>CM076899.1:1800000-2354576 GCA_039519145.1 Kokia cookei | reverse complement strand
TAGAAAAGCGTCCAAACTTTTATTGCTCATGAACTCATAGACAGCATCTTCTCTTCTGCTTCAACACAACACCCAAATAATCTAACCAGGTTTCGGTGTTGGAGCTCTGATATAACCATCACTTCGTTCATAAATTCTTCCAATCCTTGCCCCGAAGCTTTCGACAATCTCTTCACTGCTATTTCTCTTCCATCATCTAATGTTCCCTGCACTCAGAATTCAGATCACAATACTTAAAAAATGTCATTTCATTGACTCTGGATTCACCGGAAATCGCCATTATACATTACCTTGTAAACTGGACCAAAACCGCCCTGCCCTAGCCTTTTTTCGGGATGGAAGTTGTTCGTTGCTGTGGCAAGTTCTTCGAAATTGAATAGTGGAAGCTGCTGGAGTTTGACACCGATTAAACTTTCTTCTACATTTTCACTGCAAGATATGCGTTTGATCCGTTTGTGTCTTTTATTCCTTCCTGAGATGGAAATCAAAGAAGCAATGAGTTGAAGGCTACATAATTGTAATTACGACTATGCCGACAGTTAGAGTTATCTAATCCGAATTCTTATTAAAGAAAAACAGTGTCAAAATTAGAGATCTGTACAAATCATAATGCACAAGTAGAATCTGTATAAAATTACATTTATATTTGACATGAATTATAATAAGATTTTTCAACCTCTTGTAATATCAATAACCAACTTACTACTTTTCTCTTTATCTGCAAATTCAAAAACTTCGATACATGGCTTGACATGATTTAAATATAAAAATAAATCTAAAATAAGTTCAAATTCAAACTCGAATATATATATATAATCAAATAAGAATATGTAACTTATCTAAAATTTAAATTGAAACCAAATAAAAAAAGTACCTTTCAATCCAATTTTCTCAGACGTACCCAAAGAGACTCTTAAAGTGATTGCATATTTCTTTTAATTAAAAAAGTGATTACAAAGATTAAATAAATAGAGATGGACATTTTACCTCTTTGTTTACCCATTCTACACCATAAGAAGAGTGCAGAAATTATTATAATCACGAGCATGCCTGCAATTACAGCTGTAATAACAATAACCTCACTATTCCCTTTATCTGCAAATCCGGAAACATGGTTAATACAACATCTAAACCAAAACTGAAGATTAATTGATGCAATTCGTCACACACATGGTCGACATGGAAGACAAGTTTACCAAGTTCCGAAGATGGCAGACGAATGTAAAGATCGACTCCGCGAGTGGGGAATTTCTGGACATCAATCAAATCTCCACTCCATAACATGCAACCAATGCCAGCATCATACGCATAAGCCACGCACGAACAATTCTTCATGCATTGATCTTCGCATTCGCCGTTAGTTATTGATGACCGGTCTGGAAATGCCGGCACTTTCGTCTTCTTCAGCTTTAAAAACCCATCATCTCCTTGCCCTGCTCCTCCACTGCCATTGTTGTTATCTCTTTGGCAGTGCAAAGGGGTAGTCCTAAAACACCCACTACTCCAATTACCTCTTTTCCATTCCCCTATATTCCTAGGCTTAAACCCTTTCAAGCAACTGCAAATGGGTCGTTTCGTTGAATCGCAGATTCCAAATGCCCCACACTTTCCATAAACATCACAATCTGTTCGATAACTACAGTACCCGTTTATCCAGACCCCTTTCCCCGCATCCCATTTTCGTTCAAGGAATCTTCCGTCAGAAGATATTTCATAGTATATCAACCTAGAGTCAGTAGAATAGTCGTAAGTTTCATAATAAGTTTTTTCTACATCATCTGCAACCACATAAAACCCATCAAAATAAACTCTATTAACATTTATTAAACCAATATAGATACGACCATTCCATGGGCCGGTCCGAAAATATATCTGGTTATTGTTCCGAACGACACCCTCCGGGATGCTGAAAGGTTCAATGCCTTGAGAAAAGTTGCCATCAGATGGATCATCAGGGCTTTTCCATGATCTCAACTGCACCTTACGACCCGTTTTTACATCAGTGCTGATCTTCATAGTTTGAAGGAATACATTAGAAGGGTGTTGAAAACTATCCCATAAGATGCTGCTTCTTCCATTCTCACCGTTATTGAGGACAAGGTTTCCAGAGTCTAAAAGCTGGGCAGTTGTTGCATTAGGAACCAAATTCGAAACATTTGTTGACCAAAGAATCTCGGCTTTTCCATTGGAAACAACAAGGTTGCCATCATCTGATATGGTGAGAATCCCAGAAGAGTCTTTGAGAGGCGTGTTTCTATTTGCCACCCATACAACAGTTTGTACGGGGATTTGATGGTACAAAATCCCTACATAACGATTGCTGGAGTTAGCCAAGCTGAAGAATCCCAACCGGAAAACACCAGTCTGGGAGATTATAAATTCAGGGTCTTTGATGGATTTTGATGCTGTTATAGTGTGTGAAGCAGTGCCAAACTGCAGCTGTAAGTAAAAACAAGATATTAAAGCTACTAAAACAGAGGAGCTAATAGTTTTCCCCATGACCGTGTAAGTGCAGAACTCGGAAGTGATCCTATGATTTATGATTGATATTAATAAAGGTCAAATAGTATATAAGGTCCCTATATTTTACATTTTTGAAGATTTAGTCCCTACAATTATATATATAATATATATTGCAATTTCTTTGCTTTTCGAAATATGTATTTTCAGTTCAGAGTTCATTAGTTTTGTTCACTAATTTTTGTTAAACATGTGATGATGTATATATAAACTTTGGCATATTTTTGGTTCACTTAGGTAATATCTTTTCTTTCTTTCTTTTTTGTCTTTTTTAAATATGTATCACAAAACATGTTAAAGTGTATATATCATGTCAATCATATGTTTAAAATCATTTAATCACACTAAATTATTTGACAAAATTGAATCCGTGTGTTAGTTTGATAGTCAAGGTGTTCATTACTTTTGGTGTGATTTGGGTGCGAGTCGCACTAGTCACATTATTATTTGAGCTTTGCACTTTCTTGTAATTCACTAAAAAAATTTATTTAACAAAATTAATGTAAAAGGTTAATTCTTAATATTGAAAATAACTTTTAATTGCAGTTGGAAGTTTGTACAACCTACCATATATATTGGCATATTCTCTATTGAAAAATCTTGATTTAATTCTTACATCATATTGAAGATTTTAAGCAACAGCTTAATAGAATGGATCACGATGAAAGTCAGTCAAGCAACTGCTCTATTTAAAGACTTTATGTTATTGTGCTACCTTAAATAGAGAGATTTGATTTTTTTTTATAGAAGTTTATTTCTCGAAAATCTTTAGATATTTTGATTCTTTATTAAAAACTTATTCGAAAACAATTCGAGGGAATACACGTTCACACCGATTGAAGAATTATAGGGCATTAATGCTTATTTATAAAAGACTTGTGTGTCTGATTATAGATGATTATGAGAAAGCACTTGTCTATTCATTGTTAGGAAATTCCTAATGCAAATCCATTGTAAACCATTTGTTTCTCTTCAGTTTGTAGCTAAGATTTCAAGTAAAAGTCTTAGTCAGGGGAAATGATCTTATATTGATGTATAGGAGCGATGTTACAATTTGGTGAGCAAGTTGAACTTAAATCACATATTACACTGCATAATAACAATAGATTACTCTCTGGACAAAATCTCATAGACGTAAAAAAAGTTTTCCGAATTGTATAACCAATTTTTGTGTCCGTCTCTATTAATTGAATTTGCAATCTGCAAGAAGAGGAGAGATAAAAATATCGAATTATATGAAAGGACTAAATTCACAAATATATATATATAGTGTAGGGACCTTGTACGGATTCGAATTTTTTTAGGGTCTAATTTTGATATGGTGTAATGATGTTTCATGGCAGCCTCAAATGTTTACATGTAGTGATCTATGTCTCAATTTTCTTTGAATGGTTAAACACGTAATCTCATTTGGACTATTGGGAATTTTCTTGAAGTGTCAATTACTCTTATTTTTCTATATTTTTGTTGGCTCTTTCTTCCATGGAGTACCAAAAAATCAACTCACGTGCCACCATGTTCACACAAATACAATCAAGGTATAGGGTGTCCAAAGATTCAACTCCGGACCTAATATGAATTATGACTTCATTTTGATATAATCTTTTTGTTATTATATTGTCGGCTCAATTGATCATGTGTAAGTTGTTGATTCAATCTTTGTACTTTAATTTAGTAGTTTTTTTTGAAATTATAGTCTTAACTTAAATGATAGTCGTTAGATTATATATTTCCAAAATCTTATATGATAAATACACTATCACATACATAATGTCATGTTAATTTTTTATTTACAGATGACACTCACAAAATATAATGTTATATTAGTTAATATTTGAGTTAAGATTAAAATTTTAAAAATATAAAAAAATCCAAACTAAATTTACAACTTACACATAATATCAATCTATTAATAAAATTTAACTACTAAAGTCAATTAAATGCATAATTTAAAGTATTAGAATACTATACAGAAGGACCCACTAGACTTGCTTGGAGCTTAAGTTGGGCTTTCTTAATTTGCCAAGCAAAGAAGGTGAAAGATAAATATCCTGTCAGCATATGATGGAACATGACATGATGAAGTCATTTCATGTTTATTTCTTTTTATTATGAGTGCATTAACGTCTAGAAGGCTTAATATAATATTTCATATTTGGATTCGATATATATTTTTTTAATTTAGTATATAAAATTTTTATTAGTTTAATTTGGTATTAAAATTTGGTATATTTTTTTAATTTGGTATTTAAATTTAATATTTTTTTTAATTTGGTACATGAATTTGACATTTTTTTTTAAGTTGGGTACTTAAACATTTTGAGGTCCAATTTGGTACATAAACTTGACTCTTTTTCCTAATTTGGTACCTAATCTTTTTTTTAATATTAATTCGTTAGGCACAGCTCAATACCTATTTTTAACATGAAATTTCTCCAAAACTTACAATATTATTGTAGCATAACAAAAAAATTTCAACATCATTATTGTTTTCCGTAAAATTTATAATATTTAATAAATATAGATACCAAGTTGAATCTTAAAAAAGCTTAGGTACTAAATTAATAAAAATGCTAAGTTCAGGCATCAAATTGAATAAAAAAAAATTAGGTACCAAATTGAATAAAAAAAGTTTAAGTACCAAATTAAAAAAAGTGTCAAGTTCTAGTATTAAATGTTATATTAAACCTTTATAGAATTATAATTGAATACAACTTTATTTCAGCACATAGACACATTGACTTGGTATTTGCCAATCTTTAGAAGTTTTTTGTACGTTGATATGACGCATGCGTGGTTTATATGTCCCACAACTTGGAGCTGTTTGCCATGGGAATATGCATGAATTATGATTTTATATAAATTTATATATAAAAATTTAATTTAATTTAAATTTTTATAAATTATTAGTATAATTATCAATATCATATAATTTTGTGTTTCATATTATATATAAATAATTTCTTTAAATGATTCATGTATACATTTGAACCATAATCAAAGTTTGATGTGTATAATTATATCAAATCAATTCCATGTATTAAATTGCATATTACATCAAAATTTATGTCTAATTTTTAAATTTATCCCTTTATTATACGAATCTTACAAATAAAAATATTTATTTAGGTATAGATGTTGGATTGAGTGATAAAAAGTTCAATCAAAAGTACGTTTTAATTATTTACTTCTTTAATGTTATTAAAACTTACCATATTACTTCCTATATATGCTATAAACAATATATTATATCGAAATCATTTAAATTAATTAATTTTAATAAATTATTAATAAAAACAATTTTATGATTTGAAACATTGACAATTTTTTTCACCTTTTTAAAATTATAATATATTTTTCATTTTCACTCTAATTATCAAGTGTTTAAATTTTTATACAATAATTAAAAAAAACAAATAGAACATATTTTAATAGACCCAAACGATCAATTCGTGCATCACACGGGAAAAGAACTAATAGATACATAAATTTCAATACTTAAAATTGATTTCTAAAAACTAATAAAAATAAATAATTTGTATCTTTATCTGCCGTCGAAGTCTGTAAGAGTTACATCATTAAGTGAAACCCTATCCTCAACAACATGGCTAATCAGTGACGCTTGAGTGAAAGCAGGTTGTTTTGGAGGGTGAAGATCTAAAATCTCACTGCTAAGCATCGAAACAATGGTAGACACAGTGGGTCTATCTTTAGCATATTCTTGAATGCACAGCAACCCAACATGTATGCATCTCCATATTTCTTTCTCAGTCTCTGATTCTAATTCTGACTCTGAAATGACCTTGTCTACTAAGCCCCAAATATTACCTTCATTCCATAGCCTCCACGCCTGTAAACAGAAAACAACTTTGCTTAAATTATCCGGCCTAACTTGACCCAAAATTCTGAACTCAAAGCTTCCAAAGAGTTCGATTGACTCAATTCGATATAAATAACAAACTACATGAATTCTCTTGATTAGCCTCGTTTTACCCGAGTTTAAAATGAGTTTCACCCATGCTCAACTTCAAACTTGATTGTTTGTAATCAAGCTCGAGTTAAATTTGCAAGCTACTCAATTCATGTATTAGGGTTTCTCAGATTCAGCTTGCAAGAAAAATAATTCAAGTATTAAGATTCTTGAATTCAGCTCACATGATAGTTGGACTCAACAATTACCGAGTCGAAATCAAGTTTTCTCGAACCAAACCCATCTTGCAAATACGGCTTCTTACACCCCACTTTCTACTTCTTTCAATTGACATTATTGTTGTTTCAACTTACACGAAAACAAAAACGTGAGCTCGAGTGTACTTAAGCATGCATTATCCTCCAAATTAAAAGTTTAAAGGAATTACGAATAATAGTAAAAATTATATAAAAAATTATCTTATAAACTTACATATCCCAAGAGGCTAAGATCATATTGATAGTTGTAAAAGCTTGTGTTTTTTCTTCCACTAACAATCTCAAGCAATAGAACTCCAAAGCTGAATACATCTGATTTCTCTGAAAATTGCCCTTGCATTGCATACTCAGGAGACATATAACCACTGTATTTTAACATTAAAAACAACATCAATTACAACCTTAACTTAAACTTTCCATGAGCAAACCCAAATTAAAATTAAGTAATAAAACTACAAAAAAAAAAAAAAAACAACATATTTTTTATTATTTTATTTTTTAAAAACAATAAAATGAGTCCACAGACAAAACTAAGTCAAACTCGATTTAGGTCTAGACATGTATTCTTATTAAGCATCGAACCTGACCCAACAATAAACATGTATAAAAAATATTTTACCAAAAAATGAATAAAGTTAAATGATAGGAAGAAAGTTCCAACTTACTAAGTTCCAACAATCCTTTTAGTGTTGGTTTGATTTTCATTGCCTTCGAAAATCCTGGCCATTCCAAAATCTGAAATTTTTGGGTTTAGTTCTTTGTCAAGTAAAACGTTACTTACTTTTAAATCTCTGTGTATAATCTTTAGTCTTGAATCTCTATGAAGATAAAGCAATCCTCGACTAATCCCTTCAATAATGTTGAAGCGCTTTCTCCAATCTAAGACATCTTGTTTAGCCGGATCTATAACAAAAAATAAACTATATGAACTCCAAGATTAATAGTTCATTCCTATAACAGTGGATGTAAACTACAACTATCCTTATATAGTTTACCGTGTTGTATTATTTGTGATTGTGGACGGAATTAATGTTAGGTCAAATCAATTGAAATAAATATTGTACAACGAAGAGTCAAAATGTTACATTGCTTTCGTTTAGATCTCGAAATATAGTTATATCAGATTTGTTCATGAATCAGGTTATGACCTATTTTTTGTATCAGATATATCCATCGATTAGGTTGGATCTCAGCTTGGTTCCCAAAAAATGTTTGAAAACTTATGGTGCAAAAAAGGAAAATTAAGAGAAATAATAACCTTGACTTGAATCTTCATTTTTTGTAACTTTTCAAGAAAATTATATCGAAGATCTAACCTATATGGATTACACCTGCCAAGTTAAATGAGTCTGATTAGGCAAATGAGATAGTCAGGGATAAGTTTAAGTTGTAAAGAGAAGGAAACTTTTATTGGATCGAGTGATAAGAAACTCAATCCTCTTTAAGCAACAACACCAATTCTAATATTGTGGATGAAGAAAATAGTTCTAAGACAGTTTTTCCCCTCGTTCTGGGTCCAACTTAATTGGACTCTAGATTGAGTTAATATAATTATCGAATAACAAAGAATCACAACATAATAAAACATGATCAGAATAAGTTACTAACCAAAGAGAAAAGCGTCCAAACTTTTGTTGGGCATATATTCGTAGACGAGCATCTTCTCTTCTCCTTCAACACAACACCCCAACAATCTTACCAGATTTCGATGTTGAAGCTTAGAGATCACCACCACTTCATTCATGAATTCTTCCAATCCTTGCCCCGAAGCTTTCGACAATCTCTTCACTGCTATTTCCTTTCCATCATCTAATGTTCCCTGCACACAAGTTTCAGCTCATAAGACTTGATGGGGAAAAAAGTCATTTCACTGACTCCAGATTTGCTGAAAATCACCATCGTTTATTACCCTGTAAACTGGACCGAAACCACCCTGCCCTAGCTTTTTTGCGTGATGGAAGTTGTCCGTCGCGGCCGCGAGTTCTTCGAAATTGAATAGTGGCAGCTGCTGGAGTTTAACTCCAATTAAATTTTCTCCTATATTTTCACTAGAAAACTGGAGTTTGATCTGTTTTTCTTTTTTATTCTTTCCTGAGATAGGATGAAAGTAGTTAGTACCGTATCGACGAGCATACCACTTTTATCTTGACATTAATATATATTAATATCAACATGTTTCAATATATCCTTCCAGATTTATCAATGTTTTTAAATATTTTTCACATATTTATTTCGAATTTAATTTGAAAATTTTTAATAAATTATTTATACATTTAAATATTTCCCATACGTACTACCTTTATGTTTAGCCATCCTACGCCATAAGAAGAGTGTAGAAATTGTAATAACGACTATGCCTGCAATTACAGTTGTAATGACAATGACCTTACTACTTTTCCCTGTAGCTGCAAATACAAAAACTTGGTTAATTAATAACTTCAACACCAAGAAGGCAGATATTGACGCAATTTATCAAACACATGGTCCACACTAAGAAAATTTACCCAGTTCCGAAGATGGCAGACGAATGTAAAGATCGACTCCGCTACTGGAGAATTTCTGGATATCAATCAAATCTCCACTCCACAACATGCAATTAATGCCATCATCATACGCATACGCCTCGCACGAACAATTCTTCATGCACTGATCTTTGCACCGGCCGTTACTTAATGATGACCGGCGCGGAAATGCCGGCACTTTCATATTCTTCATCTCCAAAAACCCATCATCATCTTGGCCTGCTCCACTGCCATTGTTGTTATCTCTTTGGCAGTGCAAGAGGGTAGTCCTAAAACATCCACTACTCCAATTACCTCTACTCCATTCCTCTGCATTCCTAGGCTTAAACCCCTTTAAGCAACTGCAAATGGGTCGTTTCGATGAATCGCATATTCCAAATGCCCCACAGTATCCATAAACATCACAATCTGTTTGATAACTAGAGTACTTGTTTATCCAGTTCCCTTTCCCCGCATCCCATTTCCATTCAGTGTAGTTTCCTTGAGAATCTAATTCACCGTATATCAACATAGAGTCATTAGAATATTCGTAAGTCATAGAGTACGGCTGTTGTGGATTATCTGCAACAACAAACCCTTCAAGATGAGCGGCGTACTGATCTATTAAGCCAATAAAGGTATTCCCATTCCATGGACCGGACCGATAATAGAGCTGGTTATTCTTATTAATGATGGCCTCTGGGATGTTGAAAGGTTCCAGGCTAAGAGAAAAGTTACCATCAGATGGATCACCAATGCTTTTCCATGATTTCAGCTCCACTTTACGACCCTTTTTAACATCAGTGCTGATCTTCATAGTTTCAATGAAGGCATTAGAAGGATCTTCAAAACTCTCCCATAAGCTGCTTCCTCCATCCTCACCATTACTGAGGACGAGGTTTCCAGAGTCTGAAAGCTGGGCAGTTGTTGCATTAGGAGCTGTATTGGTAACATTTGATGACCAGAGAATCTCAGTTTTGCCATTGGAAACAACAAGGTTGCCATCATCTGATATGGTGAGAATCCCAGAAGAGTCTTTGAGAGGCGTGTTTCTATTTGCCACCCATACAACAGTTTGTACGGGGATTTGATGGTACAAAATCCCTACATAACGATTGCTGGAGTTAGCCAAGCTGAAGAATCCCAACCGGAAAACACCAATCTGGGAGATTATAAATTCAGGGTCTTTGATGGATTTTGATGGTGTTATGGTGTCTAAAGCAGTACCAGACTGCAAGCAAAAACAAGATACTAAAGCTAATAAAACAGAGCAGCTAACAGTTTTCCCCATAATCTCCTCCCAGAATGTGGAATTATTTGGGATCCTTAAGGATTTTTCGCTAAAGGAACTCAAATCAATTTTTTTTTTCAAGAAGAGATGATAGGATGTAATGATGTTTCATGGCAGCTGCAAATGTTTACATCAACATTTGAAGTTTCTTCAGGAGGTAGTCGCCTCTTTATTTTCTTTGTTTTTCTGTCAAACTTTTCTTTGCATGGGATTGGAGTACCAAAAAAATCAACTAGCATATATCACCTCTCCATACCAATTTTGCTTTAGTATTATTATTAGTCCGTCTCATCAGGAGTTAATAATAAAATATTGTAGATTTGGCCAAGGGCTGTAGAAGAATGAGAAAACTTGGATGTTGAAGATTTGGCCAAGGGCTCTAGAAGAATGAGAAAACTGGATGTTGACTAAAGTTGATAATGCAACAATCCATGATAGATTTAATTTGATAAAAGGGCAGCAAGTATGACAGATTGAATACAAGTAATCGAATTGAAAATTTAAGTTTCTTGAGAGTCCAAGTCGGTTTGGAAGAGAACACCTATTCTCGATGAATTTGGAACAATTAAAGGCTGCCAATTAAGTGAGAGAAATTAGTTAGAATGGATTTGAAATAATAGCAATTAAAAATCGAATGAAATCCAAAGAATGGTCATAATAAAATATTTTTTGAGTTTTCTCTTCAAGAATTTTTTTGAGTTTCATTGGAAATAAGTTTTAACAATCTTTCATACTGTGAGAACCATCTTCAAGTTTCTGTCTATCACGAATTTTATCTTAGAGGGAGATTAGAGTCATTTGAAGGGAGTGATCGCTTCTCTTGATTCCATAGATCCTTAGAACTTCTTCACGCCACTTTACTCTTTTTCAATCTTTATTCTCTCTTTTCTTTAAGTTCCTGTTTGGTTCTTGTTCATTTGTTTCTAATCTTTCATTTATCTACTTCTAGATCTTGAATCTTCAAGTCTAGACGTTCTCTCTCCTAAATACACCAAGAATCATTCAAAATTCAAAATTAAGTGATGGAAGTTGTCCGTCGCGGCCGCGAGTTCTTCGAAATTGAATAGTGGCAGCTGCTGGAATTGAACTCCAATTGAATTTTCTCCTATATTTTCACTACAAAATTGGTGATTGATTTGTTTTCATTTTTTATTCCTACCTGAGATAGGATCAAAGTAGTTAGTACTGTATTGGTGGGCACATTGATGCTGTCTTGATATCGGTATGTAACGAAATCAGCATCTTTCAATATATTTAAATGTTTTCCACATATAAATTTATATTCTAATTTTTAATTTTAATAAATTATATACATTTAAATATTTTCATAAATTACCCTTGTGTTTAAGCATCCTACACTGTAAGCAGAGTGCAGAAATTGTGATAACTACTATGCCCACAATTACAGTTGTAATGACAATGACCTTACTAGTTTTCCCTTTATCTGCAAATACAAAAACTTGGTTAATAACTTCAACACCAAAAAGGCAGATATTGACGCAATTTATCAAACACATGGTCCACACTAAGAAAATTTACCTAGTTCCGAACCTGGCAGACGAATGTAAAGATCGACTCCGCGATTGGATTTCTGGACATCAATCAAATCTCCACTCCACAACATGCAACCAATGCCGGAATCATACGCATAAGCCACGCACGAACAATTCTTCAAGCACTGATCTTTGCACTGGTCGTTAACTATTTATGACCGGTCTGGAAATGCCGGCACTTTCATCATCTTCATCTTCAAAAACCTATCATCATCTTGGCATGCTCCACTGCCATTGTTGTTATCTCTTTGGCAGTGCAAAAGGGTAGACCTAAAACATCCACTACTCCAGTTACCTCTACTCCATTCCTCTATATTCCTAGGCTTAAATCCTTTTAAGCAACTGCAAATGGGTCGTTTCGCTGAATCGCAAATCCCAAAAGCCCCACACTTCCCATAAACATCACAATCTGTATGATAAATAGAGTAACTCTTAATCCAGTTCCCTTTCCCCGCATCCCATCTACATTCATTGAATTTTCCTTGAGAATCTAATTCACAGTATGTCAACATAGAGTCATTAGAATCTTCATAACCTATATAAAACGTTTGTTGTTGATCATCTGCAACAATAGAAAACCAAGAGAAAGCGGTGGTCGGTAGTATTAAGCGTCATGGTTGCTCATATTATTGATATTCGAGAACCTGTCAAGGATGAAAGGGAGGTCCAAAGAGTAAAATAAATTGACGAAAGAATGATTATGTGGTATGTGTATGAGTATGTATGTATTAAAGAATAATTAACCTTGTTTATTGGATATGTATGAATGGTTTATTAAGCTGAACTAAGAAATGAAAGAATAATTATGGAGAAGAATATAAGATGGGAAATGCATTTCATTCAAAATAACTGAATAATGACCATGGGCCCTTTTACAAAAAGATCCATATTGCTTTCGAGCCTAAAGCAATAGGTGTTTTCGAGCATTACTCTGAGGAAATCTTAAAAATTACAGGGAGTTCCTCCACAATCCAATTATTCAAGGTGCTTCCAGGTGCACACGGACCAATTCTTGATAGATCCCTTTCCTTTCCTTCATCTGATATAGCATTAATGCCTAGATCTTTCATGATGCTCCCCCTAGTTCCAATTGTCACTCGCTTCTTTTCCTGCTCTGTTTTCTGGTTGATCACCCCTCCCGAGATGAAAGTCTCATAGATGTGCGGGAAGACCATGGGTTTCCACGAGATTTCCTTTCCAAATAGTCTGGCCTTCCTTCTTTCTTGCCTTTTTTCTAGCTCATTCTTCTTTTATTTCGCGTCCGACTTGTACCCCAGGCCGTAACGATTCTGCTTTTCTATCAGCATTGGCATATTAACTCTTCCCTGGAGGTATTTTCCTAATCCTTTCCCAAGTATAGCTCCCTTTTCGACTGTTAACCGCAAGCCAATTCTGGTGGTCGATGATATTATAGGCACAAGAATCTTGCTCCTTTCCGAAATGAAAGTTGCATTGACAAACTCTAGTGAGCAGAACGAGCATTCCACAGCCACCTCTTCTATTCCCACGTAGGGTGAATCGCTCGTTATGGAAGCGATTATTTCCTCTTCAACATTGATCGTGATTAACCACCCTTCATTTATTAACTTCACTTTCTGGTGCAAAGAAGAAGGTACTGCTCTAGCTGAGTGAATCCAGAGTCTTCCTAGCAAATGGTTATAAGTGGGCCTAATATCCATCACTAGAAAATCCACTTTATATGTATTTGGCCCAATTTGAAGAGGTATTTTGATCTTTCCCATTACCTTCCTTTATGTCCTGACAAATGCTCTCACTATGTTATTACACCTCTTCATATGAGAGCTATCAATTGGCAATCTTTGCAGTGTAGCTAGCGATAGCACATTCAAGGCTGAACCATTGTCTATGAGTACTCTAGGTAGCGTATACCCCTTACAACGGGTAGTGATGTGTAAAGATTTGGTGGAACCTATTTCTCCCATCGGTATTTCATCATCGCTGAAGAAAATAAAGTTATCAGCACTCACATTATTGACCAATCGATCTAACTTACTGACAGAGATGTCATTTGCTACATATGTTTCATTCAGCACCTTCATTAATGCGCTTCGATGGGCTTTCAAGCTTAGGAGCAATGACAAGATCGATATCCGGGCAGGCTGTTTGTGTAGTTGTTCCACTACACTATATTCACTATGCCTTAAAAACTTCAGAAACTCTTTCGCCTCCTTCTCAAATACAAGCTCGTTTGTGGATACTTCGGGCTTGCTAGATATTTCTTCCTCGGGCTCACACATTATTGCTATCCCTTTGCTGATCTTTTTTTCTTTATCTACTGGGTCATAATTTTTACCACTACGGGTAACAAGATTCACGTCCTTCCTAGGCTCCCCCTCTCTTGGTATAGTTACATTACAATTGTAATTCTATGAGACCTTCTTACTATCCCTGAAAGGAAACGTTGTAAGCTTTTGTATGATGATGCGAGGGGCTGTCTGTTCTCTTGCTGCGCCATTTGTTGGTTTACAAATAATCACCTTTGGGCGATTAATTCCATAAGCCTTAGCTGCTCCATCCTCGGAGGCACAAACATCATTAACTTCCTCTCTTTCTTCAAAAAATTCCAACTATCGATTGTCCATCAACACCTGCACCATAGCATTAAACTCGACGCAGTCTTGAATTTCATGCCCCTTAACGGTATGAAACTCACAATGGTTATCAACCCCTATTATCATACTCTTTTTATCATTCGCGATTATCTCTTCTTTAACCAACTCTTGCCATACCCACCGAAGTGGAGACTTAATTTCTTCAACATTTCTCTTAATTTTCCGAACTCCTTCTTTCAGCAAGGCATTCACCC
Organism: Kokia cookei; assembly: GCA_039519145.1. Taxonomy (NCBI): domain Eukaryota; kingdom Viridiplantae; phylum Streptophyta; class Magnoliopsida; order Malvales; family Malvaceae; genus Kokia; species Kokia cookei. Next base: position 2,339,696 of record CM076899.1, on the reverse strand, counting down.
CTTGCTCTAGGTGATTGGGCAGAGGATTCCCAACTATATTGGGCTTTGTTGGCTCTTCTAATTTTACGACTCCGTGCTTTATGAGTCCCTCAACTCGTCTTTTAAAAGTAGGGTAATTTTTAATCGAATAGCCTTCTACCCTTGCATGGTATTCACAGTAACCATTCGCATCGTACCAAACCGGGAATGGAGGTTTATATGGTCTCACACGCTTAGGATCTACCTCATGCGCGTCATACAGTATCTTCTAAAGCTCTCCGTATGACATCGAAAGGGGAGTATATTGAACTCTTCCTCTATTTGGCCTAACGCTCGGTTCATGCCTTGGGGCATTTTGCTAATTGCTCATTAGAGCTTTGGGCTGACCTGTCACGAATGGTTTAGTGTAGCTCGGTCTGTACATGCTTGCGTTGTTGACTTCATCATCCCTTCTTCTGGAGGCAGGCCTTTTAGTGTTTTTTTTTGTTTTAATCTTGCCAGTCTTGATTGCATTTTCAATCATCTCCCCTAATATGACCATATCAGAGAAACTCTTAGTGGCGTTTCCTAACAGGTAATTCAAGTAAGGAGCCTTGAGGGTATTAACAAACAACATCGTTGTCTTCTTTTCTGTTAGTGGTGGCTGTACCTAGGTTGCCACCTCTCGCCATCTCTGTGCATATTGTCTAAAACTCTCGTTTGATTTCTTCTCCATATTTTACAATGTAAACCGATCAGAAGCTATCTCTGTCACATGACCATATTACTTTAAGAAGGCTTGTGCTAAATCATTCCATGAATGGATTTTTGATCGGCTCAATTAATTGTACTATCTAAATGTCGATCCGACCAGACTGTCTTAAAAGCAATGAATCAACAATTGGTCATTATGCACGTGCCTCGCCATCTTCCTGCAAAACATGGTTACGTGGGCTTCAGAACAGCTCGTCCCGCTATACTTTTTAAATTCTAGGACCTTGAATTTGGGAGAGAGAACCAGATCCGGCACCAAACTTAACTCTTTAGCATCTACCCTATAAGAATTTTCAATTCCCTGCATCGCATCGATTTTCTCCTCTAATCGCCTGTATTTTTCCTCCATTTGTCTAGGGAGATCCTCTTTCATCATCTTGTCGAAGTCTGGGACACCCAGATTCGCTTCATTATCCTTTGGGTTTGACCTAGATCCAATTGGATAATTGGCTGGTCTTGACGTGCCCGTGGCTTGTTGTTGTGTTCTTATAGTAACGGTGGGCTCCCGCGCTGGTATTTCATGTAAAGTCGAGTTATGGAGAGATGTAAAGCCTGGGGAAACAATTGGGTCCTCTTCCTCCTCAATAGCAGGGCTCTTTCTTTTATCAGCCATGCTCTGTTTTACTTCTGCCAATTCATTCATTAGACACTTTTGTACCTCAATGAATTGATTTTTCATTTCTCTGTACATCATTGTCATTTGTTCCTGGATGCACTCTTGCATCCAATCTTGTAATTCTTTTTGGATTTGTTCGAGTATTTGCCCCATAGCCTTAGTTTTCTTACAAGTATTATAGCGATGCGAGTTTTCAATGATTACTGATGTAGCTGGATAAGTTTTTAATTAGTTAGGATTGTTATGCAAAAATGTGATGTGAATAAGATGCATGCATGCAAGAGAAAGGTATTGACTTATAATTCATTTTCCATTTAGAAAACTTCATTTGGATAACAAGTTCCTTAACATAAAGCAAATTACATAAATGGTTTTGCTTTGATGCTCAGAGCCTTAACTTTCTTGAGGAGTCTTGCTAGCTTTTGACCTCGTTTCATCTTCGTCTCGTATTGCATGCTTAACTCTTCTACTTCAACTGCAAGTGTTTGCACATGATCGACTACTCCGCGAATTTGATTTAAGGCCTCACCCATAACATAATCCCTCTCTCTGACTTCTTTCTGAGTTTGTTGAAGATGTCAATCATTTGTCTCCAACATCTTTTCCAAAATCTCAATTCGTATTTCACTATTCTATAAAGAGGCTTATGATTCTTCCACCCTCTTATTCAGTCTCTTAATCTCAGCTCGGCTTGCCTTCAACTCCATTACTAAATTTCGGCTATGATACCTGTACAAGGATTCCTCCAATTCTCGTACTCGAGCTTTTAATTCGGTCACCTCAGCTTAGCTTTCTAGAAGGCTACTCTTCATAGCATTTTCCTGAACTTGGGTGTCTTGAAATTTGTTTTTCCAGTGACTTGTTTTATTCTTCTATTCACAGATTTCCTGCTACCATTGCTCTGACGTCTTACCTAAACCGATAGTTCCCATTGACAAGCGAAGCTTTTTATAGTCCTTTTTTAGGCTGCTAAGATCTTCTTCAGCCTTATTCTTCCATTTTCTCAATTTTTCTACTTCTAGCTTTTGAACATCAACGTCCAATCCTAAGAGCACCTTCTCTTCTTCCAGCTTTTTTTTCATTTTTTCCATCTCAGCATTTTTCCTCTCAAAATCTTGTTTAATTATTTCTAGTTTAGTCGAGACAACCTGCAAGTGTTCTTCAATTGGGCGGACAATCTCCGGGTTTAGCACAAGAATGTTGTCGTTGATCTTTCTGTTTCTCCACCAATCATATTCTGCAGTTATCATGGGATTGGCATCGAATGCTTTCATTCTTAGAACTTGGTTCCATGCATTTGAGATTTCTCGAATCCTTTTCTTATTATTTTTTCTCCGATACGCGAATTCACACTAAGCTAACCCCTGAGTCGCGGGTATGAACTGTCTCGATCTGTATTATCTTGAAACCAGCAAAAGTGCATATCCTATTACTCCCCATATCTCTGCCAATGGGACCTAGTCGAAATCTTCGCACCGATACAATATTTCATCAGGAGCGAACCATGGTGCTCGTCACTCTATATCTTCGTCTTTGAGGCTTTGGAGTATGGCTATCCATTTTTTTTTTTGAGAAATTTTCTTGTCTTTAAGTAGTCACGAACTCTTTCAAAGGGGAGTAATCTTTAGACAAGTATTGATAGGAGACTTTTTCTGTTTTCCAGAAGTGACTATGAAGCCATACCACCAACAGGGGTGCGCAGGCAATAAATCGACCTTCTCCCTCTTTTCTGCACATATTTAAGGATCTGAAAGTTTCAACCAGTATGGTCGGAACAGGTGTCACTCTTTTACTCAATCTATTAAACAAGTCTATCACCGCGTCTTCTATATGGCCCAAAGCCTTTGGAAAAACGACCAACCCGTAGATACTCAAGGCTAGGATGTCGATCCTTTTCTTTGCATCTGGATCAGCCAGTATCAAATCTCGTAGACTTTTCCACTTGATGCATTTGTTATCGCCTTTGACCTTAACTCGAGCTGCAACCCACTGTTCGCTCATGCCGGTGATGTTTATTAATCTTTTAACAATGGTCAGGAGATTTGAAGCTCTAGAATAGGCCTTATCTACTGAAATCTTCGGATAACGGAGCAGAGTGATGTATTCTTCTATCGTCAGTGTCATGTTTATATTCCCGAAAGTGAAGCAACTGTAGGCTGGGTTCCAATACTGTGTTAAGGCTCTAAATAGGAATTTGTCTACCTTAACCTCGAACAAATATGACAAATCTCCGTATTCTTGGTAAAAGGTATGTTTCATGTTATTGTCTCAACTGTCTCATATCTCTTTCAATTCTAGCACATTATTTTGAGCCGTGCTGATCCTGGTATAATCCCAAAGCTCTGAGTCATATCCTTCCACTAAGCTGTCCCCCTTTTGGCACTGAGTCTCTTCCGACCACATGCACACGACCATGTTGTCCTCCACTTTATCATGGTACTTGTTTTCAATGATTGATTCTCTTATCGGTAACTGAACTTTTGAGTCTATACCTTTCCTTTATATGATGATAAAATGCAATGCAAAACGAGACAAAATAAACAAGTTAGCGAAACACAACAATATTAATGTACGAGTATAGTACAGAACCTAAGAGTTTATCTTGGAGGATTGCTAAATGGTTCAGTATAACTCCTTCTAAAGTAAGTTCCTACGGCTTACTATATGGGGTTTTAGGCTCTAAAGTAAGGGTACCCAAACCAGCAGATTCCTCGATCCTCACCCATTACAGGCTCATACGGACGAGTTCGATTTAGGGGGACGTATTTTCCACATGTTTACATGAAAGTGAAAACTTCACGAAAACAAGGGTACTTTGTAATCCTGAAAGCGATCCACTATCCTGCACGAAAGTGAAGACCTCACGAAAGAGTAATTTCTGACTTCCACTTAAAAAGGTAATATCATATGCAGATGTATGCAAATTTACACTAGCAATATCACATAATATAATGTCATACAAAAAATGTCGAGGATCGCATATTAAACAAAACTAAGGCTTAAAAGTTTTCAAAAAAGACCCGAAAATAATCAATTTTGGCTTGACTCTCATTTAAAAAGTCCCTAGTGGAGTCACCAAGCTGTCGAAACCATCCTTTTTTAGAAAACGACGAGTTTTGAAAATTATCTTAATCTTGAAAAATAGGAATCGCCACCAATCCTTTATTCGGTGTAACACTAATCCTTTATTCGGTGTAATTGGATCACCACAAAATGTTTGAAAAAAAATCGTTTTGAAAACATGTAGGTCTTCAAAATCCAGAAAAACAGGTTTGGGAGTCGGTTACGCATGAGGAAGGATTAGCACCCTCATAAGCCCAAAATTGGTACCGTGTTGATTATTTGCGGGTCTTGTTTGTAAAATTTTGAAAGCTCGAATAAAGCTTAAAATACGATCCTTGAATGCATGAGTTATGTTTAAGAGAAATCGAGTTTGTTTGGAAGTCCCGCTATTTCAAAGTGATCGAGGAAGAAAGTTACGTCCAGTGAGTTAGGACAAAACATTTCGAGATCCAGAAATAACGAGCTTTCCTTTGTGAAACTTTTTAAATTTTGGAAAAAAGGATGTTCGATTATCTCGATTTGAAGAAAGGTAGCACCCAGTAAGTTAAGGCGTAAATTTTCAGAATCGAAGATAAGGAAACATTGCCTCGATTAAAGGTATTCGATTATTTCGATTTGAAGAAAAATTGTACCTAGTAAGTTAAGGCGCAAATTTTTGAAACTCGAAATAAAAGAATATTACCTCGATTTTAAATTTTTTATGAAAACAATTTTGAAAACAAACATGCGAGTTTAATATGAGTGAGCAGTTAATATTGGATATTAAATAACACGAAGTAAGATAATTGAGCAAGTAAATGGTAAGCAAAAATCAAAAATACAAAATACGAGTGCATAATAATTAAAATTAAATGCAAATATTAATGATGAAGAAAAATGATGCAATCGGAGTTGAAAATGAGACTTTTTGGAAACTCGGGGGCAAAATGGTAATTTAGGATTCTCTGGGGCAAAATGGTACTTTTGGGAAAGTTCGGGGTTAAAAATGGAGTTTTTAGACACTTGGGGGTAAAACGGTAACTTTTAAAAAATCGAGATCAAAAATGAAATTTTTGGATATTCGGGGGTAAAAATATAATTTTTGGAAGTTTTGGGGTCAAAAATGGAATTTTTGGAAGTTCGAGTGTAAAAATATAATTTTCAAAAGTTTCAAGGTCAAAAATGGAATTTTTGGATAGTTTAGAGACCTCTAGGGCAATAAAACCAAAAATAAGTGACACGTGACGGCCTCTCAGGCATCCTGAAGTCAAAAGACTAATATGAAAACCATGAAAAATTTCTGGGCCAATTTTGTAATTAAACAGGACTTGATTTAAGGATTAAATTAAAACAAATTAAAAATAAGAGGAACCATTTGCATTAATAAGCCAAAATCATGACACGTGGCAACTCCTGGTGCTATCAAAAGGTCAAGGGATGAAATTGGAAAACGTTAAAAATTATTGGGCCAATTTAAAATTAATTAAAAGTGCAAAAGGGACTAATTGAAACAATAAAAAAAGTGGAAGGAGAGAATGCATAAATATACCATTTTTGAAAAACACGCAGATCTTAAGGCAGGTCGGGTCGGATTCGAGTCGGCCATAGGTTAAAAGCATGAAACGACACCGTTTTGAGGCTGAGAGTCAGCCCCCAAAACGATGCCGTTTTGGAAGCTTATATAAAGCTCAAATTGTTTTTTTTTTTCCATTTTTCAGTTCTTCTTTTCAAAAAAACCAAGAAAACTCTCTTGAAAGCTCTCTCCTTTCCCATGGCCGGCCAAGCTCCGGCCGGTCACCTCGTCGCCGTCCATCGCGCGTCGCCACTACGAGCCGTCGTCCGTCGCCGTCCACGGTGGTTTCAAGTAAAAACGATTCCTTTCCTCATTTCTACTTCTTTTAAACCCGGATCTGGATTTTTAGTCCAGATCTTAAACGTTAATTCATCCCCCTTTTTTAAAAAAACCCTTTTAAACTTTTCTTTTAAAACTCTTTTTTTTTATTCTTATTTGTTTTCGGTTTTGTTAATTCCTGCTTTAAGATTTTAGAAACCCAGTTCTTTGTTTCTTCGCAGATCCACGTTTGACACGGTACGGACAACGTTGGGCGGGTTTCAACGGAGGCTCCGACGTAAACTCCGGCGACGGCAACACAAATCAGGGGAGTGACTTCTGACTTCTCACTTTCCTTTATTATTATTATTAATTATTTATTAAATATTATAGTTATTATCATTATTATTACTAATATTATTATTATTAAAATAGTTATTATTGCTATTAATATTAAAACGTTATTTAATATATTTATTAATACGTTTTTAAAAGAACGAAACAATAAATTGCCAACAGAGGTATTAAATACATATATCAATGCATGCTTAGAATCTAATGAGTTTAGAAATTTGAAGCATGAATGGCAGTAAACATACATTAATAATACTTGATTGCCTTCAATGCTTAAGTAACCTGATATTTAATTCGATCTTTCTTTTTGCTCCCTATTTACTTTTACCTCTTTACTTGTAGCTCATCAATTCTCTACTGATTAAGAACTATCTCTGTTTGGAAACTAGAAATTGTATATTGATTTTTTGAATGTTTCAAAAGGATTCGTAACCCCTTATAATTGGTTTGAATCTGGTTTTATAACCAGATTTACAATGATGATAACTTGTTTTATGTAATTAAAACTTGTCTCTTCTTTGCTTTTGCAGGGTCGGCTATGGCAGTGGCGATTGGAGCAGCTGGTGGTAGTGCAAGTTGAAGCTGGAGGTGGTGCTGGTGCTGACGACGTGGCATGCCCTGATTGGCTGGGATGGAAGGTGGCTGGTAGTAACTTGCTGCCATGCTTTGACTTGTGAATTTGGGCCAGAGATGCAATTTGGATTTGGGGTGTAATTGGTTTGTTTGGGTTAATTTTGTAATTAGGCCCCAATTTGAGCTTGTAAATTTGGACATATAATTTGGACTTTTGTAATTGGACTTTATAATAATTTTTTAAATTTGAAAATAAATTTAAATTTAAAATGGATCCGGTCAAAATTGAGCTCCAACAATGAGAATCCCAGAAGAGTCGTTGAGAGGCCTGTTTCTGTTGGCCACCCATACAACTGTTTACATAACGATTGCTGGAGTTAGCCAAGCTGAAGAATCCCAATCGAAAAACACCATTCTGGGAGATTATAACATCAGGGTCTTTGATGGATTTTGATGGTGTTATGGTATCTAAAGCAGTACCAAACTGCAAATAGAAACAAGATATTAAAGCCGGTAAAAAAGAGCAGCTTATAGTTTTCCCCATAATCTCTTCCCAGAACTAGGAACTGATTCTATGATTTATGAATGATATTTGGGATCTTTAAGAATTTCTCCTAAATGAACTCAACAATTCATCCTAGAAGTCGGATTGATATGATGTAATGATGTTTCAGGTCAACTGCAAATGTATACATCAAGATTTCAATTTTCTTCAAGTGATAATCACCTCTTTATTTTCTTTGTTCTTTTCTATTGACTTTTTATTTTCTTTCTTTTATGGGAGTTCCCAACTAAATCAAGGAGCATGTGTGACCCAGTTATACCTGTTTTGGTTTAGAGCACTTGTCACCCAGTTAGGATAAATTTAAAATCAAAAACAAATTTAGAAATAAAAATCAAACATGATGGCATTTCAACATTGGATACTAAAATCTCCCAAATTTCCACTTTACTATTTGAACCCTTCCTTGGTTTTTTAATTATTTTTTATAAATATTTTTTTTTTCAAAGGTGTATTATTTTTTATACTAGTGTTCAACAAAAAGGGAACAAATGAGGAGACATAATGGAGATAAGAGTTGATTCACTTAGAGCAGGCGAAGAATCAGAGTATTGAAAGAGGAGGAAGGAAAGGGGAGATTGTAGTACTAGGAGTGAAAGCGGAAAGAAAAAGATCTCTTTAACATAGTGTGTTGGGTTTATATAAGGGGAAGGTTTTCTTGTTTGGTGGAGTCATGTCATCGACAATACGAATGATGACTTGTCTATGTGATTGGTCGGGTGATAAGTCCATTATATATCAGCTGTCTTCAAATGTAGTACTATGCGAATCTACTCTGTCATTCTTTTTTGCTAAGATAATATAAAATTGTTATGCCCCAACGGTCTCCTGTTGGAGATAGAAACCTGCCGCAAATAGCAAGTGACCTACTGGAGGGTACGCTAAAAGCGGATGGCTTGGTGGAAGTTTATTAGTTGGGACAAATTTCAGCAAACAAAAGCAAAGTGATAATGCTCATGAGTATTGGATTGAAGTGTGATCAGATTTATTAATTAGGTTGGTTGAGTTGGGCAAAATCTAATCAAATTGAATTAAATGGAACTTAAATTGGATTTGAGTCGGTGCAATTGAGCTTTCATGTTCAAATTAGAACTGATATAGTTAAGTCCGGATTCAAGCTAGTAAATGTTTACATCAAGATTTCAATATCCATTGTATGGTTTGATTCAAAATCTCCTTTTGACTTTGGGGAATTTCTTTGATTTCCAATGCTTTTCATATTACATCATTTTTTGGTTGATAAATTCTTTACTATGGCATTTTCCCTTTATTACCTTTTCGTCCTAGTTAAATCCCAATTTTATAGAATTTATTAATAAATTTTATTTTTTGAACCATTCAAATTTAAAATCAAGCCATCGATTGAGTTTCAGTTCGATTGGTATGAGTGTTGTTGTCAATACAGAAGGACGTGGGTTCGAGTACGCTGAAGCGCTTTATCCTCCTATTTATGGGTTGGGGAAGGGTTATGAATAGTTTTAAGCATTGTATCAATAAGAGCAGATATGATCAAAATCAATACTGAGATTTTCAAAAAAAAAAAATTAAAATCAAGCAACAAACAATACAAATATAAATTTAGTGACAATATTCACTGATAGTGAATTAAGGTATAATTATTCTTCGAGTAATTTTTAGTTGGAATATTTTTTTTTTGTTTGTGTTAGTTTTCAATTTAGGTTTAAATTATTTTGGGTTTAGGTCATTCCAGTTTCTCAATAATATGTTTTCAAGTTGGGTTATCCTGCATTCAAGATATTTCAAATTATGTATTCGATCTATTTTGGGTTTGAATCATTTTAAGTTCAAACCATTTAGAACTGAGGTTGTTTTCTTAATTCGAATTAAACGAATTCAATTCATTAATTTTTTTTATGTTCAAATCAGATTAAATCAAATTTTTTAATTCAAAATCAAATTTTCAAATGTAAATTTGTTCTTTCAAATCCATATACAGGTGTCCATATAATTAAATTAAATATGATATCTTGAAGTTTATAGCATTAATAGTCATCAGTTTAATTTTCCAACACTAAACATAATTATTGGTGTTTGTGTGAAGGAGGTTGCTTTGGAGTGTTAATTACAGGGGTTCAATCCATCAGTTCGATTATTAACCGAATCGAATTAACATTGATTAAATTAATCGAATACTTTTATGTAGAGTAATTCAACAATTCAACATGCATGAGTCTTGAGACCATTACCCTGATCTTATATATTCAAGGATTTTTTTCCCTCTTCTTTTTGTGGGTGTCTCTCATTTAATCTCATGATTCTTTTATTACAAACTTTTCTATTACGATTGATTCACTGGGCTTACCTCACTCATTGGAATGTTTAACATGAAATCAAGCAATCAAGTGTTGCATTAATGGTAATGGCCTCGTTATACAATCATATCTATATTTTTTTCTCGTACTCTGAATTCAATTTTTATTCTTTAATTTTGACAGATTTATTGCGAGTTAACGAATTTAAACTTGAATTATTTTAGGTTTAAGTCATTTTTGGGTTCGGATTGGATTAATTTGAGTTTATTTGTTTTCTTCTAATTAGGTCGGGTCAAATTTTAGAATTTGAGACAAAAGTAGCAGGCATAAAGTACAATAATAAGTTTACTCTAGATTCGAACAAATAAATTGATAATTACAATCAAAATAAAATATACCCAATTATGGCACACCCACTTGAAAAAAATAATTATATAACAAGTTTATGAAAAATTGATGTAAAAGTTAAAATATTAAAGATTATGATGTTTTGAGTTCAGATTTCAATGATTCTCTTTATATGTACGTATTTTTCGAGATTTATCAAAATATAAAAAGACGTAAACAACTTCGAAAATAATATTGAGCTTTTGATAATTTTACAATTGGGTCAAGACTTGATTATGAAATGATATCAACTCGGTACTTGAATTTTATTTCTAAAAACTAAAAATAATTCATTTGTATCTTTATCTACCATCAAAGTTTGAAAGAGTTATATCATTAAGTGAAACTTTATCCTCAACATCATGGGTGATTAGTGGTGTTAGAGTGAAAGCAGGTTGTTTTGGAGTGTTAAGATCCGAAATCTCACTGTTAAGCATCGAAACAACAGTAGACATAGTGGGCCTATCATTAGCATATTCTTGAACGCATAGCAATCCAACATGTATGCATCTCCTTATTTCTTTCTCATCCTTTGAATCTGATTTCGACTCTAAAATCACCTTGTCCACTAAACCCCAAATATTGCCTTCGTTCCATAGTTTCCATGCCTGAAAACAGAAAACAATTTTGCCTAAATTATCCGACCTAACTCAACCCAAAATTCTGAACTCAAAGCCTCAAAAGATTTCGATTGGATCAATTTGATATAAAGAACGAACTGCATGAACTCTCTTGATTAGGCTTGCTTTAACTAAGCCTAAAATGAGTTTCTTTCTCATGCTCAACTTCAAACTTGATTATTTGTACTCGAGCTCGAATTTGAATTGAAATTTTTCAATGTTAATTTAAAGGAAAAAAGCTCGATTAAGTTTGCAAGCTACTCAACAATTATTGAGTCAAATTCAAGTTTTCTTGAACCAAACTCAGATATCTTGCAAATATTGGTTCTTAACCCCCCCCCCCCATTCTAGTTCTCTTAGTTGGCATTGTTGATGTTGCAACATACAAGAGAACATGGGTTTAAGTGTGCTTAAGCGTGTATTTTCCTCCAAATTAAGGGTTTGGGGGGTATAAATAGTGGTAAGAATTGTATAAAAAGTTATCCTATATACTTACATATCCCAAGAGGCTAAGATCATATTCATTGTTGTAAAAGCGTGTGTTCTTTTTTCCGCTAACAATCTCTAGCAATAGAACTCCAAAGCTGAATACATCTGATTTCTCTGAAAATTGCCCTTGCATTGCATACTCGGGAGACATGTAACCACTGAATTTTAACATTAAAAACGGCATTAATTACAACCCTAACTTAAACTTTCCATGAGCAAACCCAAATTAAAATTAAGTAATAAAACTACAAAAAAAAAAAAAAAAAAAACATATTTTTTATTATTTTATTTTTTAAAAACAATAAAACGAGTCCACAGACAAAACTAAGTCAAACTCGATTTAGGTCTAGACATGTATTCTTATTAAGCATCGAACCTGACCCAACAATAAACATGTATAAAAAATATTTTACCAAAAAATGAATAAAGTTAAATGATAGGAAGAAAGTTCCAACTTACTAAGTTCCAACAATCCTTTTAGTGTTGGTTTGATTTTCATTGCCTTCGAAAATCCTGGCCATTCCAAAATCTGAAATTTTTGGGTTTAGTTCTTCGTCAAGTAAAACGTTACTTACTTTTAAATCTCTGTGTATAATCTTTAGTCTTGAATCTCTATGAAGATAAAGCAATCCTCGACTAATCCCTTCAATAATGTTGAAGCGCTTTCTCCAATCTAAGACATCTTGTTTAGCCGGATCTATAACAAAAAATAAACTATATGAACTCCAAGATTAATAGTTCATTCCTCTAACAGTGGATGTAAACTACAACTATCCTTATATAGTTTACCGTGTTGTATTATTTGTGGTTGTAGACGGAATTAATGTTAGGTCAAATCAATTGAAATAAATATTGTACAACGAAGAGTCAAAATGTTACATTGCTTTCGTTTAGATCTCGAAATATAGTTATATCAGATTTGTTCATGAATCAGGTTATGACCTATTTTTTGTATCAGACATATCCATCGATTAGGTTGGATCTCAGCTTGGTTCCCAAAAAATGTTTGATAACTTATGGTGCAAAAAAGGAAAATTAAGAGAAATAATAACCTTGACTTGAATCTTCATTTTTTGTAACTTTTCAAGAAAATTATATCGAAGATCTAACCTATATGGATTACACCTGCCAAGTTAAATGAGTCTGATTAGGCAAATGAGATAGTCAGGGATAAGTTTAAGTTGTAAAGAGAAGGAAACTTTTATTGGATCGAGTGATAAGAAACTCAATCCTCTTTAAGCAACAACACCAATTCTAATATTGTGGATGAAGAAAATAGTTCTAAGACAGTTTTTCCCCTCGTTCTGGGTCCAACTTAATTGGACTCTAGATTGAGTTAATATAATTATCGAATAACAAAGAATCACAACATAATAAAACATGATCAGAATAAGTTACTAACCAAAGAGAAAAGCGTCCAAACTTTTGTTGGGCATATATTCGTAGACGAGCATCTTCTCTTCTCCTTCAACACAACACCCCAGCAATCTTACCAGATTTCGATGTTGAAGCTTAGAGATCACCACCACTTCGTTCATGAATTCTTCCAATCCTTGCCCCGAAGCTTTCGACAATCTCTTCACCGCTATTTCCTTTCCATCATCTAATGTTCCCTGCACTCAGAATTCAGATCACAAAACTTGATTGGAAAAAAAAATGTCATTTCATTGACTCTGGATTCGCCGGAAATCGCCATTATATATTACCTTGTAAACTGGACCAAAACCGCCCTGCCCTAGCTTTTCTGCGGGATGGAAGTTGTTCGTCGCGGTGGCAAGCTCTTCGAAATTGAATAGTGGAAGTTGCTGGAGTTTAACACCGACTGAGCTTTCTCCTACATTTTCACTATGAAATTTGTGTTTGATCTGTTTCTGTCTTTTAGTCCTTCCTGAGATGGAAATCAAAGAAGCAATGAGTTGAAGAATACATAATTGTAATTACGACTATGGCGACGGTTATTTGATATTGATATCGGCGATAGTTTTAACACCACAATTATTGTTGTAATAACAATGACGACATTACTACTTTCTCTCTTTATTTGCAAATCCAAAAACTTTGACACATGGTCTGACATGATTTAAATATAAAAATATATCTAAAATGATTTCGAATTTAAGCTCGAATATATTTTGTCACATTCTAAAATTGAACTTAAAAGTTTGCAAATTCGATTCAATCATTATCAAACAGAGTAATGGAGTTGAGTTTGAGTATCTTAATAGAGATGTTACCTCTTCTTCCAGCCATCCAACACCATAAGAAGAGTATCATAATCGTAATGGTTACTATACCCACAATTGCTGCTGTAATAACAATAACTTTATTGCTTTTCCCTTTATCTGCAAATCGAAAAACTTGGTCAATAAAACTTCAACACCAAAAAAGCAGATTGATTGAGGCAATTCATCGAACACATGGAAGACAAGTTTACCGAGCTCCGAAGATGGTACACGAATGTAAAGATCGACTCTTTGAGTGGAAAATTTCTGCATATCAATCAAATCTCCACTCCATAACATGCAACCAATGCCATCATCATACGCATACGCCACGCACGAACAATTCTTCATGCACTGATCTTTGCACCGGCCGTTACTTAATGATGACCGGTCTGGAAATGCCGGCACTTTCATATTCTTCATCTCCAAAAACCCATCATCATCTTGGCCTGCTCCACTGCCATTGTTGTTATCTCTTTGGCAGTGCAAGAGGGTAGTCCTAAAACATCCACTACTCCAATTACCTCTACTCCATTCCTCTGCATTCCTAGGCTTAAACCCCTTTAAGCAACTGCAAATGGGTCGTTTCGATGAATCGCATATTCCAAATGCCCCACAGTATCCATAAACATCACAATCTGTTTGATAACTAGAGAACTTGTTTATCCAGTTCCCTTTCCCCGCATCCCATTTCCATTCAGTGAAGTTTCCTTGAGAATCTAATTCACCGTATATCAACATAGAGTCATTAGAATATTCGTAAGTCATATAGTACGGCTGTTGTGGATTATCTGCAACAACAAACCCTTCAAGATGAGCGGCGTACTGATCTATTAAGCCAATAAAGGTATTCCCATTCCATGGACCGGACCGATAATAGAGCTGGTTATTCTTATTAATGATGGCCTCTGGGATGTTGAAAGGTTCCAGGCTAAGAGAAAAGTTACCATCAGATGGATCACCAATGCTTTTCCATGATTTCAGCTCCACTTTACGACCCTTTTTAACATCAGTGCTGATCTTCATAGTTTCAATGAAGGCATTAGAAGGATCTTCAAAACTCTCCCATAAGCTGCTTCCTCCATCCTCACCATTACTGAGGACGAGGTTTCCAGAGTCTGAAAGCTGGGCAGTTGTTGCATTAGGAACCAAATTCGTAACATTTGATGACCAAAGAATCTCAGCTTTTCCATTCAAAACAACAAGGTTTCCATCATCTGATATGGTGAGAATCCCAGAAGAGTCTTTGAGAGGCGTGTTTCTATTTGCCACCCATACAACAGTTTGTACGGGGATTTGATGGTACAAAATCCCTACATAACGACTGCTGGAGTTAGCCAAGCTGAAGAATCCCAATCGGAAAACTCCACCCTGGGAGATTATAAATTCAGGGTCTTTGATGGATTTTGATGGTGTTATGGTGTCTAAAGCAGTACCAAACTGCAAGGAAAAGCAAGATACTAAAGCTAGTAAAACAGAGCAGCTAATCGTTTTCCCCATGACCGTATAAGTGCAGAACACTAGGACATGATCCTACCATTGTATGAATGCTATAAATAAAAGTCTAAATAAGATATAAGGACACTTGTCAAATGATCCTTTGGTGTTATCGCCCCTTTCCATACTTTCTTTTCAATTCAAAGTTCATTAGCTTTGGTTCACTTATTTTTGTTGATGATGTGACATGTAAACTTTGATTTTTTTATAGTTACATAAATATGATGTCTTTTTTCCCCTTTTTTTCCTTTTTAAATGTTTAAAAAAATCATTTAATTATACAAAATATGTTGTAAGCATTTTTGTAAAAATATTCAAAAAAAAATTCATTATTTACGAAAATGATTCACTTAAAAATTATTTACAATTGGTGTCGCCAAGAGGAAGAATGGCATCAACCTTTTTCATCCAATCTAAAACGGATAATTGCTTCATCAAATCTCTGAATATTTTATATAATTATATTTTAATCCGATATCATTGACGACACCCAAAATTTTTTTTTTTAAAACCAAAGGCAATGAAGTTAATGACAATGACATTAACGACGTTTACTGTTCAAAATGGATCATTTACATACATAATTTTTAAAGTGGATATTTTTATAAATAATAAAAAATTTTGAATCAATTTTATAAAAAAACACTCAATATGTATATATCATCAAACACATGGAAGACAAGTTTACGGAGCTCCGAAGATGGTAGGCGAATGTAAAGATCGACTCCGCGAGTGGAGAATTTCTGCATATCAATCAAATCTCCACTCCAAAACATGTAACCAATGCCAGCATCATACGCATAAGCCACGCATGAACAATTCTTCATGCATTGATCTTTGCATTCGCCGTTATTTATTGATGACCGGTCTGGAAAAGCCGGCACTTTCATCATCTTCAGCTTCAAAAACCCATCATCATCTCCTTTGCCTGCTTCACTGCCATTGTTCTTATCCCTTTGGCATTGTAAACGGGTAGTCCTAAAACATCCACTACTCCAATTACCTCTACTCCATTCCTCTATGTTCCTAGGCTTAAACCCCTTTAAGCAACTGCAAATGGGTTGTTTCGTTAGATCGCACATCCCAAATGCCCCACACTGTCCACAAACACAAGCTTCTGTTTGAGAAGTAGAGTACCTGTTTATCCAGTCCCCTTTCCCCGCATCCCATATCCGTTCAACGAATTTTCCTTGAGAATCCAGTTCATAGTACTTCAACCTAGAGTTATCAGAATCCAGTTCTTATCCCAAATATCCGAAAATATATCTCGTTATCGTTCCGAATGACACCCTCCGGGATGTTGAAAGGTTCAAGGCCTTGAGAAAAGTTACCGTCAGATGGATCATCAGGGCCTTTCCATGATCTCGTATGCACCTTACGACCCGTTGTTATATCAATGCCCATCTTCATAGTTTGAGGGAATACATTAGAAGGGTGTTGAAAACTCTCCCATAATCTGCTGCTTCCTCCATTGTCGCCGCTATTGAGGACAAGATTTCCAGAGTCTAAAAGCTGTGCAGTTGTTGCTTCAGGAACCAAATTCGAAACATTTGTTGACCAAAGAATCTCAGGTTTTCCATTCAAAACAACAAGGTTGCCGTCATCTGATATGTTCCAGAAGAGTCTTTGAGAGGCCTGTTTCTATTTGCCACCCATACAACTGTTTGTACGGGGATTTGGTTGTACAATATCCCTACATAACGATTGGTGGAATTGGCAAAGCTGAAGAATCCAAATCGGAAAACCCCACCATGTGGGATATAAATTCAGTGTCTTTGATGGGTCTTGATGCTCTTATAGTGTCTGAAGCAGTGCCAAACTGCAGCTGCAAGTAAAAACAAGATATTAAAGCTGGCAAAAGGAAGCTACAAATAGTTTTACCCATGAATTTCAGACTTCGGAGGTGAGGCTATGATTTATAAATGATACTTGAGGAATCAAATTCACGAATGATCCCTGACCTTAAACCTTAAATCAACTGAACTCTATATTTTATTTCCCAGACTGGGTGTTCCATCATGGCTGCTGCAGATGTTTACATCAAGATTTCAATTTTCATTTTATGGTTCTGGGAATTCTATTGGAGTCCCAAAAAGTCAACTCGCATGTATATTTATTGAATAGAGCATTATTGAGCATATGTATTGACTTTTTTTGTTTATCCGTCTTTGCACTGTGATATGACATATGCACCCCACAAGTTGGAATCATCGGCTATTCCTATCTTACAGGTAGACCTGGCTAAGTACACAATCAATCTAAGTTTAAATATGTTAAAAACGTATATTTATTTGTTTTCAACCTTTTCAAAATGTATAAAACTGTATTCTCAAATAACTCATATATATCAAATTAATTGAAAACTTAATGTGAATAATCATAAAATTATATTGTTAAATCATTTTAGGAGCTCAGGGTGGATGGGTTCAAGTTGCTGATCAATTATGTTCAACTCAAGTTAAGTTGAGTTTGAGTTTAGATTTGATAAAATCGAATTTTCAAGTTTGGGACAAAGCTACCGTGTTCAAATATAATGGTAAATTCACTCTAGAATGGAACAAATAAAATGACAAAAACGTATCGAAACAAAATATAAAATTAAATTTCAGTGCTTGAACTTTAATTGTAAACACTACAAATAATTAATTTGTATTTTTACCGACCATCAAGGCTTGTAAGAGTTACATCATTAAGTGAAACTTTATCCTCAACATCATGGGTGATTAGTGGTGTTAGAGTGAAAGCAGGTTGTTTTGGAGTGTGAAGATTTGAAATCTCACTGTTAAGCATCGAAACAACAGTAGACATAGTGGGCCTATCATTAGCATATTCTTGAACGCATAGCAATCCAACATGTATGCATCTCCTTATTTCTTTCTCATTCTTTGAATCTGATTCCGACTCTAAAATCACCTTGTCCACTAAACCCCAAATGTTACCTTCGTTCCATAGTTTCCATGCCTGAAAACAGAAAACAACTTTATCTAAATTAATACATAAATCATTTGGCTTAGCTTGACTCAAAATTTTAATCTTTAAGCTTTAATAGAGTTTCATAAGCTCTGTTCAAGATAAAGATTGAAGTGTTCTAACTCTCTTTATTAGGCTTGTTTTACCTAAGTCTACAATGAGCTTCACTCCTATGCATAACTTCAAACTCGATTATTTGTAATTAAGCTCGAGTTTAAACTAAAACGTTGCAAGCTATTCTATTCGAGTATTAGGGTTTTTAAAATTCGCTTGTGAGCTACTCAATTCAAGCATTAAGCATTAAGGTTCTCAATTTCAACTCACATGATTGCTCAATTCAAGAATTACTAAGCCAAATTTAAATTTTCTCAAACCGAACCCTAATAGCACGCAACTGCAGAATCTTACACCGACATCTCTATCTTTTAAACTTACATATCCCAAGAGGCTAAGGTCATCCTTGTCGTAAAAGCTTGTGTTTCTTCTTCCAGTGACAATCTCTAGTATTAGAACTCCATAGCTGAACACATCAGATTTCTCTGAAAATTGTCCTTGCATTGCATACTCAGGAGACATATAACCACTGCATTTTAACATGAAAAAACAACACCAATTACAACTCTAATTTAATCCTAATAAATAAAAATAATTTAAAGTCAACTATAAAATATAAATATATATTTTTAATATTTTATTCATAAAATTAAAAACAATAAATCGAGTCCACAATTTGAACAAAATTAAACTCAATACGAGTACGGACATGTATTATCTTTAAGCACCGAATCCAACCACAGACATATTTATGCCATATTTTATCCAAAAAAAGCATACAAAGAAATGGTAGGGAGGAAGTTGTAACTTACTATGTTCCAACAACTCTTTTAGTGTTGGCTTGATTTTCATCAGCTCCGAAGATCCTGGCCATCCCAAAATCTGAAATTTTTGGGTTTAACTCTTGATCAAGTAAAACATTACTTGCTTTTAGATCTCTGTGTATAATCCTTAATCTTGAATCTCTATGAAGATAAAGCAATCCTCGACTAATCCCTTCAATAATATTGAAACGTTTTCTCCAATCCAAAAGTTCTTGTTTAACGGGATCTATAACAAAATTTAAACATAAAGACCTACAAGAATTAATGATTAATTCCTATAATTGAGGATCTAAACTACAACCATCATTGTATTTCTATCATATTGTATTCAATATGATTGCAGACACAATTGAAGTTATGTCCATAAATTGAAATAAATATTAAACGGTGAAGAGAATCAAAATATCACTTTGACATCTAAATTTTTTTTTATATCAATTTGATACTTGAAATTTTGATCGAGAAAAGTATACCCATGATTATTGAATTAAGTAGTAAGGAATTAGATGTCTCTTAAAGTAAAGTTTTTAATTTAAATTTTGTGAATGGAGAAAATATTTATGAGAGAACATCATCTTTTTAAGGGATCCTACTCACCTCGATTTGAAATTTGATTAGAGTTGAATATAATTATGGAACATCAGAAACATCATATAAAGGATTAGAATAAGTTACTAACCAAAGAGAAAAGCGTCCAAACTTTTGTTGGGCATATATTCGTAGACGAGCATCTTCTCTTCTCCTTCAACACAACACCCCAGCAATCTTACCAGATTTCGATGTTGAAGCTTAGAGATCACCACCACTTCGTTCATGAATTCTTCCAATCCTTGCCCCGAAGCTTTCGACAATCTCTTCACCGCTATTTCCTTTCCATCATCTAATGTTCCCTGCACTCAGAATTCAGATCACAAAACTTGATTGGAAAAAAAAATGTCATTTCATTGACTCTGGATTCGCCGGAAATCGCCATTATATATTACCTTGTAAACTGGACCAAAACCGCCCTGCCCTAGCTTTTCTGCGGGATGGAAGTTGTTCGTCGCGGTGGCAAGCTCTTCGAAATTGAATAGTGGAAGTTGCTGGAGTTTAACACCGACTGAGCTTTCTCCTACATTTTCACTATGAAATTTGTGTTTGATCTGTTTCTGTCTTTTAGTCCTTCCTGAGATGGAAATCAAAGAAGCAATGAGTTGAAGAATACATAATTGTAATTACGACTATGGCGACGGTTATTTGATATTGATATCGGCGATAGTTTTAACACCACAATTATTGTTGTAATAACAATGACGACATTACTACTTTCTCTCTTTATTTGCAAATCCAAAAACTTTGACATGATTTAAATATAAAAATATATCTAAAATGATTTCGAATTTAAGCTCGAATATATTTTGTCACATTCTAAAATTGAACATAAAAGTTTGCAAATTCGATTCAATCATTATCAAACAGAGTAATGGAGTTGAGTTTGAGTATCTTAATAGAGATGTTACCTCTTCTTCCAGCCATCCAACACCATAAGAAGAGTATCATAATCGTAATGGTTACTATACCCACAATTGCTGCTGTAATAACAATAACTTTATTGCTTTTCCCTTTATCTGCAAATCGAAAAACTTGGTCAATAAAACTTCAACACCAAAAAAGCAGATTGATTGAGGCAATTCATCGAACACATGGAAGACAAGTTTACCGAGCTCCGAAGATGGTACACGAATGTAAAGATCGACTCTTTGAGTGGAAAATTTCTGCATATCAATCAAATCTCCACTCCAAAACATGCAACCAATGTAAGCATCATACGCATAAGCCACGCACGAACAGTTCTTCATGCATTGATCTTTGCATTCGCCGTTATTTATTGATGACGGGTTCGGAAATGCCGGCACTTTCATCCTCTTCAGCTTCAAAAACCCATCATCATCTCCTTGGCCTGCTTCACTGCCATTGTTCTTATCCCTTTCGCATTGTAAAGGGGTAGTCCTAAAACACCCACTACTCCAATTACCTCTACTCCATTCCTCTATGTTCCTAGGCTTAAACCCCTTTAAGCAACTGCAAATGGGTTGTTTCGTTAGATCGCACATCCCAAATGCCCCACACTGTCCACAAACACAAGCTTCTGTTTGAGAAGTAGAGTACCTGTTTATACAGTCCCCTTTCCCCGCATCCCATATCCGTTCAACGAATTTTCCTTGAGAATCCAGTTCATAGTACTTCAGCCTAGAGTTATCAGAATACTCATAAGTGATATAGTACGCTTGCCGTTGATTATCTGCAACAACATGAAACCCATCAATATAAACGGTCTTCATAATTGTGGCAATAAAGATATTCCCATTCCATGGACCACTCCGAAATAGAGCTTGTTATTGTTCCTAATGACAAGCTCTGGGATATTGAACGGTTCAATACCAAGAGAAAAGTTACCATCAGATGGATCATCAATGCTTTTCCATGATTTCAGCTCCACTTTACGACCCTTTTTAATGTCAGTGCCGATCTTCATAGTTTCAATGAAGGCATTAGAAGCATCTTCAAAACTCTCCCATAAGCTGCTTCCTCCATCCTCACCGTTACTAAGGACAAGGTTTCCAGAGTCTAAAAGCTGGCCACTTGTTGCATGAGGAGCCAAATTCGTAATATTTGACGACCAAAGAATCTCAGCTTTTCCATTCAAAACAACAAGGTTGCCGTCATCTGATACGTTAAGAATCCCAGAAGGGTCTTTGAGAGGCTTGTTTCTGTTTGCTACCCATACCACTGTTTGTACGGGGATTTGATGGTACACTATCCCCACATAACGATTGCTGGAATTAGCAAAGCTGAAGAATCCCAATCGGAAAACTCCACCCTGGGAGATTATAAATTCGGGGTCTTTGATGGATGTTGATGGTGCTATGGTGTCTAAAGCAGTGCCAAATGGTAAGTAAAAAACAAGACAATGGTAAAATTTCAAAAGCTAGTAAAACAGAGTCGCTAATAACTTTCTCCATCTCTTACCAGAACGTGGAATTGAGGCTATGATTTGTGAATGAGATTTGGGGTATGATGTACTGATGTTTCAAGGCAACTGCAAATGTTTAGTCAACATTTCAATTTTCTTCATGCGCTAATCACCTTTTTGATTTTGTCATCTTGCTCTTGCATTGAAGTTTTAAAAAGGTGGAGGAGTACCTTCCCGTGTTCGCACATGAAATAACACTGATACCACTCCGATTTCAACATGTTTAGGTTCAGATACATTCAAACACTAAATGAAGTTCGAATCTAGACCGTTTAATTCAATTGACTATTTTGTGTGCTTTGATCAAAAACTTTAATCTACGATCCGTTACAATTATTGATAGTTAATGTTGAGGGGGTTTTTTTCTACAAAGGTGCATGCATATGGATCGTTGGTTGAAAAAGTAAACCCACATTAATCACGTGGGACTAAATGTTGTCAATGGAAAGTCAGAGATTGAGGCAAATTACTTTTTGAACATTAATTCAATAGTTATATTGGCTGTTAATGCTGCACTCAGCTTCAGCAAATGATTTGTTTGGAAAATTTCTAGGGAGAAAAAAGGAGGTGTTAACTGTTAAACTAATATAATTTCTATCTTTTTACTTTATAGAAATTGAAAATTAGTCTTTTTACCTATAATTTATCAGAAAATAAAAACTTTTGTTCCAATTGATAGAAAATACATGAACTGTGAGACTCGAAATGCAATATTTATGATATCAAGCATTACTTACAGCTTGTGTGAAACGTTCAACAAAATCGGACTACATCTGGAAGTCTTAACATTTTGATGCTACCTTTGGTTGATTTGATAAACACAATCTTTTTATTTATTTATTTCAACAATGCAAAGAATAAGAGCATACAACAGTTTACACATCTTGGGTTAAGATGTCTCATTCAGTCCAAGAACAAATGCAGGGTCTAGGATTAGTTTTAAGTTCAAGCAATTCTGGGGTAAGCCTCATTCGAGTTTGTTAGTTTTATTTATTTTATTTTTTTTTGGGGTCAAGTTATGTTGAATTTAGGATATTTCTAGTCATGTATTCGACTCACTTTGGTTTTGAATCATTTCAAGTTTGAATCGTTTCAAGTCTAGATCATGTTTGAGTTTAAATTGGTCTAGTTTGAATTGTAGAATTATTGTGTTTACATCATGTCCGGTTAAAATTTAGAATTTAGGACACATTAACGAGTATAACGATAAATTCAGTCTAGATTCGTACAAATAAACTGATAATTTGAGAAATTTTAAGTTTGAATCACTTCAAGCATAGATTATTTTGCGTTTTAAGTAATTTTTGAGTTCGAGCTGGATGGATTCAAATTGTTAATCTTTTAGGCTCAACTCGAGTTAAGTTAAATTTGAAATTAGATTTGATCAAATCAAGTTTTCAAGTTGGGGACAAGACAACCATGTTCAAGAATAATGGTAAATTCACTTTAGAATGGAACACATAAAATGAAAATATAAAAATAGATTCCAGTGCACGAACTTCAATTGTAAACAATGCAAAATAATTATTTTGCATCTTTATCGGACATCGAGACTTGTAAGAGTTACATCATTAAGTGAAACCCTACCTTCAACATCATGGCCTGGTAGTGGTGTTTGAATAAAAGCCGGTTGGTTTGGAGTGTTAAGATCTGTAATCTCACTATTAAGCATCGAAACAACAGTAGACATAGTCGGCCTATCATTAGCATATTCTTGAACGCATAGCAATCCAACATGTACGCATCTCCATATTTCTTTCTCATTCTTTGAATCTGATTTCGACTCTAAAATCATCTTGTCTACCAAGTCCCAAATGTTGCCTTCCCTCCATAATTTCCATGCCTGAAAACAAAAAACAAAATTTTTTTTTGACTTAATTAATACCAAAATTGTTCGGCTTAGCTCGACTCAAAATTTTAATCTTAAAGCTTTAATAGAGTTTAATCCACTCTATTTAATACAAAGATTGAACTGCCCGAACTCTCTTGATTAGGCTCGTTTTATCTAAGTCTACAATGAGCTTCACTCTTATGCTTAAAACTCGATTATTTGTAATCAAGCTCGAGTTTGAACTGAGAATTTTTATTGTTGATTAAGATTAAAAAACCTTGCAAGCTACTCGACTCAAGTATTAGGGTTCTTGAAGTTAGCTTGCGAGCTACTCGATTCAAGCATTAAGATTCTCAAATTCAACTCACATGATTGCTCGACTCAATAATTGCTGAGCCAAATTCAAGTTTTCTCAAATCGAACCCGAACATAACATCTTACATCTAATTACACCCACCAACATCTTTATCTTATAAACTTACATATCCCAAGAGGCTAAGGTCATCGTTATTGTTGTAAAAGCTTGTGTTTCTTCTTCCACTAACAATCTCCAGTAGTAGAACTCCATAGCTGAACACATCTGATTTCTCTGAAAATTGTCCTTGCATTGCATACTCGGGAGACATATAACCACTGCATTTTAACATGAGAAAACAACACCAATTATAACTCTAATTTAAACTTGTCCACCAGCCAACCCGAATTAGGAATAAATAATAAATACTTAAAAATTAAAAACAATAAATTGAGTCCACAAATTGAACAAACTTAAACTCGATACGAGTATGGACATGTATTTTCTTTAAGCGCCAAACCAGACCATAGACTTGTTTATACCATATTTTATCAAAAAATGAATAAAAAGAAATGGTAGGGAGAAAGTTCCAAACTTACTAAGTTCCAACAATCCTTTTTGTTTTGGCTTGATTTTCATCACTTCCGAAGATCCTGGCTATCCCAAAATCTGAAATTTTTGGGTTTAACTCTTGATCAAGTAAAACATTACTTGCTTTTAGATCTCTGTGTATAATCTTCAATCTTGAATCTCTATGAAGATAAAGCAATCCTCGGCTGATTCCTTCTATAATGTTAAATCGTTTTCTCCAATCCAAAAATTTCTGTTTAGCAGGATCTATAACAAAATTTACCACCAAAATTAATAATTAATTCCTATAATGGTGATGCAAACCTTTTTTTTTTATTTATATATATATATATATAACAAGTTATATATGTGTACATATATATTGTACCTAGCTTAGCTAGGTTATACAGTTCGTATTTTGTAAGAAAATAAAAATTATTTTTAGCGATAAATATAATATATAATTATTTTATTTTAATAATTTTATATATTTTTTATTTATTGAAAATTTTTATATAGTCATCTTAATATTATTTTAATATTTATATTGGAATAGTATTATATATTTAATATAAATCTATTTATTTTAATGTGATCTAAATATTACATAATATATAAAAAAAAAAAAAAAAAAAAAACTTTAAAATGGGTAAGGCCGGGTCAAGTTCAGGCCTTGAAGATTCAAACCCGAACTCAACCCATATTTTAAGTAGGCATAATTTTTTTTCAATCCCATTTTTGTTGGCCTAATTTTTTTTGTCTAAATCCTCTCAACCCAACCCATGAACAAGACTAAATTTGACTTAATTTAAACCTAAATTTGATTAGAATATAATATGATTATCAAACAATAAAAAAAGGATTCGAGTAAGTTACCAACCAAATAGAAAAGCGTCCAAACTTTTATTGGGCATGAACTCATAGACGAGCATCTTCTCTTCTGCTTCAACACAACACCCAAATAATCTAACCAGGTTTCGGTGTTGGAGCTCTGATATAACCATCACTTCGTTCATAAATTCTTCCAATCCTTGCCCCGAAGCTTTCGACAATCTCTTCACTGCTATTTCTCTTCCATCATCTAATGTTCCCTGCACTCAGAATTCAGATCACAATACTTAAAAAATGTCATTTCATTGACTCTGGATTCACCGGAAATCGCCATTATACATTACCTTGTAAACTGGACCAAAACCGCCCTGCCCTAGCCTTTTTTCGGGATGGAAGTTGTTCGTTGCTGTGGCAAGTTCTTCGAAATTGAATAGTGGAAGCTGCTGGAGTTTGACACCGATTAAACTTTCTTCTACATTTTCACTACAAGATATGTGTTTGATCCGTTTGTGTCTTTTATTCCTTCCTGAGATGGAAATCAAAGAAGCAATGAGTTGAAGGCTACATAATTGTAATTACGACTATGCCGACAGTTAGAGTTATCTAATCCGAATTCTTATTAAAGAAAAACAGTGTCAAAATTAGAGATCTGTACAAATCATAATGCACAAGTAGAATCTGTATAAAATTACATTTATATTTGACATGAATTATAATAAGATTTTTCAACCTCTTGTAATATCAATGACCAACTTACTACTTTTCTCTTTATCTGCAAATTCAAAAACTTCGATACATGGCTTGACATGATTTAAATATAAAAATAAATCTAAAATAAGTTCAAATTCAAACTCGAATATATATATATAATCAAATAAGAATATGTAACTTATCTAAAATTTAAATTGAAACCAAATAAAAAAAGTACCTTTCAATCCAATTTTCTCAGACGTACCCAAAGAGACTCTTAAAGTGATTGCATATTTCTTTTAATTAAAAAAGTGATTACAAAGATTAAATAAATAGAGATGGACATTTTACCTCTTTGTTTACCCATTCTACACCATAAGAAGAGTGCAGAAATTATTATAATCACGAGCATGCCTGCAATTACAGCTGTAATAACAATAACCTCACTATTCCCTTTATCTGCAAATCCGGAAACATGGTTAATACAACATCTAAACCAAAACTGAAGATTAATTGATGCAATTCGTCACACACATGGTCGACATGGAAGACAAGTTTACCAAGTTCCGAAGATGGCAGACGAATGTAAAGATCGACTCCGCGAGTGGGGAATTTCTGGACATCAATCAAATCTCCACTCCATAACATGCAACCAATGCCAGCATCATACGCATAAGCCACGCACGAACAGTTCTTCATGCATTGATCTTCGCATTCGCCGTTAGTTATTGATGACCGGTCTGGAAATGCCGGCACTTTCGTCTTCTTCAGCTTTAAAAACCCATCATCTCCTTGCCCTGCTCCTCCACTGCCATTGTTGTTATCTCTTTGGCAGTGCAAAGGGGTAGTCCTAAAACACCCACTACTCCAATTACCTCTTTTCCATTCCCCTATATTCCTAGGCTTAAACCCTTTCAAGCAACTGCAAATGGGTCGTTTCGTTGAATCGCAGATTCCAAATGCCCCACACTTTCCATAAACATCACAATCTGTTTGATAACTACAGTACCCGTTTATCCAGACCCCTTTCCCCGCATCCCATTTTCGTTCAAGGAATCTTCCGTCAGAAGATATTTCATAGTATATCAACCTAGAGTCAGTAGAATAGTCGTAAGTTTCATAATAAGTTTTTTCTACATCATCTGCAACCACATAAAACCCATCAAAATAAACTCTATTAACATTTATTAAACCAATATAGATACGACCATTCCATGGGCCGGTCCGAAAATATATCTGGTTATTGTTCCGAACGACACCCTCCGGGATGCTGAAAGGTTCAATGCCTTGAGAAAAGTTGCCATCAGATGGATCATCAGGGCTTTTCCATGATCTCAACTGCACCTTACGACCCGTTTTTACATCAGTGCTGATCTTCATAGTTTGAAGGAATACATTAGAAGGGTGTTGAAAACTATCCCATAAGATGCTGCTTCTTCCATTCTCACCGTTATTGAGGACAAGGTTTCCAGAGTCTAAAAGCTGGGCAGTTGTTGCATTAGGAACCAAATTCGAAACATTTGTTGACCAAAGAATCTCGGCTTTTCCATTGGAAACAACAAGGTTGCCATCATCTGATATGGTGAGAATCCCAGAAGAGTCTTTGAGAGGCGTGTTTCTATTTGCCACCCATACAACAGTTTGTACGGGGATTTGATGGTACAAAATCCCTACATAACGATTGCTGGAGTTAGCCAAGCTGAAGAATCCCAACCGGAAAACACCAGTCTGGGAGATTATAAATTCAGGGTCTTTGATGGATTTTGATGCTGTTATAGTGTGTGAAGCAGTGCCAAACTGCAGCTGTAAGTAAAAACAAGATATTAAAGCTACTAAAACAGAGGAGCTAATAGTTTTCCCCATGACCGTGTAAGTGCAGAACTCGGAAGTGATCCTATGATTTATGATTGATATTAATAAAGGTCAAATAGTATATAAGGTCCCTATATTTTACATTTTTGAAGATTTAGTCCCTACAATTATATATATAATATATATTGCAATTTCTTTGCTTTTCGAAATATGTATTTTCAGTTCAGAGTTCATTAGTTTTGTTCACTAATTTTTGTTAAACATGTGATGATGTATATATAAACTTTGGCATATTTTTGGTTCACTTAGGTAATATCTTTTCTTTCTTTCTTTTTTGTCTTTTTTAAATGTGTATCACAAAACATGTTAAAGTGTATATTTCATGTCAATCATATGTTTAAAATAATTTAATCACACTAAATTATTTGACAAAATTGAATCCGTGTGTTAATTTGATAATCAAGGTGCTCATTATTTTTGGTGTGACCTGGGTGCGAGTCACACTAATCACATTATTATTTGAGCTTTGCACTCTCTTGTAAATTCACCAAAAAAATTTATTTGACAAAATTAATGTAAAAAGTTAATTCTTAATATTGAAAATAACTTTTAATTGCAGTTGGAAGTTTGTACAACCTACCATATATATTGGCATATTCTCTATTGAAAAATCTTGATTTAATTCTTACATCATATTGAAGATTTTAAGCAACAGCTTAATAGAATGGATCACGATGAAAGTCAGTCAAGAAATTGCTCTATTTAAAGACTTTATGTTATTGTGCTACCTTAAATAGAGAGATTTGTTTTTTTTTTATAGAAGTTTATTTCTCGAAAATCTTTAGATATTTTGATTCTTTATTAAAAACTTATTCGAAAACAATTCGAGGGAATACACGTTCACACCGATTGAAGAATTATAGGGCATTAATGCTTATTTATAAAAGACTTGTGTGTCTGATTATAGATGATTATGAGAAAGCACTTGTCTATTCATTGTTAGGAAATTCCTAATGCAAATCCATTGTAAACCATTTGTTTCTCTTCAGTTTGTAGCTAAGATTTCAAGTAAAAGTCTTAGTCAGGGGAAAATGATCTTATATTGATGTATAGGAGCGATGTTGCAATTTGGTGAGCAAGTTGAACTTAAATCACATATTACACTGCATAATAACAATAGATTACTCTCTGGACAAAATCTCATAGACGTAAAAAAAGTTTTCCGAATTGTATAACCAATTTTTGTGTCCGTCTCTATTAATTGAATTTGCAATCTGCAAGAAGAGGAGAGATAAAAATATCGAATTATATGAAAGGACTAAATTCACAAATATATATATATAGTGTAGGGACCTTGTACGGATTCGAATTTTTTTAGGGTCTAATTTTGATATGGTGTAATGATGTTTCATGGCAGCCTCAAATGTTTACATGTAGTGATCTATGTCTCAATTTTCTTTGAATGGTTAAACACGTAATCTCATTTGGACTATTGGGAATTTTCTTGAAGTGTCAGTTACTCTTATTTTTCTATATTTTTGTTGGCTCTTTCTTTCATGGAGTACCAAAAAATCAACTCACGTGCCACCATGTTCACACAAATACAGTCAAGGTATAGGGTGTCCAAAGATTCAACTCCGGACCTAATATGAATTATGACTTCATTTTGATATAATCTTTTTGTTATTATATTGTCGGCTCAATTGATCATGTGTAAGTTGTTGATTCAATCTTTGTACTTTAATTTAGTAGTTTTTTTTGAAATTATAGTCTTAACTTAAATGATAGTCGTTAGATTATATATTTCCAAAATCTTATATGATAAATACACTATCACATACATAATGTCATGTTAATTTTTTATTTACAGATGACACTCACAAAATATGATGTTATATTAGTTAATATTTGAGTTAAGATTAAAATTTTAAAAATATAAAAAAATCCAAACCAAATTTACAACTTACACATAATATCAATCTATTAATAAAATTTAACTACTAAAGTCAATTAAATGCATAATTTAAAGTATTAGAATACTATACAGAAGGACCCACTAGACTTGCTTGGAGCTTAAGTTGGGCTTTCTTAATTTGCCAAGCAAAGAAGGTGAAAGATAAATATCCTGTCAGCATATGATGGAACATGACATGATGAAGTCATTTCATGTTTATTTCTTTATATTATGAGTGCATTAACGTCTAGAAGGCTTAATATAATATTTCATATTTGGATTCGATATATATTTTTTTAATTTAGTATATAAAATTTTTATTAGTTTAATTTGGTATTAAAATTTGGTATATTTTTTTAATTTAGTATTTAAATTTAATATTTTTTTTAATTTGGTACATGAATTTGACACTTTTTTTTAAGTTGGGTACTTAAACATTTTGAGGTCCAATTTGGTACATAAACTTGACTCTTTTTCCTAATTTGGTACCTAATTTTTTTTTTAATATTAATTCGTTAGGCACAGCTCAATACCTATTTTTAACATAAAATTTCTCCAAAACTTACAATATTATTGTAGCATAACAAAAAAATTTCAACATCATTATTGTTTTCCGTAAAATTTATAATATTTAAAAAATATAGCTACCAAGTTGAATCTTAAAAAAGCTTAGGTACTAAATTAATAAAAATGCTAAGTTCAGGCATCAAATTGAATAAAAAAAAATTAGGTACCAAATTGAATAAAAAAAGTTTAAGTACCAAATTAAAAAAAGTGTCAAGTTCTAGTATTAAATGTTATATTAAACCTTTATAGAATTATAATTGAATACAACTTTATTTCAGCACATAGACACATTGACTTGGTATTTGCCAATCTTTAGAAGTTTTTTGTACGTTGATATGACGCATGCGTGGTTTATATGTCCCACAACTTGGAGCTGTTTGCCATGGGAATATGCATGAATTATGATTTTATATAAATTTATATATAAAAATTTAATTTAATTTAAATTTTTATAAATTATTAGTATAATTATCAATATCATATAATTTTGTGTTTCATATTATATATAAATAATTTCTTTAAATGATTCATGTATACATTTGAACCATAATCAAAGTTTGATGTGTATAATTATATCAAATCAATTCCATGTATTAAATTACATATTACATCAAAATTTATGTCTAATTTTTAAATTTATCCCTTTATTATACGAATCTTACAAATAAAAATATTTATTTAGGTATAGATGTTGGATTGAGTGATAAAAAGTTCAATCAAAAGTACGTTTTAATTATTTACTTCTTTAATGTTATTAAAACTTACCATATTACTTCCTATATATGCTATAAACAATATATTATATCGAAATCATTTAAATTAATTAATTTTAATAAATTATTAATAAAAACAATTTTATGATTTGAAACATTGACAATTTTTTTCACCTTTTTAAAATTATAATATATTTTTCATTTTCACTCTAATTATCAAGTGTTTAAATTTTTATACAATAATTAAAAAAAACAAATAGAAAATATTTTAATAGACCCAAACGATCAATTCGTGCATCACACGGGAAAAGAACTAATAGATACATAAATTTCAATACTTAAAATTGATTTCTAAAAACTAATAAAAATAAATAATTTGTATCTTTATCTGCCGTCGAAGTCTGTAAGAGTTACATCATTAAGTGAAACCCTATCCTCAACAACATGGCTAATCAGTGACGCTTGAGTGAAAGCAGGTTGTTTTGGAGGGTGAAGATCTAAAATCTCACTGCTAAGCATCGAAACAATGGTAGACACAGTGGGTCTATCTTTAGCATATTCTTGAATGCACAGCAACCCAACATGTATGCATCTCCATATTTCTTTCTCAGTCTCTGATTCTAATTCTGACTCTGAAATGACCTTGTCTACTAAGCCCCAAATATTACCTTCATTCCATAGCCTCCACGCCTGTAAACAGAAAACAACTTTGCTTAAATTATCCGGCCTAATTTGACCCAAAATTCTGAACTCAAAGCTTCCAAAGAGTTCGATTGACTCAATTCGATATAAATAACAAACTACATGAATTCTCTTGATTAGCCTCGTTTTACCCGAGTTTAAAATGAGTTTCACCCATGCTCAACTTCAAACTTGATTGTTTGTAATCAAGCTCGAGTTAAATTTGCAAGCTACTCAATTCATGTATTAGGGTTTCTCAGATTCAGCTTGCAAGAAAAATAATTCAAGTATTAAGATTCTTGAATTCAGCTCACATGATAGTTGGACTCAACAATTACCGAGTCGAAATCAAGTTTTCTCGAACCAAACCCATCTTGCAAATACGGCTTCTTACACCCCACTTTCTACTTCTTTCAATTGACATTATTGTTGTTTCAACTTACACGAAAACAAAAACGTGAGCTCGAGTGTACTTAAGCATGCATTATCCTCCAAATTAAAAGTTTAAAGGAATTACGAATAATAGTAAAAATTATATAAAAAATTATCTTATAAACTTACATATCCCAAGAGGCTAAGATCATATTGATAGTTGTAAAAGCTTGTGTTTTTTCTTCCACTAACAATCTCAAGCAATAGAACTCCAAAGCTGAATACATCTGATTTCTCTGAAAATTGCCCTTGCATTGCATACTCAGGAGACATATAACCACTGTATTTTAACATTAAAAACAACATCAATTACAACCTTAACTTAAACTTTCCATGAGCAAACCCAAATTAAAATTAAGTAATAAAACTACAAAAAAAAAAAAAAAAAAACATATTTTTTATTATTTTATTTTTTAAAAACAATAAAATGAGTCCACAGACAAAACTAAGTCAAACTCGATTTAGGTCTAGACATGTATTCTTATTAAGCATCGAACCTGACCCAACAATAAACATGTATAAAAAATATTTTACCAAAAAATGAATAAAGTTAAATGATAGGAAGAAAGTTCCAACTTACTAAGTTCCAACAATCCTTTTAGTGTTGGTTTGATTTTCATTGCCTTCGAAAATCCTGGCCATTCCAAAATCTGAAATTTTTGGGTTTAGTTCTTTGTCAAGTAAAACGTTACTTACTTTTAAATCTCTGTGTATAATCTTTAGTCTTGAATCTCTATGAAGATAAAGCAATCCTCGACTAATCCCTTCAATAATGTTGAAGCGCTTTCTCCAATCTAAGACTTCTTGTTTAGCCGGATCTATAACAAAAAATAAACAATATGAACTCCAAGATTAATAGTTCATTCCTCTAACAGTGGATGTAAACTACAACTATCCTTATATATTTTACCGTATTGTATTATTTGTGATTGTAGACGGAATTAATGTTAGGTCAAATCAATTGAAATAAATATTGTACAACGAAGAGTCAAAATGTTACATTGCTTTCGTTTAGATCTCGAAATATAGTTATATCAGATTTGTTCATGAATCAGGTTATGACCTATTTTTTGTATCAGACATATCCATCGATTAGTTGGATCTCAGCTTGGTTCCCAAAAAATGTTTGATAACTTATGGTGCAAAAAAGGAAAATTAAGAGAAATAATAACCTTGACTTGAATCTTCATTTTTTATAACTTTTCAAGAAAATTATATCGAAGATCTAACCTATATGGATTACACCTACCAAGTTAAATGAGTCTGATTAGGCAAATGAGATAGTCAGGGATAAGTTTAAGTTGTAAAGAGAAGGAAACTTTTATTGGATCGAGTGATAAGAAACTCAATCCTCTTTAAGCAACAACACCAATTCTAATATTGTGGATGAAGAAAATAGTTCTAAGACAGTTTTTCCCCTCGTTCTGGGTCCAACTTAATTGGACTCTAGATTGAGTTAATATAATTATCGAATAACAAAGAATCACAACATAATAAAACATGATCAGAATAAGTTACTAACCAAAGAGAAAAGCGTCCAAACTTTTGTTGGGCATATATTCGTAGACGAGCATCTTCTCTTCTCCTTCAACACAACACCCCAACAATCTTACCAGATTTCGATGTTGAAGCTTAGAGATCACCACCACTTCATTCATGAATTCTTCCAATCCTTGCCCCGAAGCTTTCGACAATCTCTTCACTGCTATTTCCTTTCCATCATCTAATGTTCCCTGCACACAAGTTTCAGCTCATAAGACTTGATGGGGAAAAAAGTCATTTCACTGACTCCAGATTTGCTGAAAATCACCATCGTTTATTACCCTGTAAACTGGACCGAAACCACCCTGCCCTAGCTTTTTTGCGTGATGGAAGTTGTCCGTCGCGGCCGCGAGTTCTTCGAAATTGAATAGTGGCAGCTGCTGGAGTTTAACTCCAATTAAATTTTCTCCTATATTTTCACTAGAAAACTGGAGTTTGATCTGTTTTTCTTTTTTATTCTTTCCTGAGATAGGATGAAAGTAGTTAGTACCGTATCGACGAGCATACCACTTTTATCTTGACATTAATATATATTAATATCAACATGTTTCAATATATCCTTCCAGATTTATCAATGTTTTTAAATATTTTTCACATATTTATTTCGAATTTAATTTGAAAATTTTTAATAAATTATTTATACATTTAAATATTTCCCATACGTACTACCTTTATGTTTAGCCATCCTACGCCATAAGAAGAGTGTAGAAATTGTAATAACGACTATGCCTGCAATTACAGTTGTAATGACAATGACCTTACTACTTTTCCCTGTAGCTGCAAATACAAAAACTTGGTTAATTAATAACTTCAACACCAAGAAGGCAGATATTGACGCAATTTATCAAACACATGGTCCACACTAAGAAAATTTACCCAGTTCCGAAGATGGCAGACGAATGTAAAGATCGACTCCGCTACTGGAGAATTTCTGGATATCAATCAAATCTCCACTCCACAACATGCAATTAATGCCATCATCATACGCATACGCCTCGCACGAACAATTCTTCATGCACTGATCTTTGCACCGGCCGTTACTTAATGATGACCGGCGCGGAAATGCCGGCACTTTCATATTCTTCATCTCCAAAAACCCATCATCATCTTGGCCTGCTCCACTGCCATTGTTGTTATCTCTTTGGCAGTGCAAGAGGGTAGTCCTAAAACATCCACTACTCCAATTACCTCTACTCCATTCCTCTGCATTCCTAGGCTTAAACCCCTTTAAGCAACTGCAAATGGGTCGTTTCGATGAATCGCATATTCCAAATGCCCCACAGTATCCATAAACATCACAATCTGTTTGATAACTAGAGAACTTGTTTATCCAGTTCCCTTTCCCCGCATCCCATTTCCATTCAGTGAAGTTTCCTTGAGAATCTAATTCACCGTATATCAACATAGAGTCATTAGAATATTCGTAAGTCATAGAGTACGGCTGTTGTGGATTATCTGCAACAACAAACCCTTCAAGATGAGCGGCGTACTGATCTATTAAGCCAATAAAGGTATTCCCATTCCATGGACCGGACCGATAATAGAGCTGGTTATTCTTATTAATGATGGCCTCTGGGATGTTGAAAGGTTCCAGGCTAAGAGAAAAGTTACCATCAGATGGATCACCAATGCTTTTCCATGATTTCAGCTCCACTTTACGACCCTTTTTAACATCAGTGCTGATCTTCATAGTTTCAATGAAGGCATTAGAAGGATCTTCAAAACTCTCCCATAAGCTGCTTCCTCCATCCTCACCATTACTGAGGACGAGGTTTCCAGAGTCTGAAAGCTGGGCAGTTGTTGCATTAGGAGCTGTATTGGTAACATTTGATGACCAGAGAATCTCAGTTTTGCCATTGGAAACAACAAGGTTGCCATCATCTGATATGGTGAGAATCCCAGAAGAGTCTTTGAGAGGCGTGTTTCTATTTGCCACCCATACAACAGTTTGTACGGGGATTTGATGGTACAAAATCCCTACATAACGATTGCTGGAGTTAGCCAAGCTGAAGAATCCCAACCGGAAAACACCAATCTGGGAGATTATAAATTCAGGGTCTTTGATGGATTTTGATGGTGTTATGGTGTCTAAAGCAGTACCAGACTGCAAGCAAAAACAAGATACTAAAGCTAATAAAACAGAGCAGCTAACAGTTTTCCCCATAATCTCCTCCCAGAATGTGGAATTATTTGGGATCCTTAAGGATTTTTCGCTAAAGGAACTCAAATCAATTTTTTTTTTCAAGAAGAGATGATAGGATGTAATGATGTTTCATGGCAGCTGCAAATGTTTACATCAACATTTGAAGTTTCTTCAGGAGGTAGTCGCCTCTTTATTTTCTTTGTTTTTCTGTCAAACTTTTCTTTGCATGGGATTGGAGTACCAAAAAAATCAACTAGCATATATCACCTCTCCATACCAATTTTGCTTTAGTATTATTATTAGTCCGTCTCATCAGGAGTTAATAATAAAATATTGTAGATTTGGCCAAGGGCTGTAGAAGAATGAGAAAACTTGGATGTTGAAGATTTGGCCAAGGGCTCTAGAAGAATGAGAAAACTGGATGTTGACTAAAGTTGATAATGCAACAATCCATGATAGATTTAATTTGATAAAAGGGCAGCAAGTATGACAGATTGAATACAAGTAATCGAATTGAAAATTTAAGTTTCTTGAGAGTCCAAGTCGGTTTGGAAGAGAACACCTATTCTCGATGAATTTGGAACAATTAAAGGCTGCCAATTAAGTGAGAGAAATTAGTTAGAATGGATTTGAAATAATAGCAATTAAAAATCGAATGAAATCCAAAGAATGGTCATAATAAAATATTTTTTGAGTTTTCTCTTCAAGAATTTTTTTGAGTTTCATTGGAAATAAGTTTTAACAATCTTTCATACTGTGAGAACCATCTTCAAGTTTCTGTCTATCACGAATTTTATCTTAGAGGGAGATTAGAGTCATTTGAAGGGAGTGATCGCTTCTCTTGATTCCATAGATCCTTAGAATTTCTTCACGCCACTTTACTCTTTTTCAATCTTTATTCTCTCTTTTCTTTAAGTTCCTGTTTGGTTCTTGTTCATTTGTTTCTAATCTTTCATTTATCTACTTCTAGATCTTGAATCTTCAAGTCAAGACGTTCTCTCTCCTAAATACACCAAGAATCATTCAAAATTCAAAATTAAGTGATGGAAGTTGTCCGTCGCGGCCGCGAGTTCTTCGAAATTGAATAGTGGCAGCTGCTGGAATTGAACTCCAATTGAATTTTCTCCTATATTTTCACTACAAAATTGGTGATTGATTTGTTTTCATTTTTTATTCCTACCTGAGATAGGATCAAAGTAGTTAGTACTGTATTGGTGGGCACATTGATGCTGTCTTGATAACGGTATGTAACGAAATCAGCATCTTTCAATATATTTAAATGTTTTCCACATATAAATTTATATTCTAATTTTTAATTTTAATAAATTATATACATTTAAATATTTTCATAAATTACCCTTGTGTTTAAGCATCCTACACTGTAAGCAGAGTGCAGAAATTGTGATAACTACTATGCCCGCAATTACAGTTGTAATGACAATGACCTTACTAGTTTTCCCTTTATCTGCAAATACAAAAACTTGGTTAATAACTTCAACACCAAAAAGGCAGATATTGACGCAATTTATCAAACACATGGTCCACACTAAGAAAATTTACCTAGTTCCGAACCTGGCAGACGAATGTAAAGATCGACTTCGCGATTGGATTTCTGGACATCAATCAAATCTCCACTCCACAACATGCAACCAATGCCGGAATCATACGCATAAGCCACGCACGAACAATTCTTCAAGCACTGATCTTTGCACTGGCCGTTAACTATTGATGACCGGTCTGGAAATGCCGGCACTTTCATCATCTTCATCTTCAAAAACCTATCATCATCTTGGCATGCTCCACTGCCATTGTTGTTATCTCTTTGGCAGTGCAAAAGGGTAGACCTAAAACATCCACTACTCCAGTTACCTCTACTCCATTCCTCTATATTCCTAGGCTTAAATCCTTTTAAGCAACTGCAAATGGGTCGTTTCGCTGAATCGCAAATCCCAAATGCCCCACACTTCCCATAAACATCACAATCTGTATGATAAATAGAGTAACTCTTAATCCAGTTCCCTTTCCCCGCATCCCATCTACATTCATTGAATTTTCCTTGAGAATCTAATTCACAGTATGTCAACATAGAGTCATTAGAATCTTCATAACCTATATAAAACGTTTGTTGTTGATCATCTGCAACAATAGAAAACCAAGAGAAAGCGGTGGTCGGTAGTATTAAGCGTCATGGTTGCTCATATTATTGATATTCGAGAACCTGTCAAGGATGAAAGGGAGGTCCAAAGAGTAAAATAAATTGACGAAAGAATGATTATGTGGTATGTGTATGAGTATGTATGTATTAAAGAATAATTAACCTTGTTTATTGGATATGTATGAATGGTTTATTAAGCTGAACTAAGAAATGAAAGAATAATTATGGAGAAGAATATAAGATGGGAAATGCATTTCATTCAAAATAACTGAATAATGACCATGGGCCCTTTTACAAAAAGATCCATATTGCTTTCGAGCCTAAAGCAATAGGTGTTTTCGAGCATTACTCTGAGGAAATCTTAAAAATTACAGGGAGTTCCTCCACAATCCAATTATTCAAGGTGCTTTCAGGTGCACACGGACCAATTCTTGATAGATCCCTTTCCTTTTCTTCATCTGATATAGCATTAATGCCTAGATCTTTCATGATGCTCCCCCTGGTTCCAATTGTCACTCGCTTCTTTTCCTGCTCTGTTTTCTGGTTGATCACCCCTCCCGAGATGAAAGTCTCATAGATGTGCGGGAAGACCATGGGTTTCCACGAGATTTCCTTTCCAAATAGTCTGGCCTTCCTTCTTTCTTGCCTTTTTTCTAGCTCATTCTTCTTTTATTTCGCGTCCGACTTGTACCCCAGGCCGTAACGATTCTGCTTTTCTATCAGCATTGGCATATTAACTCTTCCCTGAAGGTATTTTCCTAATCCTTTCCCAAGTATAGCTCCCTTTTCGACTGTTAACCGCAAGCCAATTCTGGTGGTCGATGATATTATAGGCACAAGAATCTTGCTCCTTTCCGAAATGAAAGTTGCATTGACAAACTCTAGTGAGCAGAACGAGCATTCCACAGCCACCTCTTCTATTCCCACGTAGGGTGAATCGCTCGTTATGGAAGCGATTATTTCCTCTTCAACATTGATCGTGATTAACCACCCTTCATTTATTAACTTCACTTTCTGGTGCAAAGAAGAAGGTACTGCTCCAGCTGAGTGAATCCAGAGTCTTCCTAGCAGATGGTTATAAGTGGGCCTAATATCCATCACTAGGAAATCCACTTTATATGTATTTGGCCCAATTTGAAGAGGTATTTTGATCTTTCCCATTACCTTCCTTTATGTCCCGACAAATGCTCTCACTATGTTATTACACCTCTTCATATGAGAGCTATCAATTGGCAATCTTTGCAGTGTAGCTAGCGATAGCACATTCAAGGCTGAACCATTGTCTATGAGTACTCTAGGTAGCGTATACCCCTTACAACGGGTAGTGATGTGTAAAGATTTGGTGGAACCTATTTCTCCCATCGGTATTTCATCATCGCTGAAGAAAATAAAGTTATCAGCACTCACATTATTGACCAATCGATCTAACTTACTGACAGAGATGTCATTTGCTACATATGTTTCATTCAGCACCTTCATTAATGCGCTTCGATGGGCTTTCAAGCTTAGGAGCAATGACAAGATCGATATCCGGGCAGGCTGTTTGTGTAGTTGTTCCACTACACTATATTCACTATGCCTTAAAAACTTCAGAAACTCTTTCGCCTCCTTCTCAAATACAAGCTCGTTTGTGGAAACTTCGGGCTTGCTAGATATTTCTTCCTCGGGCTCACACATTATTGCTATCCCTTTGCTGATCTTTTTTTCTTTATCTACTGGGTCATAATTTTTACCACTACGGGTAACAAGATTCACGTCCTTCCTAGGCTCCCCCTCTCTTGGTATAGTTACATTACAATTATAATTCTATGAGACCTTCTTACTATCCCTGAAAGGAAACGTTGCAAGCTTTTGTATGATGATGCGAGAGGCTGTCTGTTCTCTTGCCGCGCCATTTGTTGGTTTACAAATAATCACCTTTGGGCGATTAATTCCATAAGCCTTAGCTGCTCCATCCTCGGAGGCACAAACATCATTAACTTCCTCTCTTTCTTCAAAAAATTCCAACTATCGATTGTCCATCAACACCTGCACCATAGCATTAAACTCGACGCAGTCTTGAATTTCATGCCCCTTAACGGTATGAAACTCACAATGGTTATCAACCCCTATTATCATACTCTTTTTATCATTCGCGATTATCTCTTCTTTAACCAACTCTTGCCATACCCACCGAAGTGGAGACTTAATTTCTTCAACATTTCTCTTAATTTTCCGAACTCCTTCTTTCAGCAAGGCATTCACCCCTTGCTCTAGGTGATTGGGCAGAGGATTCCCAACTATATTGGGCTTTGTTGGCTCTTCTAATTTTACGACTCCGTGCTTTATGAGTCCCTCAACTCGTCTTTTAAAAGTAGGGTAATTTTTAATCGAATAGCCTTCTACCCTTGCATGGTATTCACAGTAACCATTCGCATCGTACCAAACCGGGAATGGAGGTTTATATGGTCTCACACGCTTAGGATCTACCTCATGCGCGTCATACAGTATCTTCTAAAGCTCTCCGTATGACATCGAAAGGGGAGTATATTGAACTCTTCCTCTATTAGGCCTAACGCTCGGTTCATGCCTTGGGGCATTTTGCTAATTGCTCATTAGAGCTTTGGGCTGACCTGTCATGAATGGTTTAGTGTAGCTCGGTCTGTACATGCTTGCGTTGTTGACTTCATCATCCCTTCTTCTGGAGGCAGGCCTTTTAGTGTTTTTTTCGGTTTCAATCTTGCCAGTCTTGATTGCATTTTCAATCATCTCCCCTAATATGACTATATCAGAGAAACTCTTAGTGGCGTTTCCTAACAGGTAATTCAGGTAAGGAGCCTTGAGGGTATTAACAAACAACATCGTTGTCTTCTTTTCTGTTAGTGGTGGCTGTACCTAGGTTGCCACCTCTCGCCATCTCTGTGCATATTGTCTAAAACTCTCGTTTGATTTCTTCTCCATATTTTACAATGTAAACCGATCAGAAGCTATCTCTGTCACATGACCATATTACTTTAAGAAGGCTTGTGCTAAATCATTCCATGAATGGATTTTTGATTGGCTCAATTAATTGTACTATCTAAATGTCGACCCGGCCAGACTGTCTTAAAAGCAATGAATCAACAATTGGTCATTATGCACGTGCCTCGCCATCTTCCTGCAAAACATGGTTACGTGGGCTTCAGAACAGCTCGTCCCGCTATACTTTTTAAATTCTAGGACCTTGAATTTGGGAGAGAGAACCAGATCCGGCACCAGACTTAACTCTTTAGCATCTACCCTATAAGAATTTTCAATTCCCTGCATCGCATCGGTTTTCTCCTCTAATCGCCTGTATTTTTCCTCCATTTGTCTAGGGAGATCCTCTTTCATCATCTTGTCGAAGTCTGGGACACCCAGATTCGCAGTATTATCCTTTGGGTTTGACCTAGATCCAATTGGATAATTGGCTGGTCTTGACGTGCCCGTGGCTTGTTGTTGTGTTCTTATAGTAACGGTGGGCTCCCGCGCTGGTATTTCATGTAAAGTCGAGTTATGGAGAGATGTAAAGCCTGGGGAAACAATTGGGTCCTCTTCCTCCTCAATAGCAGGGCTCTTTCTTTTATCAGCCATGCTCTGTTTTACTTCTGCCAATTCATTCATTAGACTCTTTTGTACCTCAATGAATTGATTTTTCATTTCTCTGTACATCATTGTCATTTGTTCCTGGATGCACTCTTGCATCCAATCTTGTAATTCTTTCTGGATTTGTTCGAGTATTTGCCCCATAGCCTTAGTTTTCTTACGAGTATTATAGCGATGCGAGTTTTCAATGATTACTGATGTAGCTGGATAAGTTTTTAATTAGTTAGGATTGTTATGCAAAAATGTGATGTGAATAAGATGCATGCATGCAAGAGAAAAGTATTGACTTATAATTCATTTTCCATTTAGAAAACTTCATTTGGATAACAAGTTCCTTAACATAAAGCAAATTACATAAATGGTTTTGCTTTGATGCTCAGAGCCTTAACTTTCTTGAGGAGTCTTGCTAGCTTTTGACCTCGTTTCATCTTCGTCTCGTATTGCATGCTTAACTCTTCTACTTCAACTGCAAGTGTTTGCACATGATCGACTACTCCGCGAATTTGATTTAAGGCCTCACCCATAACATAATCCCTCTCTCTGACTTCTTTCTGAGTTTGTTGAAGATGTCAATCATTTGTCTCCAACGTCTTTTCCAAAATCTCAATTCGTATTTCACTATTCTATAAAGAGGCTTATGATTCTTCCACCCTCTTATTCAGTCTCTTAATCTCAGCTCGGCTTGCCTTCAACTCCATTACTAAATTTCGGCTATGATACCTGTACAAGGATTCCTCCAATTCTCGTACTCGAGCTTTTAATTCGGTCACCTCAGCTTAGCTTTCTAGAAGGCTACTCTTCATAGCATTTTCCTGAACTTGGGTGCCTTGAAATTTGTTTTTCCAGTGACTTGTTTTATTCTTTTATTCACAGATTTCCTGCTACCATTGCTCTGACGTCTTACCTAAACCGATAGTTCCCATTGACAAGCGAAGCTTTTTATAGTCCTTTTTTAGGCTGCTAAGATCTTCTTCAGCCTTATTCTTCCATTTTCTCAATTTTTCTACTTCTAGCTTTTGAACATCAACGTCCAATCCTAAGAGCACCTTCTCTTCTTCCAGCTTTTTTTTCATTTTTTCCATCTCAGCATTTTTCCTCTCGAAATCTTGTTTAATTATTTCTAGTTCAGTCGAGACAACCTGCAAGTGTTCTTCAATTGGGTGGACAATCTCCGGGTTTAGCACAAGAATGTTGTCGTTGATCTTTTTGTTTCTCCACCAATCATATTCTGCAGTTATCATGGGATTGGCATCGAATGCTTTCATTCTTAGAACTTGGTTCCATGCATTTGAGATTTCTCGAATCCTTTTCTTATTATTTTTTCTCCGATACGCGAATTCACACTAAGCTAACCCCTGAGTCGCGGGTATGAACTGTCTCGATCTTTATTGTCTTGAAACCAGCAAAAGTGCATATCCTATTACTCCCCATATCTCTGCCAATGGGACCTAGTCGAAATCTTCGCACCGATACAATATTTCATCAGGAGCGAACCATGGTGCTCGCCACTCTATGTCTTCGTCTTTGAGGCTTTGGAGTATGGCTATCCACTTTTTTTTTGAGAAATTTTCTTGTCTTTAAGTAGTCACGAACTCTTTCAAAGGGGAGTAATCTTTAGACAAGTATTGATAGGAGACTTTTTCTGTTTTTCAGAAGTGACTATGAAGCCATACCACCAACAGGGGTGCGCAGGCAATAAATCGACCTTCTCCCTCTTTTCTGCACATATTTAAGGATCTGAAAGTTTCAACCAGTATGGTCGGAACAGGTGTCACTCTTTTACTCAATTTATTAAACAAGTCTATCACCGCGTCTTCTATATGGCCCAAAGCCTTTGGAAAAACGACCAACCCGTAGATACTTAAGGCTAGGATGTCGATCCTTTTCTTTGCATCTGGATCAGCCAGTATCAAATCTCGCAGACTTTTCCACGTGATGCATTTGTTATCGCCTTTGACCTTAACTCGAGCTGCAACCCACTGTTCGCTCATGCCGGTGATGTTTATTAATCTTTTAACAATGGTCAGGAGATTTGAAGCTCTAGAATAGGCCTTATCTACTGAAATCTTCGGATAACGGAGCAGAGTGATGTATTCTTCTATCGTCGGTGTCATGTTTATATTCCCGAAAGTGAAGCAACTGTAGGCTGGGTTCCAATACTGTGTTAAGGCTCTAAATAGGAATTTGTCTACCTTAACCTCGAACAAATATGGCAAATCTCCGTATTCTTGGTAAAAGGTATGTTTCATGTTATTGTC
Organism: Kokia cookei; assembly: GCA_039519145.1. Classification (NCBI taxonomy): domain Eukaryota; kingdom Viridiplantae; phylum Streptophyta; class Magnoliopsida; order Malvales; family Malvaceae; genus Kokia; species Kokia cookei. The sequence continues at coordinate 2,295,560 of CM076899.1, read as the reverse complement.
TCAACTGTCTCATGTCTCTTTCAATTCTAGCACATTATTTTGAGCCGTGCTGATCATGGTATAATCCCAAAGCTCTGAGTCATATCCTTCCACTAAGCTGTCCCCCTTTTGGCACTGAGTCTCTTCCGACCACATGCACACGACCATGTTGTCCTCCACTTTATCATGGTACTTGTTTTCAATGATTGATTCTCTTATCGGTAACTGAACTTTTGAGTCTATACCTTTCCTTTATATGATGATGAAATGCAATGCAAAACGAGACAAAATAAACAAGTTAGCGAAACACAACAATATTAATGTACGAGTATAGTACAGAACCTAAGAGTTTATCTTGGAGGATTGCTAAATGGTCCAGTATAACTCCTTCTAAAGTAAGTTCCTACGGCTTACTATATGGGGTTTTAGGCTCTAAAGTAAGGGTACCCAAACCAGCAGATTCCTCGATCCTCACCCATTACAAGCTCATACGGACGAGTTTGATTTAGGGGGACGTATTTTCCACATGTTTACATGAAAGTGAAAACTTCACGAAAACAAGGGTACTTTGTAATCCTGAAAGCGATCCACTATCCTGCACGGAGGTGAAGACCTCACGAAAGAGTAATTTCTGACTTCCACTTAAAAAGGTAATATCATATGCAGATGTATGCAAATTTACACTAGCAATATCACATAATATAATGTCACACAAAAAATGTCGAGGATCGCATATTAAACAAAACTAAGGCTTAAAAGTTTTCAAAAAAGACCCGAAAATAATCAATTTTGGCTTGACTCTCATTTAAAAAGTCCCTAGTGGAGTCACCAAGCTGTCGAAACCATCTTTTTTTGGAAAACGACGAGTTTTGAAAATTATCTTAATCTTGAAAAATAGGAATCGCCACCAATCCTTTATTCGATGTAACACCAATCCTTTATTCGGTGTAATTGGATCACCACAAAATGTTTGAAAAAAAATCGTTTTGAAAACATGTAGGTCTTCAAAATCCAGAAAAACAGGTTTGGGAGTCGGTTACGCATGAGGAAGGATTAGCACCCTCATAAGCCCAAAATTGGTACCGTGTTGATTATTTGCGGGTCTTGTTTGTAAAATTTTGAAAGTTCGAATAAAGCTTAAAATACGATCCTTGAATGCATGAGTTATGTTTAAGAGAAATCGAGTTTGTTTGGAAGTCCCGCTATTTCAAAGTGATCGAGGAAGAAAGTTACGTCCAGTGAGTTAGGACACAACATTTCGAGATCCAGAAATAACGAGCTTTCCTTTGTGAAACTTTTTAAATTTTGGAAAAAAGGATGTTCGATTATCTCGATTTGAAGAAAGGTAGCACCCAGTAAGTTAAGGCGTAAATTTTCAGAATCGAAGATAAGGAAACATTGCCTCGATTAAAGGTATTCGATTATTTCGATTTGAAGAAAAATTGTACCTAGTAAGTTAAGGCGCAAATTTTTGAAACTCGAAATAAAAGAATATTACCTCGATTTTAAAGTTTTTATGAAAATAATTTTGAAAACAAACATGCGAGTTTAATATTGGATATTAAATAACACGAAGTAAGATAATTGAGCAAGTAAATGGTAAGCAAAAATCAAAAATACAAAATACGAGTGCATAATAATTAAAATTAAATGCAAATATTAATGATGAAGAAAAATGATGCAATCGGAGTTCAAAATGAGACTTTTTGGAAACTCGGGGGCAAAATGGTAATTTAGGATTCTCTGGGGCAAAATGGTACTTTTGGGAAAGTTCGGGGTTAAAAATGGAGTTTTTAGACACTTGGGGGTAAAACGGTAACTTTTAAAAAATCGAGATCAAAAATGAAATTTTTGGACATTCGGGGGTAAAAATATAATTTTTGGAAGTTTTAGGGTCAAAAATGGAATTTTTGGAAGTTCGAGTGTAAAAATATAATTTTCAAAAGTTTCGAGGTCAAAAATGGAATTTTTGGATAGTTTAGAGACCTCTAGGGCAATAAAACCAAAAATAAGTGACACGTGGCGGCCTCTCAGGCATCCTGAAGTCAAAGGACTAATATGAAAACCATGAAAAATTTCTGGGCCAATTTTGTAATTAAACAGGACTTGATTTAAGGATTAAATTAAAACAAATTAAAAATAAGAGGAACCATTTGCATTAATAAGCCAAAATCATGACACGTGGCAGCTCCTGGTGCTATCAAAAGGTCAAGGGATGAAATTGGAAAACGTTAAAAATTATTGGGCCAATTTAAAATTAATTAAAAGTGCAAAAGGGACTAATTGAAACAATCAAAAAAGTGGAAGGAGAGAATGCATAAATATACCATTTTTGAAAAACACGCAGATCTTAAGGCAGGTCGGGTCGGATTCGAGTCGGCCATAGGTTAAAAGCATGAAACGACACCGTTTTGAGGCTGAGAGTCAGCCCCCAAAACGATGCCGTTTTGGAAGCTTATATAAAGCTCAAATTGTTTTTTTTTTTCATTTTTCAGTTCTTCTTTTCAAAAAAACCAAGAAAACTCTCTTGAAAGCTCTCTCCTTTCCCATGGCCGGCCAAGCTCCGGCCGGTCACCTCGTCGCCGTCCATCGCGCGTCGCCACCACGAGCCGTCGTCCGTCGCCGTCCACGGTGGTTTCAAGTAAAAACGATTCCTTTCCTCATTTCTTCTTCTTTTAAACCCGGATCTGGATTTTTAGTCCAGATCTTAAACGTTAATTCATCCCCCTTTTTTAAAAAAACCCTTTTAAACTTTTCTTTTAAAACTCATTTTTTTTTATTCTTATTTGTTTTCGGTTTTGTTAATTCCTGCTTTAAGATTTTAGAAACCCAGTTCTTTGTTTCTTCGCAGATCCACGTTTGACACGGTACGGACAACGTTGGGCGGGTTTCAACGGAGGCTCCGACGTAAACTCCGGCGACGGCAACGCAAATCAGGGGAGTGACTTCTGACTTCTCACTTTCCTTTATTATTATTATTAATTATTTATTAAATATTATAGTTATTATCATTATTATTACTAATAATATTATTATTAAAATAGTTATTATTGCTATTAATATTAAAACGTTATTTAATATATTTATTAATACGTTTTTAAAAGAACGAAACAATAAATTGCCAACAGAGGTATTAAATACATATATCAATGCATGCTTAGAATCTAATGAGTTTAGAAATTTGAAGCATGAATGGCAGTAAACATACATTAATAATACTTGATTGCCTTCAATGCTTAAGTAACCTGATATTTAATTCGATCTTTCTTTTTGCTCCCTATTTACTTTTACCTCTTTACTTGTAGCTTATCAATTCTCTACTGATTAAGAACTATCTCTGTTTGGAAACTAGAAATTGTATATTGATTTTTTGAATGTTTCAAAAGGATTCGTAACCCTTTATAATTGGTTTGAATCTGGTTTTATAACCAGATTTACAATGATGATAACTTGTTTTATGTAATTAAAACTTGTCTCTTCTTTGCTTTTGCAGGGTCGGCTATGGCAGTGGCGATTGGAGCAGTTAGTGGTAGTGCAAGTTGAAGCTGGAGGTGGTGCTGGTGCTGACGACGTGGCATGCCCTGATTGGCTGGGATGGAAGGTGGCTGGTAGTAACTTGCTACCATGCTTTGACTTGTGAATTTGGGCCAGAGATGCAATTTGGATTTGGGGTGTAATTGGTTTGTTTGGGTTAATTTTGTAATTAGGCCCCAATTTGAGCTTGTAAATTTGGACATATAATTTGGACTTTTGTAATTGGACTTTATAATAATTTTTTAAATTTGAAAATAAATTTAAATTTAAATTTAAATTTAAAATGGATCCGGTCAAAATTGAGCTCCAACAATGAGAATCCCAGAAGAGTCGTTGAGAGGCCTGTTTCTGTTGGCCACCCATACAACTGTTTACATAACGATTGCTGGAGTTAGCCAAGCTGAAGAATCCCAATCGAAAAACACCATTCTGGGAGATTATAACATCAGGGTCTTTGATGGATTTTGATGGTGTTATGGTATCTAAAGCAGTACCAAACTGCAAATAGAAACAAGATATTAAAGCCGGTAAAAAAGAGCAGCTTATAGTTTTCCCCATAATCTCTTCCCAGAACTAGGAACTGATTCTATGATTTATGAATGATATTTGGGATCTTTAAGAATTTCTCCTAAATGAACTCAACAATTCATCCTAGAAGTCGGATTGATATGATGTAATGATGTTTCAGGTCAACTGCAAATGTATACATCAAGATTTCAATTTTCTTCAAGCGATAATCACCTCTTTATTTTCTTTGTTCTTTTCTATTGACTTTTTATTTTCTTTCTTTTATGGGAGTTCCCAACTAAATCAAGGAGCATGTGTGACCCAGTTATACCTGTTTTGGTTTAGAGCACGTGTCACCCAGTTAGGATAAATTTAAAATCGAAAACAAATTTAGAAATAAAAATCAAACATGATGGCATTTCAACATTGGATACTAAAATCTCCCAAATTTCCACTTTACTATTTGAACCCTTCCTTGGTTTTTTAATTATTTTTTATAAATATATTTTTTTTCAAAGGTGTATTATTTTTTATACTAGTGTTCAACAAAAAGGGAACAAATGAGGAGACATAATGGAGATAAGAGTTGATTCACTTAGAGCAGGCGAAGAATCAGAGTATTGAAAGAGGAGGAAGGAAAGGGGAGATTGTAGTACTAGGAGTGAAAGTGGAAAGAAAAAGATCTCTTTAACATAGTGTGTTGGGTTTATATAAGGGGAAGGTTTTCTTGTTTGGTGGAGTCATGTCATCGACAATACGAATGATGACTTGTCTATGTGATTGGTCGGGTGATAAGTCCATTATATATCAGCTGTCTTCAAATGTAGTACTATGCGAATCTACTCTGTCATTCTTTTTTGCTAAGATAATATAAAATTGTTATGCCCCAACGGTCTCCTGTTGGAGATAGAAACCTGCCGCAAATAGCAAGTGACCTACTGGAGGGTACGCTAAAAGCGGATGGCTTGGTGGAAGTTTATTAGTTGGGACAAATTTCAGCAAACAAAAGCAAAGTGATAATGCTCATGAGTATTGGATTGAAGTGTGATCAGATTTATTAATTAGGTTGGTTGAGTTGGGCAAAATCTAATCAAATTGAATTAAATGGAACTTAAATTGGATTTGAGTCGGTGCAATTGAGCTTTCATGTTCAAATTAGAACTGATATAGTTAAGTCCGGATTCAAGCTAATAAATGTTTACATCAAGATTTCAATATCCATTGTATGGTTTGATTCAAAATCTCCTTTTGACTTTGGGGAATTTCTTTGATTTCCAATGCTTTTCATATTACATCATTTTTTGGTTGATAAATTCTTTACTATGGCATTTTCCCTTTATTACCTTTTCGTCCTAGTTAAATCCCAATTTTATAGAATTTATTAATAAATTTTATTTTTTGAACCATTCAAATTTAAAATCAAGCCATCGATTGAGTTTCAGTTCGATTGGTATGAGTGTTGTTGTCAATACAGAAGGACGTGGGTTCGAGTACGCTGAAGCGCTTTATCCTCCTATTTATGGGTTGGGGAAGGGTTATGAATAGTTTTAAGCATTGTATCAATAAGAGCAGATATGATCAAAATCAATACTGAGATTTTCAAAAAAAAAAAATTAAAATCAAGCAACAAACAATACAAATATAAATTTAGTGACAACATTCACTGATAGTGAATTAAGGTATAATTATTCTTCGAGTAATTTTTAGTTAGAATTTTTTTTTTTGTTTGTGTTAGTTTTCAATTTAGGTTTAAATTATTTTGGGTTTAGGTCATTCCAGTTTCTCAATAATATGTTTTCAAGTTGGGTTATCCTGCATTCAAGATATTTCAAATTATGTATTCGATCTATTTTGGGTTTGAATCATTTTAAGTTCAAACCATTTAGAACTGAGGTTGTTTTCTTAATTCGAATTAAACGAATTCAATTCATTAATTTTTTTTATGTTCAAATCAGATTAAATCAAATTTTTTAATTCAAAATCAAATTTTCAAATGTAAATTTATTCTTTCAAATCCATATACAGGTGTCCATATAATTAAATTAAATATGATATCTTGAAGTTTATAGCATTAATAGTCATCAGTTTAATTTTCCAACACTAAACATAATTATTGGTGTTTGTGTGAAGGAGGTTGCTTTGGAGTGTTAATTACAGGGGTTCAATCCATCAGTTCGATTATTAACCGAATCGAATTAACATTGATTAAATTAATCGAATACTTTTATGTAGAGTAATTCAACAATTCAACATGCATGAGTCTTGAGACCATTACCCTGATCTTATATATTCAAGGATTTTTTTCCCTCTTCTTTTTGTGGGTGTCTCTCATTTAATCTCATGATTCTTTTATTACAAACTTTTCTATTACGATTGATTCACTGGGCTTACCTCACTCATTGGAATGTTTAACATGAAATCAAGCAATCAAGTGTTGCATTAATGGTAATGGCCTCGTTATACAATCATATCTATATTTTTTTCTCGTACTCTGAATTCAATTTTTATTCTTTAATTTTGACAGATTTATTGCGAGTTAACGAATTTAAACTTGAATTATTTTAGGTTTAAGTCATTTTTGGGTTCGGATTGGATTAATTTGAGTTTATTTGTTTTCTTCTAATTAGGTCGGGTCAAATTTTAGAATTTGAGACAAAAGTAGCAGGCATAAAGTACAATAATAAGTTTACTCTAGATTCGAACAAATAAATTGATAATTACAATCAAAATAAAATATACCCAATTATGGCACACCCACTTGAAAAAAATAATTATATAACAAGTTTATGAAAAATTGATGTAAAAGTTAAAATATTAAAGATTATGATGTTTTGAGTTCAGATTTCAATGATTCTCTTTATATGTACGTATTTTTCGAGATTTATCAAAATATAAAAAGACGTAAACAACTTCGAAAATAATATTGAGCTTTTGATAATTTTACAATTGGGTCAAGACTTGATTATGGAATGATATCAACTCGGTACTTGAATTTTATTTCTAAAAACTAAAAATAATTCATTTGTATCTTTATCTACCATCAAAGTTTGAAAGAGTTACATCATTAAGTGAAACTTTATCCTCAACATCATGGGTGATTAGTGGTGTTAGAGTGAAAGCAGGTTGTTTTGGAGTGTGAAGATCTGAAATCTCACTGTTAAGCATCGAAACAACAGTAGACATAGTGGGCCTATCATTAGCATATTCTTGAACGCATAGCAATCCAACATGTATGCATCTCCTTATTTCTTTCTCATTCTTTGAATCTGATTCCGACTCTAAAATCACCTTGTCCACTAAACCCCAAATGTTACCTTCGTTCCATAGTTTCCATGCCTGAAAACAGAAAACAACTTTGCCTAAATTATCCGACCTAACTCAACCCAAAATTCTGAACTCAAAGCCTCAAAAGATTTCGATTGGATCAATTTGATATAAAGAACGAACTGCATGAACTCTCTTGATTAGGCTTGCTTTAACTAGGCCTAAAATGAGTTTCTTTCTCATGCTCAACTTCAAACTTGATTATTTGTACTCGAGCTCGAATTTGAATTGAAATTTTTCAATGTTAATTTAAAGGAAAAAAGCTCGATTAAGTTTGCAAGCTACTCAACAATTATTGAGTCAAATTCAAGTTTTCTTGAACCAAACTCAGATATCTTGCAAATATTGGTTCTTACCCCCCCCCCCATTCTAGTTCTCTTAGTTGGCATTGTTGATGTTGCAACATACAAGAGAACATGGGTTTAAGTGTGCTTAAGCGTGTATTTTCCTCCAAATTAAGGGTTTGGGGGGTACAAATAGTGGTAAGAATTGTATAAAAAGTTATCCTATATACTTACATATCCCAAGAGGCTAAGATCATATTCATTGTTGTAAAAGCGTGTGTTCTTTTTTCCGCTAACAATCTCAAGCAATAGAACTCCAAAGCTGAATACATCTGATTTCTCTGAAAATTGCCCTTGCATTGCATACTCGGGAGACATGTAACCACTGAATTTTAACATTAAAAACGGCATCAATTACAACCCTAACTTAAACTTTCCATGAGCAAACCCAAATTAAAATTAAGTAATAAAACTACAAAAAAAAAAAAAAAAAAAACAACATATTTTTTATTATTTTATTTTTTAAAAACAATAAAATGAGTCCACAGACAAAACTAAGTCAAACTCGATTTAGGTCTAGACATGTATTCTTATTAAGCATCGAACCTGACCCAACAACAAACATGTATAAAAAATATTTTACCAAAAAATGAATAAAGTTAAATGATAGGAAGAAAGTTCCAACTTACTAAGTTCCAACAATCCTTTTAGTGTTGGTTTGATTTTCATTGCCTTCGAAAATCCTGGCCATTCCAAAATCTGAAATTTTTGGGTTTAGTTCTTCGTCAAGTAAAACGTTACTTACTTTTAAATCTCTGTGTATAATCTTTAGTCTTGAATCTCTATGAAGATAAAGCAATCCTCGACTAATCCCTTCAATAATGTTGAAGCGCTTTCTCCAATCTAAGACATCTTGTTTAGCCGGATCTATAACAAAAAATAAACAATATGAACTCCAAGATTAATAGTTCATTCCTCTAACAGTGGATGTAAACTACAACTATCCTTATATAGTTTACCGTGTTGTATTATTTGTGGTTGTAGACGGAATTAATGTTAGGTCAAATCAATTGAAATAAATATTGTACAACGAAGAGTCAAAATGTTACATTGCTTTCGTTTAGATCTCGAAATATAGTTATATCAGATTTGTTCATGAATCAGGTTATGACCTATTTTTTGTATCAGACATATCCATCGATTAGGTTGGATCTCAGCTTGGTTCCCAAAAAATGTTTGATAACTTATGGTGCAAAAAAGGAAAATTAAGAGAAATAATAACCTTGACTTGAATCTTCATTTTTTGTAACTTTTCAAGAAAATTATATCGAAGATCTAACCTATATGGATTACACCTACCAAGTTAAATGAGTCTGATTAGGCAAATGAGATAGTCAGGGATAAGTTTAAGTTGTAAAGAGAAGGAAACTTTTATTGGATCGAGTGGTAAGAAACTCAATCCTCTTTAAGCAACAACACCAATTCTAATATTGTGGATGAAGAAAATAGTTCTAAGACAGTTTTTCCCCTCGTTCTGGGTCCAACTTAATTGGACTCTAGATTGAGTTAATATAATTATCGAATAACAAAGAATCACAACATAATAAAACATGATCAGAATAAGTTACTAACCAAAGAGAAAAGCGTCCAAACTTTTGTTGGGCATATATTCGTAGACGAGCATCTTCTCTTCTCCTTCAACACAACACCCCAGCAATCTTACCAGATTTCGATGTTGAAGCTTAGAGATCACCACCACTTCGTTCATGAATTCTTCCAATCCTTGCCCCGAAGCTTTCGACAATCTCTTCACTGCTATTTCCTTTCCATCATCTGATGTTCCCTGCACTCAAAATTCAGCTCATAAGACTTGATGGGGAAAAAAGTCATTTCACTGACTCCAGATTTGCTGAAAATCACCATCGTTTATTACCCTGTAAACTGGACCGAAACCACCCTGTCCTAGCTTTTTTGTGTCATGGAAGTTATCGGTCGCCGTGGCGAGTTCTTCGAAATTGAATAGTGGTAGTTGCTGGAGTTTAACTCCGCTTAAACTTTCTCCTACATTTTCACTATACAATTGGAGTTTGATCTGTTCCCGTGTTTTGTTCCTTCCTGAGATAGAAACCAGAGAAGCACCTAGTTGAATTTTTCTATAACTCAGTTTCACTTGAATTCCAAGCAGCAATTTCAAATCAGTCCAATTCCAGTTTTATTCTATCTAGAATTTTTTACCTCTTTGTTTAGCCGCCCTACGCCATAAGAAGAGTGTAGAAATTGATATTACGACTATGCCCGCAATGACTGTAGTAATGACAATGACCTTTTTGATTTTCCCTTTATCTGCAAATCCAGAAACTTGGTTTATAAAACTTCAACTCTAAAAAAGCAGATTTGTTGACGCAATTGGTGGACATGGAAGACAAGTTTACCAAGTTCCGAAGATGGCAGACGGATGTAAAGATCGACTCCGCGACCGGAGAATATCTGCACGTCAATCAAATCTCCACCCCAAAACATGCAACCAATGCCATCATCATACGCATAAGCCACGCACGAACAATTCTTCAAGCATTGATCTTTGCAGTCCCTGTTAATCAATGATGACCGGTCCGGAAATGCCGGCACCTTCATCATCTTCAGCCTCAAAAACCCATCATCATCTCCTTGGCCTGTTTCACTGCCATTGTTGCTATCTCTTTGGCACTGCAAAGGGGTAGTCCTCAAACACCCACTACTCCAATTACCTTTACTCCATCCCTCTATATCCCTAGGCTTAAACCCCTTCAAACAACTGCAAATGGATCGTTTCCTTGAATCGCATATCCCAAATGGCCCACACTTCCCATAATCATCACACTCGGTTTGAAGAATAGGGTATACGTTTATCCAGTCCCCTTTCCCCGCATCCCAGTGCCGTTCGACGAATTTCCCCTGAGAATTCAGTTCATAATACATCAACATAGAGTTGTTAGAAAATTTGTAAGTAAGATAGTACGTTTGTTGTTGATTATCTGCAACCATATAAAACCCATCAAGATAAACGGTGAGTATTATGCCAATAAAGATATTCCCATTCCATGGACCGGTGCGATAATAGAGCTGGTTATTCTTCCGAATGATGCCCTCTGGGATGTTGAAAGGCTCAATGGCAAAAGAAAAGTTACCATCAGATGGATCATCAATGTTTTTCCATGATTTCAGCTCCACTTTACGACCCCTTTTTACATCAGTGCTGATCTTCATAGTTTCAATGAAGGCATTAGAAGGATCTTCAAAACTCTCCCATAACCCGCTTCCTCCATCCTCACCATTACTGAGGACGAGGTTTCCAGAGTCTGAAAGCTGGGCAGTTGTTGCATTAGGAACCAAATTCGTAACATTTGATGACCAAAGAATCTCAGCTTTTCCATTCAAAACAACAAGGTTTCCATCATCTGATATGTTGACAACCCCAGAAGAGTCTTTGAGAGGCTTGTTTCTGTTGGCTACCCATACCACTGTTTGTAGGGGGATTTGATGGTACAATATCCCTACATAACGATTGCTGGAATTAGCAAAGCTGAAGAATCCCAACCGGAAAACACCAGTCTGGGAGATTATAAATTCAGGGTCTTTGATGGATTTTGATGGTGTTATGGTGTCTAAAGCAGTACCAAACTGCAAGGAAAAGCAAGATACTAAAGCTAGTAAAACAGAGCAGCTAATCGTTTTCCCCATGACCGTACAAGTGCAGAACACTAGGACATGATCCTACCATTGTATGAATGCTATAAATAAAAGTCTAAATAAGATATAAGGACACTTGTCAAATGATCCTTTGGTGTTATCGCCCCTTTCCATACTTTCTTTTCAATTCAAAGTTCATTAGCTTTGGTTCACTTATTTTTGTTGATGATGTGACATGTAAACTTTGATTTTTTTATAGTTACATAAATATGATGTCTTTTTTCCCTTTTTTTTCCTTTTTAAATGTTTAAAAAAATCATTTAATTATACAAAATATGTTGTAAGCATTTTTGTAAAAATATTCAAAAAAAAATTCATTATTTACGAAAATGATTCACTTAAAAATTATTTACAATTGGTGTCGCCAAGAGGAAGAATGGCATCAACCTTTTTCATCCAATCTAAAACAGATAATTGCTTCATCAAATCTCTGAATATTTTATATAATTATATTTTAATCCGATATCATTGACGACACCCAAAAATTTTTTTTTTAAAACCAAAGGCAATGAAGTTAATGACAATGACATTAACGACGTTTACTGTTCAAAATGGATCATTTACATACATAATTTTTAAAGTGGATATTTTTATAAATAATAAAAAATTTTGAATCAATTTTATAAAAAAACACTCAATATGTATATATCAAGTCAATACATAGTCTAATCAAATTACTTGAGAATTAGTAAAGAAGATGATTGCCAAGACTAAAAATATCAAAGGATTGAGTTCACTTTTAATTTGTCATCTTTAAATGTGGTAATGTGACATATAAATCTTGACTTTTTTGTACAGTTAAACTCGTCATACTATTCAACAAATGGAAAAAAATGGATTGTCAATATTGTCACTTTGAGAATTTTAAACAACAATTTGATTGAACAGAATATTAGTTAAAAAATCAATTTGTTTAAAGATTCTATGTTATTACGCTACCTTAAATAAAGAGATTTGATTTTTATAAGAGTATATTTCTCAAAGATTATTGGATATTTTGATTCTTTATTGAAGATTTATCGAACGCAATTTAAGGGAATATATGTTCGCATGGATTGAGAATTGCATGCCATTAACAAAAATATAAAAAAAATTTAGGGTTGAAATTAAATTTTACTTTTTATGATAGTAAAAATATAATTTCATAATTTTAATAGTCTATATATTTATAATTTTTAGAGGCTTAAATGAATTTTTTATAAATTTTTAAAAATTTTAAATAACTTAAAATGGGAAATTTTACAAATGCTTTAAGACGGGCTTATGCAATTTTTTGGGGTTGAAGCCCATAGCTCAATTCATTTCTCCTTGCACTTCCCTTTTCTTACATCAAAGCCAATACGTTAGAACATTTACATACATCTATTTCCCTACTAGTATCTTCTTTCCCTCTCACGCTGCGTCTTTAACCGGCGTCCGCCGCTTCAGGTTAGTCCACCCTTTTCTTTCTTATATTCTTCGCCGGCGTAGGTTTAGGAGTTGAATAAAACTTTTACATGTTTCGGAAATGAGTGTTCAAACTTTGGGTTTATTTACTTCTTGGGAGTTCTTAATGTTTTTCCCCCTTTTTGTTCTTTTTTAAAAGATGAATTCTTGAAATGCTGAAATTTGGGTTTTTTTTTCTCTTTTTCTTTTTTGCTGAACATGGTTTATGTTGTAAAAAGGTGCACTTGAGCAAAATGGGTTACCTTTGATCTTACTGTTGGTTTGTAGTTGTATTGATGGTGCTTTTTTTTTTTATGAAAGTTTTCCTTTTAATATTTTTCATACATTTTGTTACTTAATGAATTGATGGGTTTTGATTAATGTTAGCAGTGGATAATCATTATGGATTGCTGTAGTGTTTATGGAATCATGCTATGGGTTTTAAGTTTTAGGAATTGAACTTGTTCTACCAATTACCTTTTTTTATCAATATAGTCTAATATGGTCATTGAACATGAGTTTTGCTATATAAGGCCTTTTATCATCTACATTCAGTTTTTCTCATTTTCAGGTGAAATGAAGTGACCTTATTAGAATGCACATGGTCTCGGTTTAAATTCTTCGGTCCCCAAGGTTGTCCTTTCTTGACTAGTATTTCCGAGCTACGTTTGCCGGATGTTGGTAAAGTCATGCAGCCAGTTCACGTTTATCCTTGTAAGACACATAGTACGTGCTTATGTAGTGTATGCCATCTGCATCATCTCGTGTAGTGTTACAAGGCCTATCTATATCCCGAATCCAGAAGTTCATTCCTAAAAAGTGGAAACAAAGTGTCAAACCTGTAGATAGCCAATCCAATCAACTGTTGGAATCGAATGATTACCGAGGGAATGAGTTGAAAACAATCACTACTGATGATGCATCTATGTTAGAAAACCTTGTTATATCTCTCAAGGATTTTGTAGCCCGAGGACATATACTGAAAGCATTTAAATCATATTCTTTAATTCAGCTCCATGTCTCTTCCACTGCTTATGATGTTATCTTACACCCCATCTCTTCTCTTCTTATATCCTGCACAAACCTTAAATTGCTTCTGCCGGGTAAACAGCTTCATGCCCAAATCATCTCGCTGGGTTTGGAACAACACCCTCTTCTGGTTCCTAAGCTTGTCACGTTCTACTCAAAATTTAATCTTTTGGATGATGCTCGAGTTGTTACAGAGAATTGTAAAATTTTGCACCCATTACCCTGGACTTTGCTTATATCTTCCTTTGTTAAGAATGAGCATTTTACAGAGGCACTCTCTGCCTATACAAAGATGTTGAATAGGGGGATTATACCAGATAATTTCACCTATCCATCTGTTTTGAAGGCTTGTGGTGAGGAATTGGATGTCGATTTTGGGAGGATGGTTCATAGCTCGATTACTGCTAGTTGTCATGACTGGAACCTGTACGTGCATAATGCTTTGATTTCCATGTATGCGAAATTTGGTAAAGTGGATGTTGCTCGAGATTTATTTAACAAGATGCTGGAGAGGGATGATGTCTCTTGGAATACAATGATTGGTTGTTATGCCTCCAAGGGCATGTGGCGAGAAGCGTTTGAGCTCTTTGATTGCATGCATGCTGAAGGCATCGAGCCAAATTTTATAACTTGGAACACTATAGCTGGAGGGTGCTTGCGAACACGGAATTTCAAGCGTTCACTGGAGTTGCTTTCTCAGATGAGAAGTAATGGGTTCCATTTGGATTCAGTGGCAATGATCATTGGGTTGGGGGCATGTTCTCATAATGGAGCCTTGAAATTGGGGAAAGAGATTCATGGATATGCAATTCGGAGCTGTTGTGATGAGTTTGAGAATGTTAGAAACGCAATGATTACTATGTATTCTAGGTGCAAAGATCTAAAGCATGCCTATATTTTGTTTCAGTCAATCAAAGAAAGGAGCATAATTACTTGGAACTCGATGCTTTCTGGTTACACCTACATGGATAAGTCCGAAGAAGCATCTTTCCTATTTCAGGAGATGTTGCTTTCTGGGTTTGAACCTAATTATGTTACAATTGCCAGCATCCTGCCTCTTTGTGCTAGAGTGGCAAATCTACAACATGGCAAAGAATTCCACTGCTACATTACACGGCGCAAAGTTTTTGAGGATTGTTTGTTACTGTGGAATTCTCTTGTCTCTATGTATGCAAGGTCAGGAAAACTCGTTGCGGCTAAGCGCATATTTGATTTAATGCAAAAGAGGGATGAAGTTACGTATACTTCTTTGATTGCCGGATATGGGATGCAGGGAGAGGGACATATTGCTATAAAGCTATTTGAAGAGATGATTAGCCTCCAAATCAAGCCGGATCATTTAACGATGGTGGCTGTTCTATCGGCTTGCAGCCATAGTGGTCTAGTAATTGAAGGCCAACTTTGGTTTGAAAAGATGCAAAGTTTCTACGGTTTAGTTCCCCGTTTGGAGCATTTCTCTTGTATGGTCGACCTTTACGGGAGGGCAGGATTGTTGAATAAAGCAAAGGAAATCATCACAAGGATGCCATATAATCCAACCGCTGCCATGTGGGGCACTCTCTTGGGAGCTTGTAGGATCCATGGAAATACAGATATAGGCGAATGGGCAGCCGAGAAACTTTTGGAACTTAGACCCGATCATTCAGGTTACTATGTGTTGATTGCTAACATGTATGCTGCCACTGGTTGTTGGAACAAACTAGCAAAAGTCAGGACTCTGATGAGGGATTCGGGCGTAACCAAGTCTCCCGGTTGTGCTTGGGTGGATGTGGGATCTGTTTTTTCTCCATTCGTTGTGGGGGACACATCAAATCCTTACGCACCGGAGATTTACCGGGCATTGGATGGACTGACTGAACTGATGAAGGATGCCAGTTATGTTTCAGATGGTGAAGTACTTCTCGAAGGAACCAGATGAATCCATGAAACCACCCGGAGTACGAAAATCTATTTTGGTTCACTGGTAGTGTTTTGATAGGGTCCTTAAGTGAAACATTTTTTTTCCTATAGGAGATTTCATGATGGATAGAGTTAGACATTAAAGTTGGTCCTTCAAACTTGGTTAATTAGGAGCATGATGGAACAATTTTTAAGCTAATTTCCATATGTTCCCATTCTTGGTTATTATAGCTCAAATGTGGTGCAAATGTAAGGTGATTCTTCTAAGCCTTAAACATGATTTTGGCAATCAAAGGTAGGTTTGTGTAAGGTGTTGCCATTCTTGAATAGTTATTAACAGAGTTGAAGTGAATGGCCTTTGTTTTTCCTGAAACATATGCATTTCTTTTTCTGCTGAGCATGTTATGGAACATATGGATATCTCAATCATTACATACAAAACAATTGGTTGAATTTTATGCTGTAGTTGGTTTTACATATATTTGTATTTATAATTTGTGTGTCATGTAATTGTATTACCTTTGAACTTTTGGAACTTTTCAAAAAAAGTCGGTCAATCTTAATTCGATTGGCATGAACAATTGTTGTCAATACATGAAGAGTGATTCGAGTGAGCTAAAGTGCATTATCTTTTTACTTATAAGTTAAGAAGGGGTTATGGGTAGTTTTAAGCAAGTAAATATTACTAAAACTTACAATGAAATTATGGTTTAAGAGGGTTCATAGGCCAAGCACTCTGTTGTATCCAGTTAGCTCATCCTATTTTAAGTCCAGTTTGGATTTAATATTTTTTTAACTTCAAATTGAGCCAGCTTAGGCTAAATTATTGTTCAAAAATTACAAAAAAAAAAAAAAAATTTAATATTTAGATTTATAATTTGTATAATTAAATTTAAATAGAAATAGTTTTTTTTATTAAATTTTAAACAGTGAAACGGGTCAAACCCGGGCTTGGAAAAGTTTTTGGTATCAAGCTTAAACTTGCCCATGAATGTCTCTAATTGATTTGATAATTTCAACAGAGACCTCTGATAATATTATCACTTTAGTCCTTTTTAGCTTCTTTGTTAAAAGGAAAATTTTATTAGCTTTTATCAAAAACTAAAAATTCAATTTAAGTTATTTTAATTTAGTTTTGATCCTTGTAAATTTTATTTCAATCTCATCACAAAATTCTTAGCTCCGTCCTTAAATACAATATTATTATACGATAAAAGAATTAAAATATGATACGAAAGATAATATAATTATGAAAATACATAAACGTGTGAGTTTATACTTAGAAATTATTTATATATATAATAACTTAAATCATAATACTAAAAATACTGGAAAATAATACAACTGTTGAAATTGTGAAATCTCTATTTTTAGATTAGTAATGATACTATCCCTCTAAATTACCAAACCTTATTTTCATTTCATTAATAGGCTACTCACTACGGTTTGGCCTGCCTTAAAAGTAAGTAAATTCTCCATGGCCATGGCCACCTAAAATGTCATCCCCCTTTTCCCTCATGTAAACATCCGGTGACGATTTATATAATGTCCGTGCGGAGAGCCATAAATAATGGTGAAAAGGACGGGTTGAGAGGCGAATTGGGCAAAGTAACAATTGGGTCCTTCCTCTTACATTCAGAAATGGTGGAGGTTTATACAAGTTCTTTTAGTGAATCCCAATGCCTCCGGTTGTCCCCCTAAGTAATAGGCTTGACGAGTCACGGTAGTGGTCACGTAGATTATTATCTTCATATAATCTTCTGACTAGGTCGACGAGATGATTATATAAAAAGTTACATGCATGATATTTAAAAGATAGATAATTTAATTGTCAAAATAAGAGAAAAATAATTCTAGACATTTAGATTAAAAGTGTTATCCATCGACGAGGTGTATCTAGTGGATGAGCTCCTCGGTGACTGTATAACAATAATGTTAACATCCTCCTGTACACAATGCTCAAACTACTCATAATCCCTTCCCGACTCATATATAGGAAGATAATGCGTTTCAGTGCATTCGAACCCACATCCTCATACATTGACAATAGTATCCATACCAATCGAACTAACACTTTAACGTGGGAAAGAAAAATAACAATGATACATCCCAAAACTTTTTTTTCTATCAAAATTTTTTCCATACATATATGACTTGCATAAAGTTTGAAATGACTAAATATCTTCTTCGTCACTTTCCATGTGAAAAGAAATGGTATATCCATTTATATATACACCACTTAAAAAAATATTGAATTTCAACTTAATCAACAAAATTTTAAAAATTATAAAATAGAAGTATATAATTATAAAATCGTTATTATATTTTAGGGATAAATATCATATTTCTACATGAATTTTAGTTCAATACACAATTTAATATATAAATTTTAATTTTGTGCAATTATACATGTGAAATTTGGATTGTAATTGATATGAAATTTTGATTTTGATTCAATTATACACATCAAAAAAATAAATACATACATTTATTTTAGTAAATATCAATTATTTACCTACTAATGGCACTAGATATTTTTGTGATTTTTAATTTGCAAACTCAGTGTGTAAAATACTGATAAAAATAACTAATAATTAACAACAACAAAATAGCCAACCCGATTCAAATTTTCATAATTTTTAATGATTTCTTAGTCTACAATCTCTTTTGTAGGTCAATTTATGGTTATGATCCTTTTATTTTGCTCAATTTTGAAATTTAACTCATGTACTTGGCATCATGGGTGAAGCCAAAAAAATAAAATTTTAGGGGCAGAATTAAGTTGTATATTTTTATGAGCTAAAATGGAATTTCACAATTTCAATAGCTTATATATATAATTTTTAAAAGATTAAATCAAAATTTTATCATTTTGTGGAGCAAAGTGAAATTTTTTATTTTAGCCCCTGCTTAGCATAGTTGAGTCCCTCTATTCTTATAATATCAATACTTAGTCCTTATAGTTAACATTATTAACATTTCAAGTGAAAATATTAATGTAGATTTAAAAAAAAAAAACAAAAAAAACTCAAATCATGGTGAGTTAGAATAAATTTTTTAATTAAAAAATCTATATCAATATTTTAACCCAAAATAGTTAGCTATGTTCCATATGTGGATTAATTAGTTATGTCTTAAAAGTAGATTGATCAAATTATATCAAATTAAAGTACAAAGACCGCATTTCAAGTTTGGGCATAATAAAAGGACCAAAACTAGAATCTACCCAATTCTGTAAAAAGGTACAAAACGAAAGTCGGCACTCAGGGAAGAAACTGAATAAAAAAATGATTAACTTTAAGCAAAAGGCATCTTGAAGCTGTTAAAAAGTAGAATTGAAAAACAAACAAATAAATAAATAAATAATTAAGAGAGAGAGAGAGAGAGAGAGACAAAAGTTGCAGGTAGAGAGAGAGAGATTGGAGGATTATGGAATCTATAGACACAGAAAAGCACGTTGTTTCATTCATTGATGCCCCTCTTCCAGCCTTCGCATGCAGGCCAGGCCACCCACTGCTCCTTTTTCTTTTTCTTTTTTATATTTACACTTTGCTACTAACGATCTAACCTATTTATTTATAGATATTGTTGATGTGAAGATGAAGTTGCGGTGTTCTGTGACGGTTCATTGCAAGGGTGGACAGTCGTAGAATGATCGGAATATGAGTACCTAGAGAAAAAGAGGATGGAAGAGGGGAGAGGGAATGTCTTGGCCTTCTATCTTAACGCCGGTAGGCAAGTAAGGATTTGTCACTAATCATTTCTTGATGTATCGCGTGTCACCCAAAAATGGTATTGGTTCTGAACTTTCGGATTTAGCTTATCTATTGATACCTTGTTGATCTAGGTACGTGCTATCGTATTAAAGGAACGGATATACATGACGCGCGAGCGGTAAATATTTTGTCCATATCAAGTGTGTGATGTGAGGTTTTGAACTCGCAAATAGAGTTATCCATGAGCGCGTCAGGTCGAGTCGAGACCCAATTCCAAAAAAACTTCATGTTTCAAAAAATTCATCTTAATGTTCGATAATTAATAAAACATTAAAAAATATATTTTTAATTGATATATTATAATTATATTTGAGAAATATTTTATTATTATTTAATTTGAATTCGGGTCGGGCAAACTATTCTAAGCCTTGAACATGTTTACTCGTACGTAGCTTTAGCTCGTAAAAAGTGATTCGGGCGTTGATGCATGAGATCACAAAGACACGAGGTGGGCTTAGATAAAAAGCTTGATGTTCTTGAGAAAGAATTTGTGTACGAGTATTGTGGACATGGAAAACAATGTCCAGAGTTTCGATTTGTTTTGACATCAAATTTAGTTCAATATGGATAGTGGATACCAGAGGGCTTTGGTAAAAATATATTATATTATATTATTAGTAGCTTAAATTATACTATATCATTAAAAAAATTCACAAATAAATATAGATAATTTAGTGCTTGTTTAGCATTGCTTTTGAAAAGTGTGGTGGAAAAGTTCTTTTGAGAAGTAGTTTTGAAAAATTCGGTTAAAGATTTGATTGTTTAGCATTGCTGTCAAAAAGTGCTTTTAAGAAATGAAATATCTATTTTAGACACGGCATTATAAAGTAATAATTATACATTTAAAGGATGTTCAAATTAGTTAATGTTATGATATTTTAACAATAATATAAAAATGATTTATTATAACTTAATATATAAAATATTAATTTTAAATATTTTTAAGTAATTAATATTAATTATTTAAAAATTTAATTAAAGAGAGCAAAAAAAAATTAAAGAAATAAAAAGAAGGAAGGAAGAAATAATTGGTGTTTGTGTAAGGCTAAAAAATTAATTAAAGATTCTAAAAGCCCGTTTGGGCTGTTACTGCTGAAATTTTCAGCTTCTCTGATGGATGTAAAAGTTCAGTTGAAAAATTAAAAAAATACCCAAATAGTGTTTATTTAATTAAACTTAAAAGTCAAAAGGATTTATTTGATAAAAAATTCATTCTAAAAACTGTGCTAAAACAGCCTTAGTTATCAATAAAGTGAGTTTATAAGTGTATATAGTGCACTAAATATAATAAAGAATCATTTTCAATTAACTCATATATGTAAATTTGGCATTTTAAATATGATTCAATTACAAATATTGCCATGCTACATAAAAATAATTAAAATATGATATGAAAAATAATAAATTATGATAATAAATATAAGAAGTATTTTAAAGTGAAAGATAGTAGGCGTTTAAGTACATCAAAATTTATTATATTATTGATTCATCGGTTAAATTAAAATTAGTGTGGGTTTGGATGAATAGTACGTGTATTTAGCTTACGTTTTATCTCACACTATAATATTTAATTTCACTGTCATCACTATTTTTATAATAATCGCATATAAATGCACCGTCTATCTAAACACATACTAAATCAATAATATACATTTGATATATAATGTAGAAAATGGGGCTTTTTAAATAAAAAAAATAAAGGATGGTAATAATATATATATATATATTCTCAAGTTGAATAGCCCACCAAATTAGACCTAAAACTATAGCTTTGCCCACCGCTACTACCTCTTTGCCTTTGCCAACATTTAACAATGCACTCCATTGCTATGCTTTTGTGAGTTCTCATTTGTGGTTGAGAGTAAACAAAATTAAAGGCCATTAATACACTCATCATTTTAGTTTTTTTTTTACTATCAAAATATTTTTTATATTCATTTTTTTAATTCATGAAAAATAATTTTTTGGTGCTTATAGTTGTGTTCTCAATAATGTTATTTTCAAATTTTAAACTAAATAGATAATATATGTCGAATTTTTTTAATTGGCCAAATATGTTGTTATTTTCAAGATTTAGGAAAATAGGTCGATTTTGAAGAAAGAGTGTGTGAAAACGTGTCCAACTGGACGACTTTTCTGCTAACATGCAAGGAAAGCGCATCTAGTTGGAAGCATTTTCTGAAAATCCCAAAGAAAATGCATCCGTCTAGACACGTTTTCCTTGACATGTTAACAGAAAACTTATCCAACTAGACGAGCTTTCCTGCCAACTGTGCATAATGCGTCCAACTGAACGCGCATTCACACATTCTCTCCAAAATCAACCTATTTTCCTTAAACCTTGAAAAAAATAACATATTTGACTAATTTAAAAAATCGGCATATATTACCTATTTATCTTAAATTTTATTCTTAAAAATATAATGTACTCTACTACTACACTCAATACTTATAAACAAATTATTTTTATCTTTTAATCATACCTATTTTTTTTTCCTCCCCACAATTTGTTTTCATATTTTAATCATACTTCTTTTTTACCCAACTTTTGCTTTTTCTATATCTATTTGCAAATTAAAAAGCCTAAGAAATCTAAGCCCTAATTTCCTACTTTTAGCTTTGAATCCTAAAAACATTTTAGATGATGAGATGATATTCAAGTTCTAAGTACTTATGCATTTAATTTAGAGTAACACTAAACTTTTGACACAATGTTATAAATGACTCTTAAAGTTTATTAAATTTATCAATATGATGCCTCTATTTTAGTTGGCTAATTAGATGCTAACACATGGTAGTACCTAATTTATTCAAAGATTAATTTATAGAATTTTCTTTTTTAAAAAAATTATTGTATATAATCAAATATTTTAATAGAGAGTCTTAACTCGATTAGTATTAGCATTGTTGTCAATGCAAAAAAACGTGAGTTCGAATGCGTTGAAGCGCATTATCCTCCTATTTATGAATTGAGAGTTTTAGCATTATATAAAAAAGAACCTATAATAAAATTATTCAAAAAAATACACATTTAATCTGATAATCTATGTAATAAGTTAAATTTGCAATAATATTAAGGATAATACTTTAACAATATTAATTTAATATAATTTACAACCCAAACAAACACCATTTGCTTTATATAAAAACATAAAATATAGCAATGGCAATGGCTCCAAAGGGCTCAAGCAAGTAGGGTGGATTAAATAGAAAATAGCCATAGATGCCACACCCCTCCTAATGAAAATGATTCCATCCTATATGCCCTATGTAAACCTGCCTATTTCTCAAATCCAATTCCAATTTTTCTCATTTATTATATATTGTTTTATTGTTTTATTATTTTAAAGAGAATTAAATAAACAATTTTTCATTCTAGAAGAGATAAGCTTCTACGTGTAATATCAAATTTAAAAATAATAAAATTGTGTTGTTTGGAATTTCAATTCTCGGTATTACATTTATTCTATAATCTCATATTCTTAGATTACATGTTAATCAAATTTTAAGCGCGTCTCCAACTATTGTATGAGTAATGTGGATCTAACCAATGAAAAATAAATAAATAATCTATTAAATTGAAATGACACTTCCTTTTTTAACACCTCAAGACCAAGTTGTGTATATTGAAAATATAAATATGTTTAAAATTTCATCCACGTGTTTTAAAAATGTTAATTAATGAAAGAAATTGACTGATAAGATAATATTATTTTGAAGATTCAATTAGATCAAATTTTTTTTTTGGAGAAAAGTATAATAGGAACCATAAATACTAGTAATCCATAAGCATGACACATAATGCAAACGACGAATAAAACACTAAAAAACTGTTGCACAAATACCACTATTTGCAACAACAACAAAAAGGCTAATAGAGGCAATGGCGAAGCTATTTGGGGACGTAATTAAGTTACAAAATTTAATAAGAGTTAAAAGTTAAAACGTAATTTCATCATTGTGTTATATTTTTATAATTTTTAAAAGATTACATTAAAATTGTAACATTTGGAGAGGTTAAAATGTAATTTTACTATTATTAATTTATATTTTTTTATATTTTAAAATATAAAAATGTAATTTTTCCTATTTTAGGGAGTAGAGATCCCACCTGCCCTCTCCCGACGCCTTTGAATAGAGGAGAGAAAAATTGACAGTAATTGCAGTACTAGAAGGTTCAGAAACAAACCAAAGATGCATCACATTGATCAACCGTCATAAATTGCATTCTAATCCCACTATCAGTAGATCAACTTGACGATGAACTCTAGTCAACCTATAAATAACTATAAAAAATCTAAGAGACCCATCGCATCAATGATGTATGAAAAACTAAGTCTCAAATAATCACTCTTCTTCATCTTGGAGCCCAATCTCGTGAACATCATCACAGTGCTCTATCATGAAAAAAAAATCCTCTCAAAACAATTTTCAATAAATTTGATGATGCCTTCACCTTAACAAATATGATATATACGTCAAAACACAACTAAAAAAATAAAAATTAAAAGTTATATCAGTTTTCAAAAAACAAAATAAACAAAAATCACCACAACTTTTAAGTAAACAAGAATGGACTAAAATTAAAATCACAACTAACAAAATTAAATTTTGATTTATACATTATGATAATATCTGTTTTTTTACTATAATATTTACAATTATTTATAGTTCAATTCTAACTCATAAATAAAATAATAATAAATTTTAATTCACTTAAATTCACATATTTCTATATTGATAATAATACTCGTATCAATTGAATTAAGATTAATAAGTAAAATTTGGTGTAATTAAGTTATTGTATTTTAAAACAAGCTTTTTCCTTGTTGATTTGTGTGTCCTTGTCACCCTAAATTTATACAAGTTAGGGCGTGGAGGTCCTAAAAGTACAAAACATGGTAGGAAAAATAATAGGAAATAATTAATAAAATAATAGATTAGTGGTAGAAAGACTAAAATTTTTGTCGCAGAATAGGCAGTGGGGAGTCTGATACAGTCCAGCAAAATGTGTCATCATTTCCCAAACTCCATAAATAAAAACATTAAACAACAAATCTCAAAAAATATTATTATTTTATTTAAAATATTTATTTTTATTCGAAAATATTAAAATATTTATTGAAAGAGACATATTAGATAAGCTCAACATGACTATTACCAAGGGACTGAAATGAAAACCTGACATACGCGCCTTTTCCAGCGCGTGGATTCCCATAAATACTAAAACAACTGCTAAATACAGAGATTCCATATCTTTCAGATCATATTCAACACTATAAAATCTCAAAAACATAAAATCAACTTCTTCCAAATGGTCAAATCCAGTTTTAGTCCCTCTTATTATCCTCAAATTATAATTCACATACAAATGCACGTAATGGGATTGAAAACTGAACTTGGTTACTTAAAAGACCCATCTCCTCCACAACCTTTGCCAACAATGTAAAGGATTAAATTTTAATTTTAAGCATAATGAAGGGACCAATATCGTAATTTGACCTTTACAAATACTCAAGTTTTTTCTTCCCTTTTCTCACTAAGAAGTCGGGAAACAGTGAAGAACTAAAGACCAAATCATAAACAAGGAGAAAAAAGAAAAGGGATATTTACATCTCAATACTGCTTTTTTTTTTTTGTTTACTAAAAACTAAGACAGACAGGGAAAGTTACAAAGAAAATGTGGGTGGGGGGGCAATTGTGAAAGTTTTTTTCTTTTCAATGATGAAAATTCGAAGAACCCATTACATAAAAATCTCAGAAAATACCACATGAATTAAATACTACAACGACTACTAATTAATAACTTAGTACTTAAAATTTGTTACCAAATCTCTTCTTTTTTCTTTCTTTTTCTTCAATGATTTCGATCCGTTGTTCTGTTCCTGTTGTAGCTAATCTGATGGCTTTTAATGCTTGCCGATGATGATAATGATCCATTTGGATTCTTTTGTGGGGAAGATGGAAACAACTGCCCGAACCCGAAAACCGAACCCGATTTTGAAGATCCTCTCAATGAACAAACGGGTACGTTAAGGACCGGAGTGATCCTAACGTTTGCTGAATATGATCTTTCCATTCCCCTTTGTTTAAACCTTGGGCCGCCATTGAAGCTGCTTGGACTGCTTGAACTTCTTTCCAAGCTTTGAAATACGATTTTCCCTGAAGAGTTCATTCTTGGACTATCCACCGAAACTCCCCGGCTTGTCGTTGGTTCTCTCCGGATCGGACTCCGACCCATTCTAGCTCCACCGGTGGATGTTTGATCGGACCCGGACCCAGACCCTGGTCTTGGCTTAACCATTCTCATTCTTGGTGGGTTTGGGTTAGGGTTTATGTTTCTACATGGTGCAAAAGGGTTGGGGCTTGGCTTATCGGAATCTAGTGATAGCCGCGGGAGATCGTCGTGTTCATGGCCTGAAGATGATGAAGAAAGGGATAAACGTGATGAAGATATGGAAACTGATTCGGAATCTGAGCTTTTCAACAATGGGAGATTGAATGAAGAATCTGAAGAAGATTTGGAGCTTCTATGAAGGAAATGCTTGAGAGATTTTGGGTTATTATTGGATAATAACGAGATTTTGCTGCTTTGAGATTCAGGTTTTGATGGTTGATTATTGGTGCTCAATGAACATTTTTTGAGACCCAGTAGTTCCCTCCACCTGCTTGAACACCTCGGAGCTTTAGGTGAAAACAAGTAATGATCCGACCCGGAAACCTCCATCGATGAACCTGTTTCCCTTGACCTGATCTCAGCTAAACCATTCAAAGCACGATGTTGTTCTTGTTCTTGTTCTTGTCGTTGTTGCTGCTGCAGTTGTTTAACAGTCGATAAATGTAGAGGCACTAGTTTACCATCGGAGAAAAGCTCATCCGCCGGTAACATGGTGACGGGATCTTCAAGCCTGAACTCAAACTCACCGGGGGGAACATCCTGGATCTCCGACGTGTCAGGATCCGTTTTAGACTTCGACTTCGACGACGATTCTTCCTCTCGACCGAACGAAATCCGTGGACTCAACCAGCCCAACGACGGGTAAGTCGTCTTGGGCTGGAAACTCTCCGGCGAAACGCCAATATTGTTAACACAAGCTGAAGCCATGAAAATCCCAAAGAGCAAACAAAAAAAAAAACCTGGGTTATGGTTATGGTTATGGATTGTTAATAAGGGAATTTACATTTAGAGAAGGGATCTAAAGGGGGAAGTGGGCTTAGCATTAATTTTCGGGCATTTTGGCTTTTGTTTAGGGTTTGGGGAAGAGACATGTGATGAGAGTGAGATGAAAACTGTGCAATACTGTGGAGGGGAGGGGACATTTATTTATAGTATGCATATAAACTATGGAGGAAAATACGGTAAAATTTTAAGTTTTTTGAGGGATAGGGCACGTGGCTCATGTTTTTTCAATTTTGTATATAACCTTCTTTTTTTTTAATTTAGTGGCTGAATATGCTAATTTCTTATATTTTACCAAACTAAAATTGATTCTGATACATATACAAGTAACGTAAATTCGATTAACATGATCATTGTTGATGTGATAAAATTGTGAAAATATAGACTATTTTTTGAAAAGTTTTTGAAGTATCAATTATTGGGTGCCAAAAAAATTCTTTGACGATTACATATTGATTTTAATCATGATTTTGTCTCCTTATTTCATAGAGAAATGCTTGAAGAGACAACAAATTCAATAGAATGAGAGCGCTTTGTCAGATCGAGTCATACATGGTGCACGATCACTTATCAAGGGAACATGATTATTCATGCTTGACCACTTGTTCTAACTTAACGCACTTAAGCTCTCCATAAAATAGGGATGAAATCTTGATCTTGAATAATATTGATCCGTTGAAGATTTCGCTTGCTTCTAACGAACAATGATTTAAAAACTTTTTCAAAAGAAGTTGATCTCCCCTCAAAATTGACTTCAAAAGTAAGGTTTGAGCTCTGCAACTTCCCTCCTTTCTAAATTTATAATGACAAAAAAAAAAATGTACATTTGAGCCACGAATATTCAAGGGTTAATACCCAAATCTATAAAAATTAGATTTAGTATACATAAAATGTCTAAATTTACAATGTAATCTTGAATAAAGATATCATCGAATAAGATATGTGCAATTTATGTAAAATTCAAATTCATTTATTCTCCATATTAAATTGAATATTACTATCCAAATATGAAACATCCAGAGATAAACATCCACATCCCCTCTAAATTCATTACCTATAATAATAATAATAATAATAATAATAATAATCCCAAATAAAATATTTCTAAATTTCAATATCTAATTTCACAAAAAAAAAAAAACCATTATAACTTCTGATCATATTTTTTTTAACACAATATTTATAACTACTCATAACTTCATCCAACTCATAAAATAGGAGAATAATATGTTTCAACACATTCGAACCTACATTCTCCTACATTAATAACAATGTCCGTATCAGTCGTGTTAAGACTCAATTGACAACAATTTAACTTTTAATCTTGAATGGTAACAATTAAATCGAAAAAAAAAAAAGAAATTGTAAAACATATAAAGAATTTTAACATGTAAACTCTGATTAAAATATAACAAAAATATGATATAATAAAATAATATACAAACATATAAAAATTTATATAATATAAATTATTAATATCTTAAATAAAACTATAATATATAAACATATAAAAATAATAACACAAACTACGAAAAAGTTTGTTTCCACGTGAAAGTTGTTATCTACTCTTAAAATTTTCCCTTTTGAACGTTTTCTTCTTATCTCAAACAAAGTTTCTTTTTTGCTAAATATATTGCTATTTGTATCCTTTCTTTTTCGCCCGACGTTACGTTTCATTCATCTTTTTATTTGTCTTCTCGATCGAGCAGTAAGAAGTTTAATATTTTTTAAATCAAGTTTTTAAATCAAGTTTTGTGGATAAAAAATATTATCGAGTGAGTTTACTCTTATTTAAGAGTTTGATCAAGTTGTCGATTAATTTTTAATTTTATTGATATCGATATTGTTATCAATACAATAAAGTGTGAGTTCAAGTGTGTTGAAACGAATTATTCTTGTATTTAAGTGTTGGAGAGAGTCTATGATTAATTCTAGATATTGTATCAAAAAAAGCAAATATAATAAGAATTTATAATGAAATTAATATGCAAAAAGAATCTGACCGAACTCAATTTTCGAATGAAAAAAATAAGCATGGGTCAAAATAAACAATTAATTTTATATTTAAAATAAAATTTTAAGATTTAATCTATATATTTAAAACAATTAAAAGATAATTTTTCTTGCTTTTTTAAAAATCTCAGCTTGATCATTGACATTGATAGAATGTTACAATTTTATCTCAAGCTCTATAATTTTGATGACAATACCGCACTATAATTTTTAATCAATAAAATAAGAGAATTTAATTTTTTTAAAAGTAGAAGGACTAAAACTAAAATTTCCACAAAATATACAGACCAACAGCATATTTTGACCAAAATTTTATCCACCAATTATAGATAATTGATTGTTTTAAGTTGGAAAAAAACTTTATAAAATTAAAATTAAAATATCATTTTAAAATAATATTATCATTCACAATGTAAAGAATTTTTTAACCAATTTGTTGTTTCCCAAACAATAAACAAAGACTGATATTATTGTCTGATGGGAAATATTCTTTTAGTTTTACAAGATAAATGATCACATTATCAAACAAGGAATTTTCAAAAAACTAAATTATTCTCAAAAGCTTTCAAAAGTTCCTTGTCTGTGAAAGGTAGCTCATGAATCTATAATTTCTACACTACTGTCCAAATAGCCACTTAGAAAAATGTTAGCTTTACGATTCAATGCTTAATCTTAGAGATTTGTATTTTAACTCTTTTTGATATATGATCCAAAACCCAAAATTTTAATATATATATTCAGGCGTGTAAAGATGTGTTCACCTGTCGATTGAGTCTTAGCTCGTTTGACATAAGTATTGTTGTTAATATAAGAAGACATGGGTTCAAGTACGTTGAAGCGCATCATACTCCTATTTATGGGTTGAGGAAAGGCTATGAGTAGTTTTAGACATTATATGGGTTGAGGAAAGGCTATGAGTAGTTTTAGACATTATATATATAAAAAAAAAAAAAACAGATATGATCAGAACCTATATTAATATTATTCAAAAAAATGTGTTCATATCTTGAACAATATCGATTTTGGTGTTTCACAATTAGTAATAATTTGATTTGATCCTGTTAAAATAAAATTTAACTTTCGATCTTTAGGTTGTATAATTTATTTGACATCTTAAGTTCTATAAAACTCAATACCTAATAATTAAAAGGACGTCGGTTATTTTTGCAATTTTCCCTTTTGTATATATATTATAACTCCCTTAAAATGGTAAAATTTTAATTTATGCCATTTATAATTTATAAAATTTTAAATTAATAATGGTAAAATTACACTTTAGCCCCCTCAAAAATGATAAAAAAATTTATTTAACCCTTTAAAAATAATAAAGATATAAGCTATTAAAATGATGAAATTACATTTGTATTATCGTAAAAATATACAATTTCATTTTTACCCCTTAAAAAAAAATTTCTAACTTTTCCACTTAAGGAAGTATTTCGAAATTCAAATAATTAAATCAGAATTCAATGTTTTTGTACCTTCTTTTATATTATATATAAATTATCAAAGAAAAAAAAAGCAAAAGGACAATAAATGGGCTGAGCCCAAGCGTTGCCATTATGGGCCTTCACGTAAGGTTTGGTTAAACCTTCCTCTTTCTTAGTCAATGCTCACGTTTTAGAGGTGGTTTATGGGTGATCAGCCCGCTTCGTTTTGGACTTGATTTTTATATAAATATTATAACCCACATCAGCTTATTTTATCGTTTAAAATAATAAAATATATAAAATTTATTTAGGCAAATTCGAACTCAAACATAAATAGTAAAATAAGTCATTTAGGAAAAATTCAAGTTCGAGCTGGAATTTAATTTTTTTTTTTTGAATTAGATCCTTATGTAAATCTCTAGTTAATTTTTTTAATTTAATGTAAGGTTTTCACAATTGGACTAGTGGTCAAATCAATTAGATTATGAATTTTTAGTTTGATTGGTCCAATCATTTCAATTGAATAAATTATTTGAAAATCATAAATTTTTAAATATATTAAAAATAGAGAAAATCGATTTAATTGATTTTTTGCTTGGTTCAATCGATCCGAGGATAAACCAATCTAACTCTTATTCCAAATCGATACCTCAAGTGATTTACTGTTCTCTGGGATCGGCTTTGAGCTTTTCTTGCATAGCTTAGGTAGAAGGCGAAGAAGGCCTCCTTGAAGGGGCCCGAGCCATCAGTGAGAGACCACTCTAGAAGAACTAAAATTCCAACATTTTGTCAGGACTTACAGGCCAATGGACAATCTTAGGTAGACAGTTTCTATGGGCTGTAGGCCTCCCAAAAGGTAATGGAGTCGTGCAAAGTTTTCCTCAAGCCGGACAGAAATTGGCCCTCGAGTGCAAAGGCATAAGGGAGCTTGACTACAAGACCCACCTGTCGAGCAGGGACGAAAGTCTTTATTAATTTTAACTATCCAAACAGTAAACATATATCTTTATAAATTTTGATCATATATGATCTTTCTGACACAATACTTAAAACTACGCATAGTCCCTTTCCAATACATAAATAGGAGAATAATGTGCTTCAACACACTCGAACCCACATCCTCCTATATTGACAACAATATTCATACCAATCGAACTAAGAATCAATTGACTTCTTTATATAATTATTTACCCATAGATAAGATCAAAGTTTTATAAATAATAAATTTAAGAAGATGAAATGTGTGGTCAAAGAGGGTGGGGTTGGTATACCTCTATCTATATTGGTTAAATTTGACTCTGTATTTGTGAAATGTAGTAAATAGTTGTAGTGGTTGTTATACCTAAATCTTACACTTTGATGTCTGTTTTCATGTAACATTGATTCAATCTTAGATTATTGCCTTTTAATATTACATCATTGTCTTAATTTTTTTTTATAGGAGTAATCTTTATATTCATTTTACAATTCATAAAAATTAATTATTAGAGTTCATAATATTTTTTTATTTAATAATGTAAAAAAAACGGAAACGATTATCAGCTTTAATTTTTACTTTTGATTTATAATAATATATGAATTTGAGATAATTTAAAATAATTTGAATTCGAGACTATATAAATTTAAAATATCCAAAATAAATTGTAAAAAAAAACTAAATTTTATTTTAAAAAAATAAAAGAATTAATATTAGTAAGTATGAAAGCTTGTGGATAAGTTTATGTTAGAATGTCCCAATCAAAATATCATGGTTATAGAGATAATACTTTTTTATAAATTCAATGTCAACATTTGACTTCAACAACAACAAATAATAAAAAAATAAAATTGTACTTTTGGGTAGTTTTTATTCAATATTGGGGAAAATTTAGATAAACTATTTATTTAACAAGTTAATGTTAATCTCAATGAATCATGCTGACATATTTGGGTCCACAATTTCTTTTCTTTTTAATTGGCATAAATCAACATTTAGTTTTTGGATTTGATAATTTTTTTAAGTTGGTCATTGAATTTTAACAATTTTTTTTAATTTGATTCTTAAACTTGAACTCCATTAAGTTGCGATAATGTAGCACTTTGAGATTGTATTACATCATCTGTGGAGTTTGTCTTGAATTTCAAATGAAACAGAGTTGACGTTGTGACAAAGAAGAATCGTCGTCCCAACGAGAAGTAACATTGTGTCCCGATGACGCGAAGAAGGACATCCCGACAAGCCGATAGCCACGTCGCGGCGTGGCGACGTGTTCCCCACTTTACTTGATTTTTTCTCCTAATTAAACTCTATAATCTTTTCTCAATTAAACTCTTATTATTCTAGCGATGTTTTAATTATACTTGTACACAAAATTCAGCCTATAAATAGACTTCTTAGTAGCCCTAGATAATTGAGAATAACAATAACAAAATTAAGAGAGAGTTTGTGAAAATTTCGGGTTCAATGTTTATTTGTTTCTCTATCTTGTACTCTCATTTTCGGTTATTTTTTCCGTTTTAGTGGATGTTTCTTTTCTCGTGATTTTTTATCATCTTCGAAGAGATTTTTCCATGTAAATATTTGTATCCAAATTTCTCATTTTTCGTTTGTGTTTGTTGCATAATTCGAGTTCGACCCAATATCACCACCTAAAAATTTTATATAAGATCTAAAATTAATAAAAATTCAAGTGACCACACAACATAATATTTGAATTTAAGGATAAATTAGAAAAAAAAAAACAAATTCTGAAACTAAAGTGAACAAAAAAAAAATCATGAACCAAAGTACTTCTTTTCTAAATTTAGAGAATAAATATTACTTTATCCTTTATAATTATATAAAATTTGATAAATTTATATATTTACATCATGTAGTACATAATACTATATAATATTTTTGAAAAACATTTTAATTATAGTTTAGTTATTATTTTTTCTCCTATAATTGTATCTATCATAGCTAATGTTGACAAAATATAATTTAGGAAACTTTGCCTAATTTATTGGTGGAGTAGTTGACAAATTTACAATTTGATACAAAAATATTATTTTTTGGGGGTTATGAAATAAGCAAGAAGGCATGAACAGTCATTTGCATTTTGCTTTATAAATAAGTGACCCCTTTGGCCTCACGACACCTGCTATTGCTTGCCCAATCTTTTGTCCTTTTAAACACCTGTCTTATTTGAGTTGCTGTCTTGTTCCTTCCACCATTAGAATTTTCCATAATATTCCATTTGTTTCCATTTTCAGACCAAGATTTTCTTTCAAATCACATTGGGTTTTGATAAAATTTTGAACTCCGAGCCAATCAGACCCTTAAATAGCATAGGTAAAGCTCTTTTAGTACTCTTTTTTTTTTTTTTTTTTTCTTTCACATTATTTGAATTTAAATATTTGTTTATTTAAATTTATCATTCGACCCAATAAGTAATCTTTAAAAACATTTGGTTAAATTCAATTATTAATCATATGCTATGCGTACTGTAAATGACAGTCATTAATCCATTAATTGGATTTTTAGTTAATAATACGTGAAAATAACAAATTGACGTAGCATTACACATATGATAATATGTTTACCACGTCATAATTGGAAATAACATAACTTAATTTAATGAATTTAACAATTATAGTGTGAGGACTAACATTTTAAAATTCTAAAAGTACAAGAACTAAAAACGACTAAATTAAAGCATAAAGATTAAATCCACAACTTCCGTAAAATACATAGTCTGTTAACATAATTTAATCAAAAGCATTTTTTAATGAAAGCTTAACTTTTTTGGTGAATTATAAAAGGAGGATAAAATCCTAACAGTAACGCAACTTGAACCTAGACCACACTTGAAGCGAGTGAATACCCTGACTATCAGACCAATACAAGAGGTTATAATCAAAAGCATTTTTGTCCAAGGAAACTAAAAGAGGTTGAGTCAAACTTGGAATATGGCCATTAACGTTTAAAACTACCTATTAGGAAATTTACTTGATTTGTTTAGGAAAGTACAAAGCATGCATTCACTTTCAATATTTTTGATACCCAAACTGATTGGGGGGTTGGGTTTGGGTTTAAAGGTGAAATGATAGTCACAAATCATAAAATTATTGGCGGAAGAGATTGTTAAGGACTTGAAGTTTGACTGAGATTGTCGATAAGTGTTGCATTTGCTTGTAACTTATCCATGGGTGGATGAAAGAGTGTTGCTTTCAGTCTTAGTAAGTACCATGTTTTGGATTTGGTTGTGGTTCACTTCAAAACGTCATTTACTTGTGTGGACCATTCATGTGCTTCCACTTAGAGGCCAAAATTTTGGCATATTGCCTTTGGGTTTAGTGTGGATAGGTTTGGGTCATGTGGAGGAAATTCATTATGATATGCTAAAATAGATGGGTTTTCAGATTCAATTTTAGGGTTGAGGTACTTGGAAGAATTCTTAGGGAAGGATATAATGGGAAAGACCTTCAATGTGTGCATTTGAATGTGATTAAAAGATGAATTGTCCTGTTAGAGGTCTTTGCATGGATCTCGAGCATCCAAAGTTTTAAGAGAATTGGTGGAGTTATTGGTAATTTATGATGGTTTCATGATGGTGTGATGTTATTGTTGAAATGGATTATGCACTCGCTATTAAAGGTATCCATGGTGATTTGAAAATGCAATTACATAGAGACTTGATTCTAAGAATTCGAGAGTTATGCAGTCGAGAGTAAAGAATAGATTTTGAGTTGATATCAAGGGAGGCAAACTATATTGCTCACATGTTGGCTGGAATGATGTAGAATTTTCCGGTTGACGCTCAAATTTTACCTACAGCTCCCTCTTTGGTCCTTCACCAGTTAAAGATTGATAGCATAGTTGTACCTTCAATTCATGCGACAAACTGTTTGTTGAATAATTCATTTTTCTTGTTACCAAAGAAAAATATTTTGTTTAGTAGACCAGTGAACATGTCGTATTTGGTGATAGTTTTTTGATGATAAAATCCTTCAAAACTATGTTGGGATTGTCCTTTGAGCAAAGCGATTAGAAAAGGCTTTGGTGAATTTTGAGTTTTATTTTAAATATTGGTCCAACAATTTTAAAGTCAAATTAATTTAATTTTTGGATGCTTTCAAATTGGTCATATTTAAATATAAAATATGTATTCACGTTTATATGAATTCTGTTAACTGCATCCATTGTGGAGAAAATGCCAACAACCCAATTGAATAAATGGTAAAGAAGCTCTATTTCGACGCCTATAATATTTTTACAATAATAGAAAATATAATTTTATTATTTTTATAATTTATATTTTTATAATTTTTAAAAAGTTAAATTTAATTTTTATTATTTTTTAAAAAATTAAAATGTAATTTTATTATTATTAATTTAAAATTTTATAAATTATAAATAATTTACGTAAAAAAAAAAAACATTTTAGAGAGGTTAGAATAACTACAAACCCTCCAGCTCTGCGACTGCCCCTCCCTCAAAAAATTGTAAGTGTATCAAAACTGTGGAGAAAATATTAGGTGCATCATTCTTATCATATTAATCATATGATTGCTTGGATTATGTATCACCATGTCCGCAATTTACTTTACATCATATTTGATGATCAAGTCAAAGTTTATAATCTTTGCAAACAAAAATTAACTGTATTGATTGAGTTTTAACTTGATTGGTATCGATATCGTTATTAGTACAAGAAAACGTGGGTTTAAATATGTTGAAACGCATTATTTTCTTATTTAAATATTGGGAAGGAATTATGAGATATAAAAAAAGCAGATATTATAAAAACTTATAATAAAATTAATGTTTTAACAAAAGAATCAACAACGTGTTTGTATGGGTTAATAGTGATGTATTTTTAGTGATGGATCATGTTGAGAGATTTTTTGAAAAAGATAAAATAGACTCAAATACTCTCGGGTTCTTGCAAGATGAAAGTAAGTTAAAAAGGTAACGAATGTCGTGCTTTAGGACGTTTTTTAAGTTCATAACTCAAAAATACATTCGAAGTTAATACGGTAAAAATAATTATGATATGTGACCTTATTCTTTAATTATAAATTTGGGAACTCGATTTTCGTCCATAAGAATGGAGCGCGTTTCATAACTAGATATTTACCTCTTTGAATAGCATCTGTGTTGAAAGGATCCGGTGATGGATACCCTCTAAGCTCAACCCACCCTTTTTTATTATTAGAATATTAAAAATTTATTTTTGATGAATTCTAAGAGGAGGGCTAACGCGACTAGCACAGTTTGAATTCAAGCCACACTTAAGACGATGAACTTTCTAATTATTATACCAGCACATGAAGTTCGGTAATATAAAAATTTTAATTAGATGAAGCTGAGCTTAAGCCTAAAAATCTTTATCTAGGCTTGGCACGGCTCTACTTGTAGCAAATTGCTTAAGCCGAATTAAGTTAATAATTAAGGAAAATGCCAATAATATTATATTTGATACGATCATAATAAAAAAATTAGTATGAATAAAATACAAATATTTCGAATTTTTTATGTAAATATTTTAAGTTTGATTATATTAAAAAAAGGGGGTAGACTAACTAGTAAATCAAACTTCAGCCTATTTATTATAAAATTAAACAATATAATAAATAATTAAACAAGTGGTTCTTGTGGAAAAGAGGATGTTGTTCATCTTAGGGGTTCCGGGTTCGAGCGTCTATGTGTGTAAAGTGTGTGTGTCTGTCAAAGGGTTAAGAAAGTATGAACAGATAGATTAATTACTATAATATTAATTATATTAAGGGTGTTTAGCTCGATTAACATCGGTATTATTACTATAATATTAATTATAGTAAGGGTGTTTAGTTCGATTGCCATCGGTATTATTACCAATGTAGAAATATGTGGGTTTAATGCGTTGAAGGGCATTATTCTTCTAATTAAGGGTTGGATTGGGACTCTAAATAATTCTAAGCATTGTATAAAAAAAACATATATGATAAAAACTTATAATGAAATTAATGTTCAAAAGAAAATTATTTTGTTTGGCCCATTAAATTTATCAAATTTCAAGTTTTAGTGATCAAAATTCTTAAACTTTGACCTCTTAATTTTTAAAAAATGTATGGTAAGATATGAAGTAGTTTTAAATATATATTTTTTATAAAATTTAATTAATTAAAATATTTAAAATAATTGACGTTGAAGTTTAAAAAGTTTGACTAAAAAAAAATCATAGTTTTACGAGAATAGAGAAAGTATTTAATTTTGGTCCATTTGAAGGTTAACATATGTCATAATTTTTTTATTTTTCATAAATTTGAAATATAGTTCCTTATTTTTATTTTTAAAAATTTACTCTCTTTATTTCTTAAATTTCAAAATTTAGGTTCTAACTATTGGCACTATTAATTTTTTATTAAATTTGTTGGTTCGATACTTTGAAAGAAAAAAAAAACTCACTTGGTAGGCATGTAACTTTAAAAATAACGTTGTAATTTTAATAGTGTTAACAATTGGACTTAAATTTTTAAAATAAAAAATGTAGAAGGATTAATTATTAAAAATAAAAGTATAAGGATTAAATTCCAAATTTATGAAAAATATAAGGACTTATGACAAATTTTAGCCTTCTTTAAAATATATAAATATTTAAAAATAAATAAAACCTATATATATTTTTGAATTAATAAAACCTAGATGTATATATGCTATATGCATTAGGGTCGATTTTATTTTTACCAAGTTGACTTTAATAAAGCAACCCCCCATCCCCCTGCCCTCTTTATTTATTCCCCTCTTCTTCTCTTCTTTGCCTTCTCCATAGCTATCAGAGACATATTTTCATCTCAAAAAAAAAAAAAAAAAACCTACAGTTCCAATTTTGGGATGCAAACACTTGTTTCTCATCACTTCTTGTCTTAAATTAAATCAAAAAAATCTTTTTTTTTTTATAAAAAAAATGAGTAACATAAGCTTGGTGGAAGCCAAGTTACCACCTGGTTTCAGGTTCCACCCTAAAGATGAAGAACTGGTTTGTGATTATTTGATGAAGAAGGTGGCTTCTGCTGATACTTTGCAACTCATGATCGAAGTTGACCTCAACAAGTGTGAGCCATGGGATATTCCTGGTAACCTCCTTCTTCTTCTTCTTCTTCTTCTTCTTTTTATTTAACCTACAAATTCTGGGTTTTAAATTCCATATCCAAAATAACACGTAACTGCATGAAACGATGAACCGACTGAATTAAACTCCTAACTCGTATGTTTTCTGGGTTTCTGAGCTTGAGGAATTGTGTTTTTGTTTGCATAATTTAATATATGGAAAGATGATAGCAACTGGATCGGCTATATATATATATATATATATATATATACGCACACATATATAAAGATACATTTTATGTGAATCTTTTCTACTCTATGGTGGGGATGTGTTTAATATTCTCTAGAGAGAAAACAAATAAATATTTTTTTCTAGTTTTTAGTAATGAGATGGATAATATTGAAAGATATTTCTTATTAATAATGTTCTTTTTTTTTTACCATTTTCTACATTTAATTTTTATTTTTTCCTTCAAGGTAATTAGGGTTGATGATATTATAAGGTAATTAATTAAGTTTCAAAGACGGATTCAACTCTAGCTCGGTTGACATCATTGTTACGACAACAATAAAAAAAAGTGAATTTAAGTATATTTAAACATATATTATCTTCCGATTTATGGGTCTTGAGAGCTATGAGTAATAATTTGATATCCTATGAGCTATGGAAATGGAAATTTTTTCATTTAGATGTTTTAAAATTTTTAAAATTTTAAATTAATAAAGGTAAAATTGCACTTGGCTCCTCTTAAAAATATAAAAATTTAATTTAATCTTTTAAAAATTATAAAAATATAAACTATTAAAATGATGAAATTATACTTTTATTATCATAAAAATTATAATTAATTTCGACTCCTTAATTTTATTTTGATTTCGCCCTGATAATTAAACTCTTTTCTCAACCTTAAATTTCATAATTTGATTGTAAAATATTGGATTTCATTCTAGAATATGATTTCAAATATATATAATTGAATTTGAAAAGTGGTGTGGTTGGTATGTATGTGACCTGAAAACTGAATATTATCTATAAATTGTTGTTTGCATTTAAATATATAATTCATATTGATAGGCATTGAATCTTTGAATTAATATCTTAGAAATATTAGATTATTATTTCAAGAGAAGGGTTTTGTTAATGAAATTCTTTTAGTATTTTATAACTTCAATAATTATTTTTATATATTAAATAAAAATTATTATATATAAATTTCAATAATTCATGTCATCAATTTTATTTTATTTTTAATAATATAATCCAACAATTTCATGTTCTACTTCTTTTTAATGAAATTGACAGTCTTGGCATTGTCCCAACTAAAAGCTGTGAAAGTGATTGAGATAATTAATTAATTAAAATTTTGAGAAAATAAAATAAAAAATTTCATTTAAAGGTTTTTCAAGAAATTGGATCACTTCTTATATTCACACACCAATCCAATTAATTATCTTATCCCATCAAATTAATTATAATTTTTTTACAAATAATAAATTATAATTTTTAGTTTTAAATTAATTAAATACTATAACAATACTGTAACACTAGACAAAAAATAAATTAAATTCATCGTACCACATCGTCCATCCAAATTCACACTTAATGAATTAATAATATATATATATATATATATATAATTGATGCATTGATCATAATATATAATTTTATATAATTTTAGTGAATTAATTGATGATATATCATAACAATATTTAAAGTTAAATTTATTTAATTTCTTTTTTATGATGTGCATAAAATTATATACAGTCAATTCAATAAGAGTTAATAATTATTTTATTTTATAAATATAAAAAAGGTGGAAATTATTATTATTTTATTTTTTAATCTAAATATTCAAACTTTCACATTTCACACATACCACACGTGTAAGCAAAGCAACTTATATTTTTTGTCTTTTTGGCAAATTACAATTATTATCTTCAATAATTCTATATTAAGAACAGAAATTGACCTTTCAACTGCAAAATTATTTGATTGGGTCACCTATTTTAGGTCACAGCTAGCCGGTTAGTGAACAAACTTTTTGATGCTTTTAAATTTGGACTGCCACGTGGTTATCAACCCTAATTTCAACATCACCATAATTTTTTTTTATTTTTTTCGGAGATTTTATATGATCATCATACTTATCCTAAAAAAATATTTATTTTTCAACTAACCCCACAAAAACACTTTCTTTTTGTTTTGAGAGAAATTATTTTATGGAGCTTTCCATCACATATTAATGGTCGTTTTTCAATTATTTAATGATATTTCAGTAATTTTTATGTCATTAACACATAATTTTGGTAATTTTTTTACCCTGAACCTTGAACCTTAAACCCGAACCTCAAACTTAAACCTATTCAGGATGCATGGTTCAAGGTTCGGAATTTGAGATTTGGGGTTTTGATTTAGTGTTTCAGGGTTGAAAATTTAGGGTTCAGGATTCGAGGTTTAAGATAAAAATTATCAAAATTATATATCAACGATTAAAAAAAATTATTAACACGTCGTTAAATAATTGAAAAGGGATTATTGATAATGTGATAGGAAGGGTCAATAAAATAATTTCTCTTCTTTTGAGTATTATTTTTCCAGCTTGTCCAATGGGATTACGACCAAGTAATTTTTTAAGGTCCAACAAATAAAAAATAAAATTAGTTTATGATATATATATTTGATTTATTCAACTTCCAAAAGTATCATTAATCCAAACCCATAAGGGACTTCAAAGATGTATGACCAAGCATCATTGGATATAACTACGAAGATCAAAATATAAAGTCAAATATATTAGTTTATATAAGGCATGGTATCCATGTGATGCATGCAAGTCTAGCTACAAATAATTTTTTACAAGTATTTGTTAATAGTTCTTTGGATCAACCTAACTATATATTTATATTAGGGTTTACCATAGTTGATTCATACAATATGTATACATTAGGGTTTGACAACTCATTTCCTTATATGTAAAAATCAAATGATGATCCGGCTCAAATTGTAATGTTGAGGTTTCAAAAATTATGGTATCTCAAGTTCTGAGAGTATCTTTGAAAATATATATAAAAAAAAATAAAAAAAATTTCACAGAAATATTTGTTAATTTGTCAAAAGAATATATGGGTTTTTAATATTTTTTTAAATTGGGTTAGTATACGGTTGATCCGTGACACTATAAAAAGTGATATAGTATTCCATATATGTCTAAATTTCAAATCTCAGCATCTGTAAGCGCTTTTTTTTATAAAAATAAATTAAGATAATAATGGGAATTGGGAAATGTATGGCAGAAACGGCAGGATTGGGAGGCAAAGAATGGTATTTTTACAGCAAAAGAGACAGGAAATATGCAACGGGGCTGAGGACAAATAGGGCAACATGCAGTGGGTATTGGAAGGCAACGGGGAAAGATAGGGCAATCCATAGCAAAGGCATGGTGGTAGGGATGAGGAAAACCTTGGTGTTCTACAATGGCAGGGCACCTAAAGGTACAAAGACTGATTGGGTCATGCATGAATTCAGGCTTGATGGCCCCCTTTCTCCTCCAAACCTTTCCACTCTCAAGGTACTTCCTTTACACACACATCTTTCGGGTTCGAATTAATGATTTCTTGAAAAAAGTTAATCGAGTATGTGGTTTAGTGATAAAAGATTTCCCTTGAAGTGAATCTTGGTTGATATTAAATTCCGGGTTTGATCTCTAAACATCCCCACTCCTTTCTTTATTAAAAATTTAGTTTCTATACCTTTATTTTAAGAAAGTTAGTCTTTTTATTTCTTGGGTTTAAAAAAATAAGTCTAACTGTTAATCTTGTTAAGATTTTTTTGTTAAATTCAAGTTTATTACAATATCATTTTTTCGTTACATGAATTTAACAAAAAAAATTAACGAGATTAATAATTAAACTTGATTTTTAAATCTAAAAAATAAAAAATCTAAATCTTGGAAATAAAAGTATAATGACTAATTTTTAAATTACAAAAAATACTTAATTGCTATAGGAAATTATTTGTGAAGATTTTAGAACTTACAAGCAAGTTTGAAGGATGATATATATTTAGTAATATAAAATTAAAATGAAATATTAAATATTGAAAAATAATTTACTATCAGATCATATCGAATATACATATTAGGGTTGCTTTCGAGTTTATTTATTTTATTTGCATTTTTAAAAAACTCCTTGGATTTTTGCATGAATCGTGGGACATGTTGCAATATAAAATGTATTAATAATAAAAAAAATGACTGATTGACAAAAGTCAGATCTGTATGTGATTTTCTTTTATCCAGAGCCGATTATTATTATTATTATTTTAATTTTAATATGCCACCACAAGCAGTCTAATTTTTTTAATTTGAATTTGTCTTTTCCTTTATATATATATATTGCTTTAAAGTTTCAACTTCCCATTTTATTATCCAATATTAAATTTTACATTCTATTATAATTTTTTTAAAAAAATCATCAAATGATTTTATATTAATCTTTAGGGTAAATTATCAAAATAGTCACTTTTGTTTGCTTCAAATTACATTTAATCATTTATGTTATCGTTTTGTTACGAAATGATCATTATTCCATTAAAATTTGTTACCTCCCAAATAACAGTTTGATGTGGCAGTGAAAATAAGTTTTAAATGCTAATTTGGATATCCAATTGAAATGATAAAAGTTAATTTTTCTTTATGAAAATAAAATACAACATTTTAGGATGTTCAGCGTGAATGATTTAAGTTTTAAGACAAACGAAAATGATTATTTTGATGGTTTACTCTAATCTTTATTATTGTTCAGATTTAATGATGCAATGTTTTGTTTTTTTCCCTCATATTTCGAAACATATGTAGGAAGATTGGGTCTTATGTCGAGTTTTCCATAAAACAAGAGATACCATTACCAGACCTACTAGCATGGGAA
The DNA here is from genome assembly GCA_039519145.1 of Kokia cookei. Taxonomy (NCBI): domain Eukaryota; kingdom Viridiplantae; phylum Streptophyta; class Magnoliopsida; order Malvales; family Malvaceae; genus Kokia; species Kokia cookei. The sequence goes on along the minus strand of CM076899.1, from coordinate 2,252,472 downwards.
CAACCTGTTTGGACGACACGAGCTCTTCATCTCTCCCACCATTGACGGAACCTTACCTAATCTCCGACCAAACCGGACCAAACTCCGATGAGCAAGTGCCCTGCTTCTCCGTTCTATCTCAAACCGACCCGAACAGTTTCAAAGTCGACATGCAACCGAACATGCCAACCGAAACCCTAACATCAACATCATCGGCCGATCATCAACAACAACAACAAATGATGCCAGCCATTAACGACATAACTTCGTGTTTAGATTCATTCCCACGAGACAAAATGGTGATCAAAGCTGTATTGAACAATCTGACACAGCTGGATACTTATCTTAATGTCAAGGAATCGACAAGCTTTGATGAAGGAATTAGTTCAGACCAAAGCTACTTGTCTGGAATTTGGGATTGTCCTACATTTGGAATTAATTATTAATTATATTTTCATTAGGGTTTTAGAACCAAAAAAAAAAAATTGTTTGTAAAAAAAAAAACATTATACTGATTTGGGGTATCATAAATTATTTGCCCCACTTCCTTTCAACATTTTATTTAAGATATGTGATGATCCTAAAGTTGAAAACTGTAATCATCAAAGTTTATTTGAATTAAATATAGGGTTGTGGCGGATTGAGTCTTAATTCGATTGACAAAGAAATTATTGTTAATGCAGAATGATGTGGGTTCGAGTGTGCTGAGACGCATTATTCTCCTATTTATAGGTTGGAAAGGCACTATGGGTAGTTTTAGACATTCTCTCAAAATGAGCAGATATTATAAGAACTTATAATAAGATTGTTAAAAAAAAATAGGAACGTGGATGAGGGGATGAATTTAAATTAGTGCAAAATTGGATTAGTTTTATAATTGTTATAATTGTTCATACTATTAATATTTTTATATTTTATCAATAAATGTTGGGTATAGTTGTTTTGCACTCCTAATAAGTAATTTTGAGTTCTAATCACTTCGAAGATAAGATTATTGGGAGGAGTAGCTACACAAGGGTTAAAATTATAAATTTTAAAGGGTTAAAATACAAATTTATCTTTTATATACTTGTTATTTTACAATTTAAAGGGGTTAAACTAAAAAAAATTCATCTTTGCGGGATCAAGGTGTATTTTTACCATTAAAGTAATTTATAATTTTAAAAATTTCAAAGGAATAAAATAACAATTTATCAATTTTAAGGGGATCAAGGCTCCTCCTGGACCAACCATGAAACTCGAAAAGATTAGTGTTCTTGAACTCTACTGTAGAATAGACATGAAGGATCATAAAAAGAAGTATGAAAGTAAGTGTGATAAATTTTAAGATAGGAATATTTATATTTTTATATTTATTTTGTTAATACTATTATTTAAGTCTCTAATTAAATTATTAATGGGGTATAATTAAAATTTAATAAATGACTAAACTTTTAAAACAAAAGTAAAGGTTGGGTCCAACTATTTTAAAAATGATCCAACTGTGGTTTTAGTCTTTTCACTACGTGTGCATTTAGTATTTAATTTTTTTATTTTAATTTAATATAATTTGAGTTATCTACTTTTTATAATATTAAAAGGTGGAATTTTATAACACAATTAATTGCTGCCATTAAAATGATGTTTTTGATGTTATTTGAATAGGGATGACAATAGATTATGTAGATTCAATCATTTGTGGATATTCAATTTGTTTTTTGCAGATTTAAATAATATTTAGATGCAAATATTCTAGTTATTGTGCACAAATAATTCGAAGCAGATATATATATAGTAGTCTACGAATATTTATTATTCAAATTCTTTTTACTTTTATGAATAATAATTCAGACTCGAATATCTAAATTCATTACCCACGTTTTTAATTTTTTTTTTTTTGTTTTAAAAATATTTTATACCTACTAAATGCAAACATTTAGCAGATTCATATATCGGTCGAATAATCTAATTAATTCGAATTCAAATAGTGACGCTTAAATTTAGTGTGGATAATAATAAATTAGGATTTTAAAACAGTGTAGGGACTTGGCATGATCTAATTGGAAAATATGAATAGACTAAATTTACAATTGTATACATACTACAAGACTAGTAATTGAATTTAACTAAACGGATTTATTGCTACTCTTTACGTCTGGACTAAAATTTCAAATTTTAAAAAGTACAGGTACTAAAAGTGACCAAATTAAAGTACATGAACTAAATACATAATTTTTACAAAGTATAGGGACTAAGAGACAATTTATCCAAAATGTTTTTTTTCCCAGAGCTCGTCTCGAAACCGAGACCTAAAAGACGCTGAGCTGGTGCCGTTGCATATAAAAATCATTAGCTTAAACGTCGAAAAAAAATGACAATCTCGACTGTAAATAGTTAATAGTTCTTGAAAGCAAGAGCAGAAGAAGAAGAAGCCGTAGCTGCTGCTTCTTCAAGCTTTCAAACTGTACTTTGTGAGCAAATTTTAATTGCATGGATTCTTCTTTAGTTTTCTCCTTGAAACTGAAACTCCACCGTCACTCTTTGCCTCTACAAACCCATTTGCAAAGACGCCCGCCTCTCACTTCATCCCACTTCCACTTAGCGGCGGCCAAGAAACCACCCAGGAAAGTTCACTGTGAATTCGAACCCAAAGTTAATGGTGCTCTCTCACCGGACCCTGATTCCCGTTTCCTAGACCGGGTAACCCGTTTTCCTCCTCTTTTTTCATTGCTATGGTTCTGGGATTGCTTTGGAAAGACTCACTTCGAAGAGTTTGGTCATTTAGAGCTATTTATTTTTGTGGGGGTTCTTTTCTTTTTTTTTCTTGGTTTTGCAAGAAAAAAATTGCCCCATTTGAAACTTGCTTGCAATTCTGCTGTTTGGGTTTGTTTCATTTGTTAACTTGGTTCGTTTTCTGCTTTTAAAAATTGAAACTTCAGTAAAAACTTTGGATGGTAAGCTATAGTTTACTTTCATATAGAGGACTTTGTACTATGTCAATGGATTCCCTTTGTTTTGTTTTGTCAGAACATGTTAATCGAGATTGGTTTTATTTGAATGCTTAATGTTATATGCTTGATTCTTTCTCTTTCTTTTTCATTCCAGCAAAAAGCATTGGAGGCTGCAATGAATGATATAAATAGTTCTTTTGGAAAAGGAAGTGTTACAAGATTGGGGAGTGCTGGTGGAGCATTGGTGTATGTTTTCGAACTTACCATAACATTGTTGTTTTATTTAAGGATATTCTTATTGATTTACTTTGATATGTGGAATTTGGATTTTGTTCCTTTCTTGTTTAGACGGGAAAAAAATTGTGCTTGCTATGGGTGCAAGTATTATGTTGAGATTCTACGAGCCATTTAGTTATAGAATTTTAACTGGAATTGTGTTTAGCCTGACTTCATTTGGTAAAACTTAATCCATTTCAGTGAAACTTTTCCAAGTGGTTGTTTGACGCTAGATTTAGCCTTAGGTGGTGGCCTTCCCAAAGGAAGAATTGTGGAGGTATTGATTTTCTCCTTCTACATCATTCCTGTTCTCCATGAATTTGAATCAAAATAATTATTTGAATGAACATTATCTGGCTATGCTATTTGGATATGCTAGTTTCCTTTTGATGATGGTGGAGAGGAAAAATGGTAACTTTGTAATTGGCCTAAATGTAGAGATTATGAATTAGGGCTTGGAAACACTGTAACTGAAAAAGGAAGCAATCTGGACACACTTCAAATTGTAATTAGTAAGATGTCATCTTCTTAGTTGTCTTCTGCACAATTCAGAGATTTTACTTAGCTCTGTCCTCATACTTTGAATGTCTGCTTCTCCCACTTCCTGTATCCAAAAAACTGATCCTAAAGTGTCATTCACGGTGTTATTACTTGATTTGAAAAAAAATTAATAAACAAGATGAAATGAAAGAATTGTTAACACATCTTCATTAAGAAAGTAATAGATAGAATGATAACTGACAAACTATGTTTAGACATTACTCCCGCAAGTTTCTTATCTTCACCTTATTTCATGGAAGCAAAGGCCCTTAGGCCATAAGCATGTTGCTGCAACTTTTCATTTTTCCTAGTGAATCCATATTGCACATGTATTGAAGTGGAAATTGATATTCAAACGTGTCCATCATTTTCACTCACCTTATGAATTTTGTTTATTGATGTGCCTCTGCGCTAGATGACTAATTACTCTCATAAAGGCCCAGTGCTTAGGACATCTGAAATTAAGGATTGTGGTCAAAGCAACAAAACGGCCAATTCTGGTGCAAATTAGGGAATTAGTTCAGAGAGTAAAAGCTTAAAAAGAATAAGTGTAAAACTTTTAGGAGTTGAGACTTGAAAAATACAGAATATATTTCTAAGGAAAGTTTTGCAATATTTTAGGAGTTGTTTTCTGCTTGTGTATTACATTGAAACTAAAGGTTTAACTGTCTAGCCGAGAACCACTGTGATGCAACCTTTGTTGACAAGTGACCCTTCATTCCACATGATTTGATGAGTATGCCTCACACATTTGTATCCTTAAAGTTAGTCGTATTTTCTTCCAATGCTTGTATGATTAGATTTCTTTGTGTTTCTACTCACATCACAGACCTACAACATCAATTAATAATGGATCATGTTTTGAGAGTTTTGGACTCATCTGCCGGGTACAATTGGTGATACGAAAGAAACTGGTGACTCAATCGTGACTATGATGTCTGAAAAATTGAATCATATTATCGTGATGATAAAACATTTTGGAAACAAAATTTCTATGGCATAAACATCATTCTATTCTCATAGGAAACCAATGCACATATGCTTTAGTAAATCATGGTTCTAAATTTGTTTCCTTTAATACCACTGTGCTTCTCAAATTTTCCAGCTTTGGTATTTAATGACATTAGACTCCATGTTTTAATTTCAATATTATACCCAAACCTGCTTTGACTGGCATCATAATATCTGCTGTTTCACTTGGCAGGTATATGGATCAGAAAGTAGTGGAAAAACTACCCTAGCACTCCATGCCATTGCTGAAGTGCAGGTTGATAGCTTCCTGCCCTTTTCTTAGGCGGTTTGGTTTCTGATTTATTATGCTACAAAAAGGTCAATGAAGTGAAATACTATATGCATTGTTTTTATGTTAATGATGCAGAAGCTTGGTGGCAACGCAATGCTCGTTGATGCAGAGCATGCTTTTGATCCAGCATATTCAAAAGCATTGGGAGTAGATGTCGAGAATTTGATTGTGTGCCAGCCGGATAATGGGGAAATGGCATTAGAAAGTAATATATCAAGTCCCTTTTTATGTGGTTGTGAAAGTGGTCATGGTTGAGGAAGGCTGTAACTGATGCAGCACATGTGATGCTATTGAAAATTTTGCTATTTCTATAAGCTCAACAAATAAAACTGATAAAGTTGTTATGTTTCAGTTGCGGATCGTATGTGCAGATCTGGTGCCGTAGATTTAATTTGCGTTGATTCAGTATCAGCTCTCACTCCACGGGCAGAGATTGAAGTATGCTTCTTTACTCTTGAAAGTAAATTACATTTCATTCCTGTGGTTTATTGAGTCTTTCCAGTCAGAAAGCTACAATAGTTGTCCCCACAAAATCCTTTTGGTCCATCAGTTTCAATTGAAAGGGTATCTAAACCAGGACATGTCTTTATTTATTTTAGAACTTTGTGCCTCTTCTATGAATCCCTGACTTGATTGAACATAAGGATACGTACCAATTAAGTAATGTAACAAATGGAATATACAGACTCGAATGTGAGGCTAACACCTAGCTAACAATGGATCATCTTAAAAAGAACTCAAGAACAAATGTCACTTTGATGTTTTATCCTAAATTGTGATTTTCGTTATAAACTTCAAGAATTAGTATTCGACGTGTCTGTTCTTTTCTTCTCTTCCCCTTTCTATACCTCTTTTTCTTTTCTTTTTCTTGTTGTATGCTTTTGCCATGTCTAAGCTGTTTCTGTTGCATTTTATTACATAGGGTGAGATCGGGATGCAGCAAATGGGATTGCAAGCACGTCTTATGAGTCAGGCTTTACGTAAGATGTCAGGAAATGCTTCTAAAGCTGGTTGTACTCTAATTTTTCTTAATCAAATAAGATATAAGGTACTTTGAAGTTGTCTTCTTGTTGATAGATGAAGTAAAAGCAATTGCAGTTGTAATATACAGGGCATCAATGTGTCTAATCCAAACTATTTTAGGCACATCCTTTACATACCTCTATGTTTCTTGATTAGATCAACATGATTTCAATTTTCTTTTTCTTTTTCTGTTTCTTTTTTTCCCTTCCCTTCTACCAATTGATAGTATTGCTTCTGATTTTGAAAGATTGGAGTTTATTACGGGAACCCAGAAGTGACTAGTGGAGGAATTGCATTAAAGTTCTTTGCCTCAGTTCGTCTTGAAATACGTCCTACTGGGAAGATAAAGTCTGTAAGCACAGTAGCTACTTGATTTTCCACTACAGTTTTTTCCGTTTTTCACTTAATATATTATCATTACTAGTCCATAATTCATATTATTGTAGGTTAAAGGTGATGAGGACATTGGGCTTCGTGTTCGTGTAAGAGTGCAGAAGAGTAAGGTAAATAAGACTTATATCAGCAAATTTGATGACAAGGGGAATCTGTACTTCACTTCATTCTTCTTGTTAGTCTTAAAGCTAAAATTGATAATGCATGCCAAATGACCATTAGAAATGCTTTCAGGCATCTTAGGCTTGGCCCATGTTGCCTCATGGTACAAACTCTCATCACAATATTTGAGCGAGATTCTTAAGTTCTTTCATCCCAAATAAATGGGAAGATACGATGGAAATATCCCCAAAAGAAAAGGAAAAACAAGGAACTTAAACAATAAAATCTGATGCTTTTCAATCTTATAGATTTGACATAAATGTGCTGTTAGAATAGAGGTCAACTCATCCATGGTGACGTGATAGCACTTAATATATCTGGTGAAAATGTGTCACCAAATTGATCGTTGTTGCAGGTCTCAAGGCCATACAAGCAAGCAGAATTTGAAATCATATTCGGAGAGGGAGTAAGCAAATTGGTAAGTAATGCAATCAAATATTTACATTCATCTGAATTTGCAGACTTTTTCTCTTTATTTTGACATTGAAAAAGCCTACAGGGATGCATTTTAGATTGTGCTGAAATGATGGATGTTGTCACAAAGAAGGGCTCTTGGTACAGCTATGGGGACCATAGGTTTGCTTTCAAGCTTGTCTTTACTACCTAAACTTTCAAGACAAGTTTAGATCTTTTTATTTGTTTTCTTGTTTATAATTTCAAAAACTGATTATTAAGAATTAGACTTGGTAACTCGTACAGATATTAACTTTTTTAATTTAGGCAGTAGTGTAGTTACTAATTACTACATTTTTGCTCATAGAGTACTAACTGTTGTGTTCTGCACAGTCATAATCTATTGTTGATGGCTCGTATTCATTTATTTCACACTTTTGCATAGACTCGTTTTGCTTGAACTAGCATCGTAAATGTTATTTGATGTGTCAGGAGATATAGAAGTTAGACTTACTATGGTCTTGTTTTTCTATATTTTTGTAAAGGCTGGGGCAAGGCAGAGATAGAGCACTACAGTACTTGAGAGACAACCCTGTTCCGCGTGACGAAATCGAGAAGGTTCAGTACTTCAACCCTACATATATATTTCATATTATGCTATTAAATTGAAACCTAGTCCGCTTTAATCAACTGATGATGCATGAAGCTCCAAACCGTTCTTTCTTTTGTTGTATGATCAGTTGAGGAGGAACATGCTAAGCTAGCCCCTGAAGTTTAGAAGATAGTATAGTATATATAACCCCTTATCTTAATTTTCTGTTCTGGTTTCTTTTTCTACGCCTCCGTTTTTCTAAATGTCTTGAAGTATCGGTGTCTGAGTCTGACCCTCGCCTAGATTTAGGTTTGAGAATGTGACCCTCCAAATACCATATGCGTGTCAATACATTAGGTATGATTAGACCTGTTAAATGGGTAGATTGTGTCGGTCTAGATCGGACTAATTTGGGTTTTAAAATATTTGGGTCAATTTTTTAGTTTGTGTCATTTTAGGTTTGGGTTAATTTTGAGTTAGGGTCATTTGGTTTTGAAGCTCGGTTTTCACGTCGGGCCAATACAGGTTCGGATAATTTTGTATTCTAGTATCTTTAGGTTTGGATCATTTCATGTTCACGTCTGTTTCAGTTTCCCGTGTGGGTTTGGGTTTAATGGTCAAATCCAATTGGGTTCAAGTTAATCAGGTTGGTTTTCAAGTTCAACACAGCATAATCAGATTTGAGCCCCGATTGATCTTGTAGTGTTTCTCTTTTGATCAGCATTTATGATTGAATACTAACAACAGTTCTTTCATCTGTTCTTAACAAAGTAACCATATATTTTATTCGTATAATGCAGATAGTTCGGTCTATGATCGTCGATGGAACCGAACATTTGAGCTCAACTCATGTGAAGAGTTTGTTATTTCCTCCCCAAGATGAAGATATTTATGAGGAGGTATGATGGGATTGAACTAACTGGTCTTTACCACAAGGCCTTTGCAATCAACTGCAAAGGTACTCGGAATTTAGTTTCGCCATCATGCATTAGACGCGAGACAGAGAGTTTTCATGCCTTTCAGAAGAAGGTATGTGTGTATTCTGATTATTAATTGGCGAGACAGTAACTTTTTGATTTGGTTTTAATATGTTGTTTAATCTTATTAACATTACCAAATTCATTTTTGCAAAGCCAAAACATTCAACATATAGACATGCAAAGCTAACTTGTTGCTTAACTTGTTTTGATTAGAACATATTTGCATCTTAGAGACTATAATACAAGCATTACTAATAGAAATATATGTATCTACTGTGCCAAAGCACTTGTGTTGTAAACCAAAAGAGCTCCTCCGGCGAGAATTCCGGCTAGGGTAACTGCCCATATTGCCAATCCGGTAGTCCCTGCAACATAGTTTATATAACTTTATTAGTTCTGATTGTTAAGTTAGTTGTCGATTAGCTCAAAAGTTTAATAAGAATCGTACCACCGGTATAAACATCACCACTGGGAGACCAGTCGTTGGGGTCGTATATGGGGCTGCAGTTCAATCATCAGGGAAAGAAGATAATCATGCTCATGCATAATACATATTATTTTATTTTATAATGGTCCTTTTTTCTTCGACTTGGTTCAAGGGAAAAGCCAAAATTTTTAGGGAGGGGTGAATTTGAATTATAAATTCTTTTGAGAGCTAAAATGCAATTTTATCATTTTTTTCATAAAGCTTCACAAATTTTGAGGGATTAAACTATAAGCTTTTTATTTTTAGAGGGGTAAAACTTTAATTTTATCATTGAATTAACTTGAAATTGCGTAATTGAAAAAGGACTAAAGGAATAAATTTTCCTTTTTAGGAGGGATCAAGGAGCAGGCACTGCCCCCCACCCCTTTGACTTTGCCCCTGGTTGATATAACTTATGCCACCAACTCACAAAGGCAAAACCAATAAAATCTTTTAGGATTAAAATGAAATCTCACCATTATTTTAACTTAATTTTATAAGGACTAAACTTAAAATTTATTATTTATGGGGCCAGCCCTCTACCTAACACTTGTGATCGAAGACTTTGCACGTACATGTACATCTTATCTAATGTATGATCTATATACACGTATGCATGTATGTGAGTGTATAATTTACATATTAAAAATTGTGTTTGTGATGTGTGATGGTTATTTATAAATTACAGTTAAATAAAAACGAGTTAAATTCATCTAAGTTTAGATTTAGTGTTGTCTTGGATAAGTGTTTATTTTTAGTATAATGTGTTTAGGTTTTTTTTTTTATCTCAAGTTATAATATCATCACAGTATTTAATTTTATCGTTACCGTTATTTTTACACTAATTACAGATAAATATATTGTCCATCCAAAGGAGATTTTGATTTTTTTTTTTAGTCAAACTTGAATTTGATCTATTTAAACTAGTATCTCATTTTTTTATAATTCATATGTTAAATAATATAGAAAAATTAAAATATTTGTACTATTTAATTGAAATTTAAGCCGGATGTGAGGTGAAAACAATATTATATGTAATACAGAATTATATAATTATTGAAATAAAAGGGGAATATAGGTTGTCGTACCTGTACCCATCGACATTAGCACCATATTTGTCAACAAATTGATAGACACCCTTTCCCTACATAAATTCTCAAACTTCAAATTTTTAAGTCAACAATCTCTTGATATAATGATAAGAACATTATGTTATAAACATGAAAGCGTAAATTAAACAACCACATTCTCTTCTTTCAGTTATCAAAAAGAAAAACCTCTTTTACAAATATATAACTATACATATAAATGCTAATTAATTTGAAAAGTCACCAAATTATTGAATTTTTATGTAATTTTGCATGCTTGCATAATTATTATATTTACTAAGTTTAATTGAATTAAGTGTAATGCAAGAATTGAATCACTTTGTTATGATTTTTTTAAATAGGTTAAGAATTGGATGAATTAAACTGAAATTCATTGTCTGTACAAAAGTAAAATGATTAATCTACTAATTACACTTTATTCATTACAATTATTTAATAATGTTGTATTTTTTTGGTGAATTAATAATGTTTTGTTTTGAAACCAAAAGAATAGTAAAAATAGTTATTATAATTCACATGTCTTTAATTGATATTTAACAAATAAATGAATGATCGATTAAATCTTAGTTCGATTGGTATTAATATTATTATAAATGTAAAAAGACGTAAATTGGAGTGAGATAAAATGCATTATGCTCCAATTTAAAAGTTGGAGAGAGATTATGAATAATTTTAAATATTATATCAAAAACAAAAAAAATCAAAAATCATTATACTACACTCGTATAAAAGGAAATAAATAAATAAAAATAAGTGAAATACATGATAATTTTTTAACTTCTTTTATAAAAAAATTATCCATCAGTATATCGAATAATAATGAATAATCAATAAATTATATTAAAAGGACAACTAAGATTAGGTTTGTTACAAACAAATAAATAAAATATTTCAAATAATGTTTTGTGCATGAGAAATTAGTTTGTGAGATGGAATCGTGAACATAACTTTTTTATTTAAATATACATCTATTTAATATAAACAATAAAATATTTATTATGAATATCTTATTAAATGAATGTCCATCAACATCAAGATAAATATCAATATAATGTTTGGTATACCTTAAACTCTAATAATTATTAAAAATAAATCTCTATTTCATTTACACTTCTTATATCTATAAATAAAAACTTGAGAAAAACATTTTATTTACTTTTATTGATAAATAAAACACGCTCTCTCTCTTACTTTCTTATTCTCTTTGTTATTTACTGTTTTTTTATTTTATAACTATTTTTATTATTTAATTTAAATTTGTAAATAATAAAGTCAAGCCGAATTCAAGTTTCTGTCCCATCTCCAACCTATATGGGTTGGGCATGTGGATAGATTAAAACAATGAATAAAATAAAATAAATTATATCACAAAGGTTTATATTAAAACTATATTTATATACTTTTATTTAATAACTAAATCATAAATAAAGTGATAAAGAGTTTATTAATAAATTTTTATTAATTTTGAATTCAATTATTTACGCTTTATTTTATTTAAACATTTTATCTAAAAAATGAAAGATAAATATCATTGTAATTATATTTATTTTTAAAATTAATTTTTAAATTATTTTCTAATTAAATTGGTATCGAATTTGGCAATACAAACCTTAGCACTTCTTCCAGAAGCATCAACACCATCCTTTAAGTTCAAGCCACCATTAATTCCTGCAAAATTCATTATTAAATTTTATAATTAAATCATTTTACAAAAATAAGAATTTAATATTTTCACACTTTTTTAATTATCGAGAATTCTTATATCAAAATATATAATTTTCCTATAAAATAAAAGAGTAAATACGACAATAATGTTCATAAAGTGTTTCAAATTTAACATAAAAAATAATTTGAAAATTTGAATTTCATGAGCTGAACGTGAACTCAAACATATTCAAATTTTTTATCTTAATAAGATTATTTTTCACTCTTATTATCTAATGGAGTTCGAATTCGATCTTTGAGTACAATGATAAACAAGCTTGACTAACTCGTTAGTGGAGCCGGAGCTTAAAATTTAATTTTGATTGAGCTCGAACAGTATGCCAAACTTCGAATTTGAAATCGCACTCGAACTATCAGTAAAATTTTCAAAACAAACAAATTTTGAGGAATGATGACAAATACTTTATAAAAGATACAAAAGAATAAAACAAAAATCGGATCATGCGATTTCACAATGCTAACGAATTATCGATAACAGTGCAACTTCGTTCATAAAAGAATTCAAATTCTATAATCAAAATCTACAAACCTACTTTCCAAAAAAAATGTAAGCAATTACCGTAAGGGCTATCAGTCTTGATCTTCTTCTTGCCACTACCAGCTTCAACCTTGAAAGAAGACGGAACCCTAGCAAGGGAAGGGACGCCTCTGCCACCACCTGATTTATCGACATTGAAATTAGGTTTAAGCCTTATTGAAGAAGAGGAAGCCATAACTGAGGCAGCCATTTTGTTTTTCTTCTTATTTTACTAGCTGGAAATGCTTTCGCCTAAATGGGATTATTATTTTATACTATTATTTTATACTATTTGATAATAATAATAATAATTATTATATTATTATTATTATATTTATAATACGAAGATACTAGATAGTGATTGTCATGTTGACAGGTGGAAATACTTTTTGGCATTATTTTATATTATATAATAATGCATCCTTTGGTCTCCAAAACAACGGAAGAATCCTGAAGGTTTATCCTAATACCCCACCAATCAATTTATGCTTGATTATTATTATTTGCACCTCATATTCAATTTGGATACTATGAGATGTGATGTTACGTTATCGAAGTAATTTAAATATTGTCCATATAATATTCTAATTGAAGAATTACGATTTAGAATATTTTTATAAAATTATGAAAAATAACTAAAAATCAATTATAGGATTTTAAAATTATTTTGAAATATCTTAAACCCAATTTTTAGGTGTTTGAAAGTCTTTAAGATCAATTACGGACCTCATAAGTAGAGCTGATCATAAGTCGGGTCGGGTTAAGATTGAGTTAGTATAAAAAAATTAGACTCATTTTTTAGGTCTGACTCTAAAAATGGGACTAAAATTTTATCCCAGCTCAGCTCGGATAAAAATACTAAACTCGAGTCTGACTTGCCCGTATTAATTTTTTTAGATTATTTTTCTATAAAAATATATTTAAAAAATATAATAATCAAATAGACTAAAACATTAAAATAAATGTTTTCTAACAAATTGAAAATACATATAAAAATATTTATACTTAAATAATACTAACATAGTTGCAACTTAACAAGCAAATATTTCTAAAATAGTAGCAAAATTAATAATAAAATAATAATTATACAATATCCAAATAATAACAATAAAATAGTAACATATAATAGTGAAATGGTAACAAAACAACAACAGCTTCTTTTGTCAAATTCGGGCGAGTCAAGCCAAAAAAGGTTTTACCCGAGGCTCGGCCCGTTTTTTAAATGGACCTTATTTTTTGTTCAAGCCCATTTTTCAGACCTATATTTTTGTCTAAATCCTCTCATTTTTTGAGCGGACCTCTGAGCCTATATGAGTGGTTTGACCCATAATCAGGTTTACACTTTGTTAGTATGTGCATGTAAACTGTTATATACAGTTGATGTAGTTAGAAGCAGTTACTACTGTTAAAGCAGTTATGTTATTTGAAGCTCTTGTGGTTAAGCAGCTATAAGTAGACTGCTCGTATACTGGAAAGTTTAAGTTTACAATTCAAGAAATAGAATTGTTTTGATTTCATTTCAGCTTAAACAAGCTCAAAAGGGCCTATGTACGGTACCTAAAGCATAGGTATCGGTACCTAAGTTTTATGTACCATATAATTTGGTATTCTACCAAATTGGGTACTAAAACTTGAGACGGTAATATCGAACTTGGACTCTTGAAGTTAAAATTTGCCCTCTAACTACCTTATTTTAGTACCTAATTGATCATCACCTAATATTAAACTCGATCAAAAACCAAATTGAAACACTAAAAACTCATACCAATCACCTCCAAACTTAATGAACATACACTTAGTACAAGAATAACTAATTTCAAGCACTTACCAAAATGTAATACATTCAACTCCTAATAATCAGAGCTGTGTCTGTAAGACAATATCAACTAATGAAATTTGTAGTCACTCAATTATTTAATTCGTTTGATTTTGGTCACTTAATTATCAATTTTTTTATTTAATCATTTAATTTTTTGACATTAAATATTTTAGTCACTTTTATGGTTAACTTAGTAAAAAATAGTCTAATGCCGGCTTTTTTATTAGCCTAATAATAAATTTAATCTTTCAATGTTTACACATTCTATCAATTTGATCCTAAATATAAAAAATTAAACAAATTTACCCCCTTGATGTTTACAAAATTATCATTTTAGTTCTAATTCTAAAAATTATATAATAAAATTTAAAAATCTTTAAAATCTTTTATTTATTTTTTGAAAATTTAAAATTTATATTTAATTATTCTTATCAATTATGCTCATTTCTTATCAACCAAAACACATGAAAAACCAGGCACCGGCGAAAAAAATGCCTCAACACATTCTCTTACCCTATTCTTCAGTTTTTCACTCTACTTCAGATTTTCTCTAACTAGCTCATTGTTTGGGTATATAATTTGACTCTTGAACATGTCTACTCATTAAGGATGATAACAATTCGATTCGGAAATATTTGAAAAAATATTTTTATTACTATATGGTATTATGATTTCTAAAACAAAATGAATCGAAATCGAATTAAGACACAAACGTAACCAAACCAATTCAAATTACACCAATTTAACGTTTTACTATTAAGTTATTTTCACCAATTAAATATAAAATATTTATTTTTATATATAAAAATGAAAATCTCATTATAAAAAAATGAAAAAGTATAAATCGATCCTAGTCAAATAAATACAATTGTTTAACTTATAAACTAAAAACTAAACAATCCAAATACATTTAAATAAAAACCAAATCTAAATTATTAAAACAAAACAAAACCCAAAAAAATCAAATAATTTTAGATTTTCTTTTTTTTTTCTTACTATTTAAACCAATATTTCTTAAAACCATATCGGTAATCGAATCGAGCAGACCATTAATTCTCAGTTCGATTGATTGATTTGATTTTAATTAAATAATTTATTAAAAATAAAAATATTAAAAAATAGAGAAAACTGATTTAATCGTTTGTTCAATCAATTTTTAAGCTCAATTTAATCAATTTTAAACAATTCACTAAAAACTCGATTCAAAATCGGTTCAATCATTTAATATAATGTTGGAATAAAGTTCAATTTAATATAATGTGAATTGGAAACGGTATGAATAGAGCTATTGAAAATAGTTAAATGACTGAATTTTTATAATTGCAACTGTATGACCAATTGGTTTAATTTATACTAATAAAAAATTATTTGACTTTGTTTGAAAAAAAGGTTTTTTGATTTTATGTTACATCATCAATATAAAAAGAAATGAGTTTTAAAATTATTTAGAAATAATCAAACCAAACAAAAATCCTACAAATAATAATATATTTAAAAAATAAATATTAAAAAAGGTATATGTCAATTTCTTAATTTTTTTAAATAAAAATAATATATTGTCAATATATCAAACACTAACCCTTTTTCAATCCTTTCTCGCCGTTTAGGATTCAAGTAGTGGTTCGACAAATGAGTCAAAAAAAAAAATTAGTACACTAGTAGATTATTATTTTTATTCCACAAGAAATTTTAAAAAATTTACATGTTTTTATTTTTTTAAAATATTTATTTTTTTGAGAACTTAACATAGTTTATCAAATATTATTTTTAATATTTTGTACACTTAATTGGGTAGATAAATTTTTCCTAAAATTAATACAATAAAATTAAATTAAATAATAATGATAACTTTTTTTTTAATTATTCACTTTAATTTTATACATTTATTTTTTTTTAAAAAGTATTAGTTGTTCATATTTAATAAAAACTAGTTTCTAGTTTTCAAAGAGATATACATAAATTCAATAATGATGATTGTAAGATTTAAATTTTTTAAAATTATATATTACTTTTTACATATTTTCACTAATTTAAGTATAATTATAATTTTTTATTATATATAAATAAACATCTAATTATAATTTAAATAAAAAGAATTCGATTTAATTCTAATAATTATAATTTTTTAACTTGTGAATGGATATTGAATTAATTGTGTGCATTTAAGTAATAACCAAATTACATTTATTGGGTTTTATTTTTTTTTAAAATAAATTTTTAATTTTATTATAAAACAAAATTTTACTTATAAATTAAATAAAAATAAAATTCAATTAAATTCAAATAGTTACGATTTTTTTGGGTAAACTATCAAAACAATCGTTCTTGTTTCTCTCAAGTTACATTTTAGTCATTTATGTTTGAAATTTTATGTTTTAGTCACTTACGTTAACGAGTTATAACATTTTAGTCATTAAGCCGTTAATTGTCGTTAACGGTGTAATGGTAAGCTGATATGACACGTTAAATCATCATTTCAAACAAAAATTTTAGGTTAAATTATACAATTGGTCCCTATTTTTTTCATTTTGGACAATTTAATTTTTTTCTTTTATGTTCTTTTAACTTTTTTTTTTCATTCTCTTTTGCTTCTCCCTCTATTTTCCTCCCTTCTCCATCTCTTTTAATGTAAAAGAAAAAAATAAATTAATCAAAACGAAAAATTATAGGGAACAATTATATAATTTAACATGAATTTTTCATTTGAAATGATAATTTAAAGAGTCATGTCAGCTTACTGTTACACCGTTAACGACAATTAACGCTCAACGACTAAAATGCTATAACACGTTAACATAAGTGACTAAAGCGTATAACATTTCAAATATAAATAACTAAAATGTAACCCGAAATAAATAAAATTGACTATTTTGATAATTGAACTTTTTCTTTACTTTGTGAAATGAAAACCAAACTAATACATTTAAATAATAATTGTTTTGAATTTAATAAAATCTAATTAAAATCAAACCCTAAAATTTAAATTGAATTTTAATTTTCTTGAAATTATTTTTCAAGTAAATTACTCATTAAATTTCCATGTTCCATGTCATGAAGCTCATTAATAGATTACAAATGTGAATGAAATTCAGTTTATAATGTCAATAGTCAACCGTATGACCAATTGCTTTAATTTATATATATTATTTCACTTAATACAATTGACTTTATTCAATAAAAACAAACCTTTTATCAGTCAAATTTTGTTTTGTGATCATATGGCATGATGATAAAAAAAAATTCTAATATTAATTTTTAAAATTTAAACAAAAAAACCGAAAAATAACACCAACAATATTTTAATATTATAGGTTCTGATGGTATCTGTTTTTTTTATATAATACTTAAAATTATTTATAATTTCTTTCTAACCCATAAAAAAAAAATAATGCGTTTAGCACATAACAATGCTCATATCAATTAAACTAAAATTCAATATATTTTATTTATTATACATTTTAAAATGATACTACTCATTACTCACTTTAATAATTATTCATAAATAATTGAAAAATATACATTTTTTGAATAATGATAATAATTAATATTTTTTTGAATAAACTCATTATAAATTCTGATCATATGTGTTTTTTTAGACAACGCTTAGAATTCATAATTTTTTGAAGGGATTTAGCGCACTCAAATATACTTTTTCTTACCTTAGTAACAATATTCATACTAATCAAGTTAAGACTAATATGCATAATTAGGATTTTTTTGGTCAACAATTATTATCATTTCCATGAAAAATAATTGACCATGCAAATGATATGAAAAACAAGCCAAAATTTGCAAATTTAGAATTTAAAAGAACACAAAAAGACGTAGCCAATATTTGACCAAACCAAATGAGTTTGGAAATTTTAGCGGAGTAGATTCATTTGCATACGTACGCGCCAGGAAGGAAGGCGCAGAAAGCCCTAATTTATTTCTTGCTTCATGTTTGAAAAGTTTTAAGGATTGTTTATCTTTGAACATGTAATTTATCGAAATCAAAATTTTTAAAAAATAAAATAAATTTTGACGAGTCAGTTTTGGGCAACTACTGACACCTAACATAAATTTAAAAAAACCCCTTTACACCTTCTCTCACGGACTTTGGTTTCTCTGTATCTTCATTATTCTCTTAAATCCATTTCCCTTCAACTAATTCCTTTTGCTTCTCTCAGCTTCTTGTTCTTTCAGGTTAATTTTCTGATTATCTATCAGTTTTCTTTCTGGGTTTTTCTTTGGGATCGGTTTTTCTTTAATCTTGCTTTTCTTCATCTTTAGCTAATTTGCTGATCTGGGTTTTTATTTTCTTGTTGAAGCATGTTGTTATTTTGCTTGAATTTGATTTAATTAGTTCACAGTTTTAATTGGTTTTGATGGGTTTATATATATATATGTATATATAATTACTTCTCCTTGATGTTTAACAGTGAAATGAACATAGTCAAATTGGGGTTGACTTCAGGTAGTATCTATTTATTATTATTATTTTTTCATCAAATTGAAATGAAATGAACTAGGAATTGATAAGTGGTATTATTGTTGTTGTTGTTGTTGAATTATGTATTAAGTTTTTTAGTTTTTGCAATTTAGTCGAATTGCCCTTTGTTTGCTTCTATGCTCTCTTCTTCACTTCTCAATTGCTAGAAATATACACTGAGTTTCAATTAAGGAGATCGAACAATCGAATCCGGTTCAGATATCTAGTTTCAAGAGTAAGCCTGTATCTATTTGGTGTTTAATTTGCTAGGCATTTGATTCTATGAGCTGATTACTTCATAATATTATTAACTGAATTTTCAGAATTCAACAAGTTCTTGTTAATGAACTTGATGATATGGTGTCTAATATATGAATTTCTTCAACTAGGAACTTTATTTAATGGATGTTTCGAATCGTATAATTGATACCAATGGCTTGTTAAGTGCAGCAAAGTGACCCTTGTTTGCTACTTGCTCAAAACTTCTATAGTTTCTTGAGCATTTTGTGAATTTACTAGATTTATTCAATTGATATTGATATTATGTGTGTGTATATATAGATAACTTCATTACTTTAGAGACTGTCATTGTCGGTTATTGATCTCTATAATGAATACACTAATAGAGATATCAACAAATCCGGATCCTATTCTGGGTTTGGAAGATGTTCCTGAAATTGTTAGCTGCTTGATTTTGCTTGATGCACCATGAAATTTGGTGTATTACAATGAGTGCAGGCCATTAATGGATGACTGCTACATGCCTGCCTCGATGATTTTGTTATTCAAGTCCACTGAATTATTAGTATGAAACTAAGTTTTTTTTTCTCATTGGTTTCCTTTCGGCAGGTTTGGAAACTGCTCTGATTCAAAGCATTGATCAAATATATAGGAAAACTTGGCACTGGCGCATCATAAAGTTATGACTTGTTTTTCTTTCTTATTTCGTAGTCGCAACGATTCAGTGAACAACCAGTGTTTCGAGGTTGATGAAGGTAAGTCAGAAGCCTTGTGATAATTAGGAAATCTTTTCATTTTGTCGTGTGCAATTTAATGAAGGAAAACTCCTAATCTGCTTTCTTTGTTCCTTCTTCCGAACAGAGTTTGATGTTCACAACATAAAATTTTATACATACAAAGAATTAAGAACAGCTACTGAAGATTTCAGCCCTGTCAATAAGATTGGTGAAGGAGGCTTCGGTTCTGTCTATAAGGTATATATATGTTGTTTCAATATATGTATGGAGCATTGACTGCTTGAACCTTCATTGTCTGCAAAATGAACCACCTTAATTATTGTTATTGATTTTCAGGGGCGGCTTAAAAACGGAAATATTGCTGCAATAAAAGTTCTTTCAGCTGAATCACGACAGGGAGTGAAAGAATTCGTGACAGAGATTAAAGTGATCTCCGAGATAGAGCATGAAAATTTAGTCAAGCTTTATGGCTGTTGTGTGGAAGATAATCATAGAATCTTGGTCTATAACTACCTCGAGAATAATAGCCTTTCCCAGACTCTTCTTGGTAATTTTTTCAATTTCGTTCTACGATTTTAAGTTTAGATTATTGAGGCTATTCTTCATATCATAATGCATAGTAGTAAAACTATACATGCATGTATATATATGTATACATGTGTATATATATTACACCATCTTCAAATAGAAACTAAGAGCAAGTGAACCCTTTTTCTTTTGCAGGTAGTGGTCACAGTAATATCCAGTTTAATTGGAGAACACGGTCCAATATATGTATCGGGATTGCACGTGGGCTTGCTTTCCTTCACGAGGAAGTACGGCCTTACATTGTTCATAGAGATATCAAAGCGAGCAATATTCTTCTCGATAAAGACCTAACACCCAAAATATCAGATTTTGGCTTGGCAAAACTTATCCCGGCAAATTTGACTCATGTCAGCACTCGTGTAGCTGGAACAATGTAAGACTCTGATCTTCTCGTTACTCCAAGTTTAAATGTACTTAAAATGTATTTTTAGTTTCAAAGTGACTTGGTGTTAAAAGCAATAGTAATACAATATTTTTGTGTTATTCGGACTCAAATATGAGTGTCAAGTATAGGTATATGTCTCACGTGGTTATATTCAATTAATTGTTTCCAAGTTTTTTTATGTATTTGGAGGGTCCTCTGAGGGTCATATACTCACATCCATGTTCGAATATAAATAAAGAGTCGGAGCAACAAAGCAAAATTTAACACCTTTTCTCTACCGAGTTTAAGTTTTGCCTCTCTTTTATTTCTTTCTCAGCATTTTATGCTTTTGATAATTATTAACTGCCACTTACGTATACATTCATCGTTTCAGAGGTTATCTTGCACCGGAGTATGCAATAAGGGGGCAGTTGACTCGGAAAGCAGATATCTATGGTTTTGGCGTTCTCCTTATAGAAATAGTCGCCGGGAGATGTAACACAAATACGCGGTTACCTGTAGGAGAACAATATCTCCTAGAGCGGGTATGGGTTCGAGTCCTTTACATTATAGTTAAAAGTGTAGTTTATTGCAATTATATGAATGACGGAGCTTGACCTGTGAGTTTGAGACTTCCCTTTCGGTTTTGCTCAGATATAAATAATCAAGCACTTGTGAAATTAGCAAAGCTAGAAACATGTTGCAACTCCTTAAAATATTATTATATTTGAAAGGGTTTGGGGTTAATAAAACACTGATCTCTTCTTGCAGACATGGGACCTTTACGAGAAAAGGGAGCTGGTCAGGTTGGTGGACGAATTGCTGAACGGTGATTTCGATGTTGAGGAGGCTTGTAGGTACCTCAAGATTGGTCTACTTTGCACCCAAGATGCTCCTAAACTACGACCCTCTATGTCATCGGTGGTCAAGATGCTAGCCGGCCAAAAAGATGTCGATGAGAGGAGGATAACAAAACCGGGATTAATTTCCGATTTTATGGACCTCAAAGTTAGAAGCTCCGATAAAACCAAGCCGGAACGAAAGAACACATCTTACAATGCTTTCTCTGGCTCAGACAAAGACAATTCAACCATGTCATCAGGAACCTCGACTTCCGCAAATACGACCTTCAATACTATGAACAACGACCAGAGCGTTTAAACATCGACAATAACGAACGTCGAAATTTATTCATTTTTATTCTATTTTGGGTTTTTTTTTTTTTTTAAGCTTGCCAGTTTGTAAATTGTCAACAGTGTTTGTCATTTCATATACATGGTGGAATTAGCTGAAACTAAGGTCTTGTAAATGTTCCTTGTTTGGTGAATGAAAATAAATTTTTGCAGAGTTGATCAATGGTATTTTTGGCACAATTTGTGTCAAGTTCGAGTTGGACTTATATATGATCATAGCACAATATATAATTTTTTTATCGGATTAAGTTCGAGTTAGGTCTATATATACATTGACATTATATGTAACATAATTGGCAACTCAAGCTTCTGTATATTCGTCCTTATTATTTTTTAATTTTGTATTAAAATTTATTTTTAGTTTAATATTTATTAATTGTGTATATATTTTCAATGATATTAATAATTAAATTTGAATTTTGAAATTAGAAAAAATAAAAAGATTTCATAAAATAAAAAAATAATTAAATTATAAATATACAAAATGGTAGATTAATGATATTTAGAAAAAAATTTGTTTATACTTTTCACCAATAATGATAGATTAATTGCATTCAACATCCTTAAATTATGATTCAAATTTCAATTAAATCTCAAAGTTCAAAATGTTCTTTTGTTAGTCCAGTTGTCAATTATAAAAAAAGAGTTGACAGTGTCGAAAGTAAGGAGTTTCATCCAAACTTCTTTAGCGAAGTTACAATCACGAAGGACATGCACCACTGTCTCCTGATTGTTGCCACATAACACACAGCTGGGGTTATCAGTCAAACATCGTCTTGCCCTTTCAGAGTTGGTGATCAACACTTTTTAAATATGTTTTACATCAAATTTGAGTTCACGTTTAATGTTCACTGATAAATGGACCTAACTGATATGATACAATTTTTTTTTTTTTTGTAAAAATATGATACCCAATCTTTTGAAAAGTCAACTAGAACAACATGAAATTTAGAGAATAATTTGAAGTTTAAAAATGCCTGAAGTGATCAACGGGAGCCAGATCTCATCTCCCTGAAATTTGAAAATTTCCCATCAAACTTTTAAAAATTTTGAAAATTTTAATTAAATCCTCAAAAAATCTTAATGTGATATTCCACCGCAGGATGCTTTTGGTATTGGATGTCTAATATATGCTGCATTGATTGATAATTTTTTAATTTCTTTTTCCTTCTATTTGTCACCGACAAAAACTGTGGTCTATATATAATTATTTATTTAATATGTAGGATCTCCTAAATAGCTTAATCATTGATTCTTAAAGCTAACAAAGTCCATAAAGGAAAAGGAAAAAAGTATAAATAAATGAAGGGATATCCTTCAACAATAAATTGCAATGGAATTTTTGGTTGGTTGAAAATATTACGCATTTTCACGCTCAATCAGAACATTCTTTTGAAGCATCGAAATTAAATTATAATTTTTATAATAAAAATATAATTTTATTATTTTAATAATTTATGTATTTATAATTTTTAAATGATTAAAATAATTTTTTATGAAATTAAAATATAATTTTATCTTTATTAATTTAAAATTTTAAAAATTTTAAAAAACTCAAATGAGAAATTTTCTATTTTAAGAGTATCGAGATCCTTAACTACACCCTATTTTCATCATTGCATTATTTATACTATATTAAAATTAAAAATTAAAAATAAAATATATTTAATTGTCAAAATCAAATTCGATGTTAAAAACATGAAGTTAAAGCATGTGGTGGGTAGTGATTAAAAAAAAGTCAATGCTAAAATGATTTAAACTAAAAAAATACTTTAGACTTTAAAAAAAAAAAACGTTTAATCTCTTTAAACTATCATGTTTTGATATTTCAAAAATTTATTATTCAATTTTCATCCTTAAAAAAATTTTGAATTTGTCATTGAATATTGTGTTTATTAATAAATTGTTACCCAATTATTAATATAAGAGATATTGATAAAATAAATACTTTTATTTAAAAAAATCATATAGTTTTTTAAAAATTAATTAAATAAATAATTATATGAATTTATTTAATATATTAAATGGATTAATAATTCAAAATAAAGTTTAACAAATAAAAAGATAATTAACAAAAGCAAATAATTTAAAACCGTTTATAAACAAAAGAAAAAAAAGTTATAAAAGAGTTTTGGGTAAACTACCCATAAGGTCACTAATCTATTAGTAACTTTATGTTTTAGTCATCGACTTCAAAAAGCTCACTACGCTATTGAGTTTTTTTTTTTAAAGTCTAGCTAACGAGCTCCAAGCAACGATTCGACGACTGATACAGTGTATAAATACCCATCAACTACTAGAAAACTATATCTGAGATCCAAGTTGATTTGACAATTAATCTCGAAGATTAGAGGAGAAAGTTGTTTGGATTTTGATTCGCAAATTTGTGATGTCCAATGCTATTTTATGAGAAAAATGAACTATAAAAGAAAAAAAGGTATGAGAACTTTCAATTGATATAAGTGATGTGAACAAAGGTCATACATGATATGACAACAATTTTAATAAACCAATGACTTAACTTAAAACTTCGAACAATCTAGTGATCATTATCGAAACGTTTATTTTTGAGGAAAACAAACAAGTCTCGAACAATATTTTAAAATGGAGTCGCCACCAATCCTTTTATGTGGTGTGATTGGATCATCGTAAAACGTTTAAAATCCGCTTTGAAAAATATTTTGGTCTTCGAAAATCCAAAAAATAGGTTCGGGAGTCGGTTACACGTAAAGAAGGATTAGCACCCTTACACGCCCAAAATTGGAACGACATTGATTACTTTCGGGTCTTAGTTTGTTAAAACTTTAAAATCTCAAGTAAAACTTAAAATACGATCTTTGTCTTTAGAAAATTTTACATGATTTTCAAGAATCCTTTTTGAGGAAAATTATCCGTGTGTTCCGAATTTCTAGGAGAATTGGAAGTCGTGTCCAACACGTTAGGGCACTATGTTCTCGGACTTTCGAAACTGAGGGACATTTTGAAAGACTTTAAAGAGGATATTCGATTGTGTGAATTATACGAAAATCATAACTAGCACGTTAGGGCATGGCTTTTCGAGGTTTTCACACGAAAGGATATTGTCTCGTTTTGTTTTAAAATTATTTGTCTGCATATATATTTTTTGAAAACTCGAAATTTTGTATTGAGTTTAAAATATAATCCTCAGACACATGACTTAAAAAGATTTGAAAAAAGAATGCCCGTTTGTTTCGACTTTCGCGGAGAATTGGAGTCATGACCAACACGTTAGGGCACGACGTTCTCGAAATCTCGAAATTAAAAGGCATTCGAAAAGTTTGAAAGAGGATTTTTGATTCGTGTAAATTATACGAAAAATCACACCCAGCACGTTAGGGCGTGGTTTTTTTCGAGGTTTCCACACGAAAAGGATATTGCCTCGGTTTTAAAGGTTTATCTGTATGTAAAATTAGTTTTTGAAAACGAACATGTGAATTAAGCATAAATAAACGATTAATAACGAAGATTAAATAACACGAAAAGAAAATAGTTAAGCAGATAATTACATACACGAAAATCAAAAAAATAAGAAAATACAAAATATGAAAGAATAATAATTAAAAACTAAATATAAATATTGAAGAGAAAGAAGAGCAAAATAAACGGAGTCAAAAATGCGATTTTTGGATGCTCGAGGGTAAAATGGTAATTTTTTTAGGTTCGAGGGTAAAGTGATAATTTTTGGACACTCGAGGGCAAAATGGTAATTTTTGGATGTTCGAGGGTAAAATGATAACTTTTAGAAAGTTCGAGATCAAAAATGTAATTTTTGGACATTTGGGGGTAAAATAGTAATTTTGGAAAGTTCAGGGCAAAATGTGAATTTTTTTGAAATTTAGGGGCAAAATGGTAATTTTTGGAAGTTTAGGGTCAAACTTGTAATTTTTGGATATTCAGAGGTAAAATGGTAATTTTGGAAGTTCGGGTGCAAAAATGTGATTTTTTTAGAAGTTTGAGGGTAAAATGCTAATTTTTGGAAGTTCGATGTAAAAATGCAATTTTTGGAAAATTCGGGGGCAAAATGTAATTTTACAAAGTTTAGGGGTCAAAATATGATTATGGAAAATTTTAGGGGGTTAAAATATGATTTTTGGAAAATTTATAGGTTAAAATATGATTTCTAAAAAGTTTAGGGGTCAAAACGTGATTTTTTGAAAATTTAGGAACCTTTTGGGTAATAAAACCAAAAAGATGAGACACGTGGCGGCCTCTTATGCACTCTGAAGTCAAATGACTAATTTGAAAATCATTTAAAAGTTCTAGGCAAATTTAAAAACAAAATAAAATTTGATTTAAGGACGGAATTAAAACAAATCGAAAATAGAAAGGACCATTTGCATAAATAAACCAAAAGTAAGACATGTGGCAGCCTCTCAAGCTTCCAAAAAGTTGAAGGACCAAATTGAATAAGAAATGAAATTAATGGGCGAATTTACAATTAATTAAAAGTTCAAAATGGATGAGATTGTAAATTTAAAAAAAAAAACAGAATGACCAATTGCATAAATATACCATTTCATAAGAACACGAGGATCCTCTGAATCCGATCGAGTCAAATTCGAGTCATACCTTAAATGATGTCGTTTTGAGCATTTTAAAACTATGCCAAAACGACGTCGTTTTGGATGGCTATAAATATGCTTTAATCTTCAAAAAAAATTCATTTTAACACCGTCTTTCAAAAAAAAAAAACCTTTCCCTTTTAGAAAATGCTCCCAAGCCTCCTCTCTGGTCGACCATTCTCCGATCGATAGGTATAAGGTGAGTCTTTTCAAATTTCTTTTTATTATTAATTTTTTTAAAATATTATATATTTAATAAATATTATATATTATTAATTATACATTTATTAACTTGAAATAATTGCTCACAATAACAACTAATAATATATATATATAAAATAAAAATTTTTCAAATTCCAAGTAATAAATGTACAATAAATGGATATCTTGATTTTGGGCCATTTGGATTGTAATTTTGTAATTGGGCCTTGTAATTGTTTTGGGCTTGTGCAATGAATTTGGGTTTTAGATTTTGGACTTTGACTTGTACTTGGGATATTTTTTAATTAAATTTAAATTTAAAATAAATTTAAACTTAAAATAAATTAAAATTTAAAATTTGGGTTTGGTTTTGTTTAAGTACTTAGGCCCGGTCAAAATTGGGCTCCAACAATAATTTTGTAATTTTTTAAAGTTAAGTAATTAAAATGTAAACTTACTAGTAATTTAATAACTTTTGGTGAAATTTTCCCAACAATTTTTGGGAAATTTTTTTCTGCAAGAAAGGGTCTAATTTTGACTTCCAAATCTCATAATTTAAAAAACATTTTCTTAATTAGTTTAGTATAGTATGAAAAGGACATTTTAAAGTGATTTTTTTTGTTAAATATGAATTAAAGTTTAGTTACCTATTTGGGAAAATGAGAAAAGTTTGGAGGACTAAAATGTGAATAAAACCTTATTTTAAAGATGAAATATAAAATTAAACAATAATGAAAAGGTAAACCTGCTGATCAAAGAAAACAAAAAGAATATTGAGATCACTATATACATGAATAAAATTGATTTAAATAAAATAATGAATATTAATAAATAAATGTATATACAAATAAAATAATTCAACCAACCACCATGGCTTTAACCCCTAAAATAATAAAATTGCATATAGCTGGTTTCGGAAATGATAATAAGTCTTAGCTCGATCGATATTATTGTTAGTGTAGAAGAACATGAGTTTGATTATGCTGAAGCATATTATCTTTCTATTTAAGGGTTGAAAATACGCTATGAATAGTTATAGATATTATTTTTTTTGCATTATAAAAATATTTACTGGTTGGGTTGAGATTAAATTAAAAAATTTTCAGTTGATGATTGAATCGATTAGATTACTAATTTGTTAGTTTAATTGATTTTATCAATCTATCCAATTTAATTAAATAAATCATTAACTGATTTAATAGATTTAACTCTCGACTCAATTGACTTTGTTCTCCATTCCTCAATTGATTTAATGCTTTTCTTCAAACTGATATCCAATCAATTCTTGAATCTATCAATCCAATCCAAATTAAACAATAATATATAAAACTAATCAAATAAAAAAAAACCCAAAACTCTAATCTCGAAACTAACCAATCTGACCGATCCAACAGTCTTACCCACTCACATCTCAATTTCATTAATTAGAAAAAACAAAGAATTCCGAAAACACAACACAAGACAGCAGCAGCATCTCATTTCATATATCATGTTCATAGTTTCATCATGTTAAAAACAAGTGGGTCCTCAACCCTTCCCTGTCTTTGTCTAATATGTCTCTAATGTCTAATCTCTAATGAGTTAGTTTCCGAGTTGAAGTTTAGCTGTGTCAAAAAAAGCTTTACCTCACTCACTCGTTCATCCCTATACCTCCGTCCTTTTTCCACCACCTTTTTTCCACCTTTTTTTTCAACTCAGAAAACAGAGCAGACCTCTTTTTCACGAGCACTCACATAAAAAAAAAAAACCCAAAGTAATAATCACAAAAAAAGAAAATTAAAAAAAAAACCTGTTTAATGTTCATGTTATTTTCCCATTAAAAAAACCCAAATTTTATCCTTTTTTATTTAATTTAATTTTTAGCTTTTACTCACTCCCACCCAACTCAACTGACCTTATCATTTTTTTTTTTGCTTTACTAATGCTTTTTTAGTCTTAGTATTTAGTTCCAGTTTTTTCAGAGTACAAAAAAAAAAAGGGGCATAATTTGCTTCAATCTTTTGTACTTTTTCTTTTTTAAATCTCTTTTTTTCCCGACGCTTACATGTGAAGCAAAAAAAAAAAAAAATTGGGGTTGAATGAATGATCCCATCGTGATCGAATTTAATCTCTCAACTGCAATTCCGTTGATGGGTATTTCTTGTTTTTTCCTTAAATTAGCAAAAAGGAAATGAAACAAATGGGTTTTTTTCCTCTCTCCATTTTCTTGTTAAAAATTTGATCTTTTTTCGAGGTGGATCCAAAGAGTGTTTTTTAAAAGTGGGGGAGAATGGAGGATATAGGGCTTTTTAAGCAAGGTTTTAAATGGTTAGAATCTCAGAAACATGTTTATTCCAAGGCCAAAACGGCGGTTACTTATTGTAGAGATAAAATGGGGTTGTTAATGGAGAGGCATTGGCCAATGGTTTGTAGTGGATGTGTTGGTTTCTGCAAGTTTTTGAAGCTGGTTTTGGTCTATTGGATAGATTGTTTAGTGCGAGGGTTTCAATCATGTAGCAGATTGGGTTCGGCTTCTTTGCTTGTAATAATGTGGAGTTGTTTCCTTAGCTTGACTTCCATGTCCTGCTTGCTTTATGTGCTTTTAAGTATGGTAATGTATTGTTTCCTTAAAATCTTTTGTGTTTTGTTTTTATTTTGGGATAGCTGCTTGGGGGTTTGAAAATGATTGAAATTTACTCAAAATAAAGTTGAGATGATTGATTTATCTGGATTTTATGTTTGTAAACCTTGATCTGTCTTTGAAATTTGTTTGATCAGGTCATAGAATTGAGCTTGATTTTTCGATGTTGATTTGATGTGTTTATGAGGTTAGATTCTTAGCAAAGATGCTTGAATTTTAGCTTAAAAGTTTCATTTCTAGAATCTTATGGGTGTTTTGATTGGAAATCATACCCTGAAGTAAGATGTATCAAAATGTGTGATATATATGTACGTATGTATGTATGTATATTTATTAGAGATCCTTGAATATTATGCTCAGGCTGTTGTTCTTGAATATCCGGCCTTGGTTTTTTTTTTTTTTTTGGTCACTAACTATTTATGCATAAGTACTTAATCTTGAATGAGCAATCGCTTGCACTACAAAATGACCTTGGGGAAGTTAAAAATCTTCTTTTCGATCCTACAAGTCATGTTATTATGTTTGATAGCATTTTCTTTGATGACTGGATATGAAATTCAAGGAGCACAAAGTAGCCAAGAGGTTGTTAATTGTTGATATTTTCCATATGTTAGGCTAAACGTGTAATGTTTAGGTTTTTCTAAGAGTAAGGTGGATTTACGCTTTACCATTCCAACTTTAATCTACTTTATGGCATCGATCTTATCAGCGTACAATGAGAAATTTTAGAATGATGCTGACAGTCTGGTCTCGTTTGTTTCAGGGAGCTGCTGGAGCTGCTGTTCAGTACTTGGGTTACACACCTGGCCTCTTTATTGTAGGACTGTTCGGCATTTTGGTATTATGGATGTATGCTAACTTTTGGATAACGGGAACACTATTTATAGTTGGAGGTATGGCTTGTTTTTTGCTCTATTGAGTGAAATTTTCCTGTCAGTAATATAGCGGTCGTACTTTTTTCTTATTTTATTTTCATATCCACATGACCCATGGATAGCTCTATCTATGGTTTCAGTGACATCTGCAACTATAGCTAATCATATGTTTTCTGTTTGAGAAATAGTTGCCAAAAGGCAGAAGCTAAGTACGAGAATGTTTATTTTCACAAAATTATCCACCTTAAGCTGTATGAAAATGGATTATGGCTTTTTTTTTCTTGAGCTTGTTCATGAATGATGATTCTGAGGATTTTCCGTGACTATCCATTATCTATTACCGAATTGATAATTCTCGGTGACCAACCAAAGCTCTTACCCGGCCTTTAATGTATGCAAAAGAGTACTACTTTATGTAATCCATATACCCTCATCTAATGTCTGGCTAGCATGTGGATTTACTTTAGATATACATATTTATTTTATGTTCTCAATGCTAAACGGGGTATGAATTGTATCTCATTTTGGAAGATTCTTTACACTTACACTTGTTTGATGGAGTTATATGTATCTGCTCAGGTTATTTGTTCTCCTTAAGCCATGCGAGATTGATTGTCTTAATAGCTACCGCGTACTCTGTGTATTGTGTCAAAGTTCGAGTCGGGTGGATTGGTGTTTTTCTATCAATAAACCTTGCATTTCTATCGAATGATGTAGCGGATTATTTGCTGAAATGTTTTGATAACGTGAATGAAAGCACGCACTTTGAAGAGCAAAAGGAACCCAAACCAGTTATGGAAGATGATTTGCCCGGACAACGTGAATACTCTATTCCCTCTGATGAACCACAGAAGGTGCATGCATGCAAGTCATCGAGTACATCTGCTACTACATCATTTATAAACCAAAAGGAGTTTTCTGCAAAAAGGGTGGTCAAGGAAGATATGAGTTCGACCGATGAAATGAAAAGAATATTGCATAGCACGGATCATTATGAAGCGTTGGGGTTCCCTCGGCACATAAAAATCGACTCTGGAATCCTGAAAAAGGAATACAGGAAAAAGGTAGATACTATCCTGAAAGAAGCCTTAACGCATTTGTACATCCCATTATTTGAATATACCCTAATTTTCCCGATTTGTTTTCTTGGAATTCTATTTTGATAGGCCATGCTTGTACATCCTGACAAAAACATGGGAAGTCCTTTAGCAAGTGAATCATTTAAGAAACTTCAATGTGCTTATGAGGTGAGCAACCACATTCATATCGTTATTGTTACCATATTTGCATGAGTTTTCATTTTGAGTTCCTATTATCTCAAACGAAAGTTGAACATTGTTGACGGTTCGGGCAATCAGGACTTCTTTTCACAGCTTACGTTGGTGTGGATTTGTAGGTCCTTTCAGATTCCACGAAAAAGAAGGACTACGATGAGCAATTGAGAAAGGAAGAATCCAAAACTAGGAGTGTCTGTCAAAAGTCCCATAGCTCTACACGCCAGGTAGTTTCGATTTAAGTTACTCCTTTTGACGGATGACATGTTTTGAATCTAGCTTCAGTGTTCTTATGACTCAGTTTTGCTTTTCTGCTGTTTGTTATATTATATTTGTAGAAAGATATGGATTTTTAAACAAACTGGAAAAAAATTATTTATTTTATCCTTATTGATGTCATTCACAATCAGTTTAATGATACTTAGTAGTTGTGTAAAACTAATTATCTTTCGATGTTTTCTCCTTTCAGCAGGCTACTTCAGATCACCATTCTGAAGAATCAAGGCGTATACAGTGCACCAAGTGTGGTAATTCACATATATGGGTTTGCACAAATAGGAACAAGGCCAAGGCTAGATGGTGTCAGGTCAGACTTTCTCTTCTTTCTGTTTGTCAAAGCCTATCTTTTGAAATGCGTAACTTTTTGATACTTGGAACGGAATAAGTCTTAACCATTAAACCTTTAAGGCATAAGCCTTTTGAGATTGGAATAGTGACTGCAAATAACTTAAGAAAATTGTAAATGTTACGACACTTCGTCCTAGAGCCTCTCTCAAGGCATGGTTCCATAATGCTGTTTAAGGCAATAGCCAAACTTTGTTCTCTTGCGCACTAAAATAGGCTTGCATGGAAGCACAAAAAGACAAGCACGTTAACAAACGTGTCTACGAACTCATTTCATTATCCCTAAATGCATTTCGTAAATTTCTGAGATTAGTTTTGGCTTCAGGATTGCTGTCAATATCATCAAGCCAAAGACGGAGATGGATGGGTCGAGTACAAAGGTTCCTTGGTGTTTGATAGGCCTCAAAAAGTAAGTTCCTTGTTGGTCAGTGCAAAAACTTTGGTCCATTTGATTTACAACATTGATTGATTCAACTGAATTTGGTATGACCATTGAGTTCTGGATGTTCTTTTGTCACTGTTGACGAATTTTACTATTTGTTTGAAGTTGAAAACACAAGATAATGAGCTTATCCTACACTAAAACGTCTCGAATTGGCTACTTAGCAGTTTGATATGTTTTCTGTCTTTTAGGTGGAAATACCACGTGCTTTTGTTTGCGCTGAAAGCAAGATCTTCGATGTTTCAGAATGGGCTATCTGTCAGGTTAGTGATTCATGTTATGTTCCAACATGCATATGCATGTATGTGTCATAGTGTGTAAGTGTGAGCTGGCCTGTTAGTTAAATGATTCAAATCCAATCATTTTAAAAGAGAATGTTCAGGTCCATTTCTCGTTAGTTAAATGATTGAAATCCAATTTTAAAGATAATTCCGAAGATCAGATACGTTTTTGACGTATAACTTACAACCGAAAAACAAAGGGTCTGGTCTTTATGCCCTAAGAATCCTCCTCTTTAAGATTTTATGCAAACCGAACATGCATCTAAGTTGACCTTTCTTTTCATGTCGTGTAACTTATCATTGATGGTTTGTTACAGGGAATGGCTTGTAGACCAAACACGCATCGGCCTAGCTTCCATGTAAACATGGTTGGTTTAGAAAAGACCCAGAGATCAAAGTCGAGCCGATATCCTTGGGATTTGGATGCTGAAATGATCGACGAAGATGACGAAGAATTCGAGTTATGGCTACAGCAAGCCTTGGCATCCGGTCTCTTTTGCGAAACCTCTAAACGTAGAAAGAGCTGGAGTCCGTTTAAATTGCCTCAGAAGAAAAGTAAAAAGCAATGGAGAAGATCTTCGACCTGATAATCCAAAAAAGGGCATTTTTAGTGAAAAATTTTTCTCTGCTTTTCCTACCAGAAGAGAAGAAAAAACATTATATCATGCCTCCAACGATGGAGGATAATGGTGTTTTGAAGGTGGAAAGCAAAAGAAAAAACACGGAGGCTGATCAGCAAAATGCCCAAGTTTTCATCAAATTTGGAGATGAAATCAAAGGAGTAAAAAACTGGGGTTGGTCTTTTCTAGCCATGGATCCAAGCTTTTTCTTGCTAAAATCAAGATCAAAATTGATCTGCTTGTATAGTCATCCAAAATGTATGAAACATTCTTCCACTTAATTATTCGTATTCGACATTTATGTTCAACATTTATTTATATAGTTATGGTGGTATGATCGTTTAAAAATTCGTACATGTTTGTTGAATATGTACGGTTAGATATCCATACCCAATATTTATATTCATGCTACTTTAATCAATGGTGGAGAGTTTGATTTTCGTTTTAGATATATAATTTTAAAATTCGTGATCAATATTTACCTTCTTAATAGATTTATAAATGTGAAGATTAATTATTGAATTCGTTTCGGTAGATAAAATCGTATTACGTTATTTTTTTGGGATATTTCCAGAGCAGCCAAAGCTCAAAACAAAAAGAATATAATTAGAAAATTGAAAATAATTTGATTATATTGTTAGTCATTAAATTATGGGTAAGATTTCATTTTAGTCGTTAAACTATTCAAAAAAATTTTATTTAAGTCATTAGGTTGGTTAAATTAATGCTATAAGACTTTCTTGGTTTACACCACTTGTACCAATCGAAAGCTTTCTTTTCCCTGCTATTCTATAGTTCAACTTTTTTTTCGTGAAACATCTTTTGGATGTTACGAATTTACGAATCAAAACTCAAATAGTTTTTTTCCCCCGATCTCTTACACTGATTGTCAGATCGAGTTAGATATAAAGTATGTTTTTTTACTTGTCGATGAGTATTGATCTATTTAATCAATCGTCGAATTATCACTTGGAACTTTCTGATGAAATTTTAAAAAAAAAAACTTTAATGGCCTAGTGACGTAAATAAACTTTTTTGAATAATTCAGTCACTTAAATGAAAACTTTTGAATAGTTCAATGATCAAATTGTAAATTATTTTAATTGAGTGAGTAAAATTAAAACTTATAATTTAGTGACTAATGGTATAGTTTACCCTTTTATTTTTTAAATACATTTATATATATATTTTAAGTTTTAATTTACATTTTTATTGATTTTTAATAAAAGTATTGTAAAGGGAGGTTGGACTCATTATAGAAGAAGTTTTTGAAATGTAGTTTGCTACTAGCTCAAGTGGTACCCATCATATCCACTAATGCCATATAAAGGCATGAGTTTAAACCTCACCAAGAGTAAATGTTTCACATTTTTTTTTTATGAGTTAGGCATTCCACTTTGTGAACCTCTCGAGATTCTCCGTGGAGTCGTGAGATAAAATCGAGCATAAACACCTCATGCACAATATCAACCACCATTGAGGAATCTATGAACTTTGACAGACAATGCTTCAAAGATTTCTCCCGAAACGAATTCGAGCATTGTTGTCCTTAATTCAATTAATTGAATCTATCACTAAAAAGAATATTACATGTACTTTAACTTTAATTATATTCCATTTTCAGGGGGTTTTGCATTTATTTTCCCTTCATTTTCATTATCTTAATTTGAGCATTTTTTTTTTTTCTATATTCTGAAAATGCTTTCTGCCTCTGCTGAAAATAACTATAATTAATCAAGTTGAGGCATCCACTTCTGTATGTAAAATCTTTGCTTTTTTTTTTTTTTCTTTTTGACTTTTCATCCAAATCTAATAAAGCAAAAGCCATACAATTTTTCTTTTTTTAATTTAGATTTTGTTTATATTTTAATTATTTAGGGACTATTTTAACAATTTTTTTTTCTTTCAATGATTTTGGTACATCTAATTTTTTTTTATTTAATTTATTCACATAAAAAACATAATTTTTTAAATTTAACTTTTATATATATTTTATTTTATATTCAATCAATTCTTACCTTTAATAATTATTCGGTACACTAA
This sequence comes from Kokia cookei, assembly GCA_039519145.1. NCBI lineage: Eukaryota > Viridiplantae > Streptophyta > Magnoliopsida > Malvales > Malvaceae > Kokia > Kokia cookei. The sequence goes on along the minus strand of CM076899.1, from coordinate 2,217,109 downwards.
CATAAAAAATTTTAACTCCACAAATAGAATTGGAATTTTACTATGTGTTCTTAAGTTGTATTTAATTTCTTTTAAATAAATATCTCATGTAACAAAATCTCTTTTTACCTCATTATAACTTTTTAAAAAAATTCTCACGAACTAAAAAGGTTACATATATTTTATATATTTTTTTGAAAGAAATGAGTGTAATTGAGCCGAATACAATTTGAAATTTAGAGTTTCATACTCGATTCCATCTCAATCGAACAATTTTTTTTAAGCTCAAACTCGATTAGAGATATAATCAAATTCGAGCTTGAACTCGATTAAGCTTATACATATTAAAACTCGAGCTCAACTTGATAATTAAATTTAGGGATAATAATAAATATTAAAGAGAATAACGTAATTTAATAATTTTTTGGTAATTCATAATTTAATAATTTAAACTATTTAAAATATATATTAAAATAAAAAGCTTGATAAGACTCACGAGCTATTCGAGTAGAGTAATACTAAGCTTGAATTCAGCTCGATCTATTACTCGACCGCGGCTCGATAATTACCAGATCAAATTTAATTTTTTTTTTAAGTCGAACTCAAATAATTTATAAGCACCAATACCTCATTTACACCGCTTATTACAAAATAATTTCAACTAGTCCAAATTTGTAGCTAACTAGAGAGAATCCACACAATTATAAACATTAGTTTATATATATAATTGAAATTACAGAATAATTTCAATTTATTAGACTTATAGCTAACCTAATAGTTCTTATACAATAATTTCAATCAATCACAACAAATAGCTAACTAAAGAATCAATAAAAAAAATTAATAACTAATCAAAAAGAATCCACACATTTATCAATTCGAAAAATTTCACATAAATTCGAATTTATAATCTTAAAATTTTCAAAACTTTAATTTTCACGTAATTCTAAATTTAAAACTTATCAATTAAATAATAAATATTTTTAATTGAATTTTAAAATTATTAAATATTATATAGAAAAATGTCGGTGATGCTATGTATTTGCACAATACTTCTTTCAATTAATTATTTATAACAAATAGTGTGTTAATAAAAAGAAGTTTCGAAGTTGATTATATTGCATGTGACACCATAAAATATTTAATATAATGTTAGGATTAAATAAATAAACAAATAAATTAGTGATGCATAGATACATTGTATAGCAAGCTATATCTTAAGGTTGGTATATAGTTCTTTGTGCTTTATTGTTATTTTTTGTCCTTTGCTTTTAACAAACAATTAGTTATATAAAAAATATATATAATATGTAGTTTGAGTCTTAGCTCGGTTGGTATAGATATTGTTGTCAATGTAGAAGGACATGGGTTCAAGTGCGTTGACTCGTATGGTAAAGATAAAATTATACTTTAGTCTCCCCTAAAAATGATAAAAATTTGATTTAATCCTTAAAAATTATAAAAATATAAGCTATTCAAACAATGAAATTGTATTTTTACTATTGTAAAAATTACAATTAAATTTCGACCTTAAATGTTTTTTGACTTCACCTATATATATATATATATATATTATTTTATTATTGCATGCAAATTCAAATAATACTAGTCTTTTTGAGAGAATGTATTATTTTTTATTTTAAAATTAGATTTTGTATTATATTAAAGGTTTAAACATATCTTACTTTTCTCAAATTTAAAATTTAGTGTCTATAATTTTGAAACATTAGATTTTTATAATTTTTTATTTAAAAATTTGAATCAGATTAATTATATATTAAAAATATTTTTATGTAAATTTAATTATAAAATATCAATATAAAATAATTTTTAAATAATGACACAAACTCTAAATTGATTCAATTTAAATTTAATATATATATATTTCAAAATACACTATATTAAAAGAATTTTATATGAAAATGGACACATTTTGGAAAAATATAAATGTATTAAATTAAGGGTTGAAATTTTTATATAGTGTATTTTGAACAAAAAAAAATTATTTAGTATATTTAATTTTAATATGAATAAATTTAGAGTTTCTATCATTGGAAAACTATTTTACACTAATATTTAATATATTTTGTAATTAAATTTAGAAAAATTATTTGATATACTATCAGTGGAGTTTTCATACTCTATAAGTAGGGGTTAACAAATATGATATAATAAAATATTAAAAAAATTATAAAAAACACGTGTCAATTAAAAATACTTATTTAAATATGATTTAATATAATTTAAACATGGCTTATTTTTTAAAAATTCGTTATTGGTACTATAAGTATGAATTTTTATTTTCTTAATTTGAAAATTAAATATATGTTCATTGATTAACTTGTTAAAAGTGTTGATCCTATAAAAAAATTTAAACAATGAAAACAGTAAGTTAAACTTTTTGAAAAATAAATTTTATATAATAATAAAAGTACGATAAAAATGATAGTAAATTTAAATTACTTGTACAAGTATAAAAGATAATTAAAATAAAATAAAGTATAATTACATAAATTAAAAAAATAAATCAAATTGTCAACATTTTGCCTGAAAAAGTGTTTTCTAGAAACTATGGTGCAAAATCTTCGGGTGTAAATGTCTATTTAGCAAAGATATATATATATTCGTAATTCCGTAGAAGGTTGTGATTTCTTACATGGTGATGGTGATTGAGACAATACTTATTCTCCAATTGCCTAACATGCCTCAAAATGGGAAAGGATTGTATGAAATAGTCACGACATGTTATTTGTATTTATTTTTTAATGGTTTAATGTCATATCAATATTTTTATTTTAAATTTCAGAATTAAATTTTTGATGTGACATTAAAGTATTGGAAATGAAAAATATTTCTGCTTCATACAATCTTTTGCCTAAATTTAATCACCACCATACATCACACTATCAATCTTTCATTTTATCATCTAGATAGAGGCAGATCTAGGGGGTTTGGCAAATGGAAAATTTTCCATTTAGCTAGTAAAGGTAAAACTGTACTTTGACCCTCTAAAAATGATAATTTTTTTTAATTTAATCCTTTAAAATTTGTATTTTATCTATTGTAAAAATTACAACTCAATTTCGTCCACCTAAAAAAATTTCTAGTTTCGCCCTTGCATCCAAAATATCCCAACATGCAAGTTAAATTTTGCATTTGGGATTTAAATTGAATAATTGAGTTTTTGAAGGAGGCGAAAATGTAATTTTCTATTCGATTTAAGCCAAAAAAGAGGTTAAATTGAATTATTTCTATTTTAAAAGGATTGAAAGTGAAATTATACGATTTAAATGAAGAAAGACCAAAACTCGTCTTACGTGCACCTTGCATAGCCATATTTATTTTAAATTTCAAGGATAGATTCGATTCGTGTGATGTATTATTCAGCTCTTTTTTCGTAGTCATTTATTCTTAATTCTGGGAAAAATAATAATCTGCATTTTTGTGGTTTAGTGGGTATAAAAACCGGATAGAATTGGTTGATACAACATGTTGGTCACAGAAGGGGCATTTAGCATAATGTTGCTCAACATCACCTTGCTTCATTATTGCTCTAATATAATATATATTAATATTTGGTATATTATCAATAAATTTTTGAATTTTAAGAGTATCGAGATGTCGAAAATCATTAGTGAAAGTTCGAGAGCGTTGGAAAAAGATTCGATAGAACTCAGTAATCAGGGAACCCTCGATGTCTTTTTAGAGATAATAGGGGCTTATGTAGAGGAGCTTGGCGTGCAGGACATGGGGTGCGATTAGGTTATACTTGCTCCTACTCTTGTATAGTCACTGCTAAAGTCTTTATGGGATGTGATCAGAGAAGTTTTTGAGTGAACCCTAATATGATTTAACCGTTGCTCACGTGAGAATTTGGCAAACCCTTCCTAGTAGAAGTTGATTGAAGTCTTCTTAAAAATTAATTGTCACGTCATGAAATGATTGAATTATTGAAAATGAAAAAAATATGATAATCAATTGTATAATTTAATCTAAAATTTTTATTTTAAATGATGATTTAACGTGCCGCGTCAGCTTACCGTTACACCGTTTACAGCAATTAACCGCTTAGTGACTAAAACGTAACATTTCAAACATGCATGACTAAAATGTAACCCGAGTGAAATAAAAGTGACTAATTTAGTAGTTTAGCCTAATTTTTTTTAATTCCGTGAAAAACCCCTAATGGGTCAACCGAGGCTCTCTCTGTCTATATATATAGAAATTTGCTGCTAATCCTTACACGTAAGCTACAAAGCCATGGTGGACGAAGAACCTTATTTCCCCGACATTGATACAGACTTAAGCTTCACTTCCGCCATTACTGACACTACCTTAAGCTCCAGCTCTCGTTCCAGTTCAGCCTCTTCTATCATTTCCCTATCCTTCAACGAACCCCACCTTTCTTCTCGCACCCTTCACCACCGCAAATGGGATCCCCGATTTTCACCCAGTAAACCAGTCACAACCGACGACGGCAATCTCCAACTGCATCACCTCAAGCTTATCCGTCATTTGGGTACCGGAAACCTCGCCAGAGTCTTCCTCTGTCAACTCAAAGACAACGACGGCGCCGTCTTCGCTTTAAAAGTGATCGACACAGACGCATTAACCGCCGAGAAACTCTCTCACGTTCAAACGGAGGGTCAAATCTTATCCATGGTGAACCACCCGTTTCTTCCGACGCTTTATGCCCATATTCAAGCTTCTCACTATACTTGCTTCCTCATTGATTTTTGTCCCAACGGTGACCTCTTTTCCCTTCTACGTAAACAGCCCGGGAACCGGTTTTCTTTGCCGGCCGTCCGGTTTTTTGCCGCCGAGGTGTTGGTTGCTTTAGAGTATTTGCATGCTTTGGGGATCGTTTACAGGGATCTTAAACCTGAAAACGTATTGTTACGTGAAGATGGGCATATAATGTTGACGGATTTCGATTTGTGTTTCGTGGCTGATGTGGTTCCCGCTTTTAAATTCGTTCGCCGGATAAGTGGTAAGTCGAATCGGAATCGTTTCTCCGGCGGTTGTTTTGGTTCCGCCGCCGGTTTGTACGATAAAGGAGAAGTTGTTACCGTAGCTGAGCCGGTAAATTCTTTTTCACGGTCATGCGTCGGGACTCACGAGTATTTAGCGCCGGAGGTCGTCTCCGGCGACGGGCATGGTAACGGCGTTGACTGGTGGGCATTTGGGGTGTTTGTTTACGAGTTGGTATACGGAACGACGCCGTTTAAAGGGGCTAGTAACGAAATTACGCTTCGGAACATAGCTTCGAGTAGCAGGCAAATGAGATTCGCCCACGTGGCGGGCGTGGAAGAAGCGGGAATTTCGGAGGCAAAGGATATGATTGAGAACTTATTGGTAAAAGATCCAAGCAGGAGGCTAGGGTGCACCAATGGTGCGCAGGATATTAAACGGCACCCTTTTTTTGATGGCATAAATTGGCCCTTGATTAAACAATACAAGCCGCCGGAGGTAGTGGGTGGGGCGGCGAGGGAAAGCGGGCACGTTGGCCGTGTGAAGCGGCGGCGTTGGCTTCGGAAAGGACTTAATTGTTTGATGATGAGAAATTGAAATTAAAGCATAGTAATACTGATAGAGTACAATTTTATTCATAATAATTGTAAAACTATAGAGGAAATAATACGGTTTTAATTGAAGATGATATTATATAGATATGAAAATTCGAATTTATATAGATTGAATTTTAATTTTTTCTAAAGAAAATGATTAAATAAAGTAATTAGAGTTGATTTTAAATTTTATAAACGGATGCATCGATCGTGTATTAGTAATTTACTGTAAAAGGTTTCATTGAACAATATAGAATTATACACGGTTACTGTAGCAAACTATATTATACATACATATATATATATATATTTGAAAGGTAATATTTGCATACCCAATATATTACATGCGAAAGTGAACAATATTTGCTTGGGAAATGGTATAATGTATCGACAAGGAGAAAGAAATTGGAAGAGAGGAGACGATTGTTGTCGGAACCGATCTGAATGGAGATCTCGGTGCTGTGAGGCATTTAGGGTTTGATAGGAAAAAAAGATAAGAAATAGGGCCTACAATAGACGTAAGCGGTACAATTACGAAACTTAATTATGTAAATAAATAGTTATATTTTTAGCGATAAACAAAATTATTCAATCCACTATTTGTTAATAACGAGTGACATAAATTTTTGTTATTTATTACTTTTCATTTTTCCTAAAAAAAAAAAAAAATTTCATTTGCAACTATTGAAATATTATATATATATTTTATAAATATTCCAACATAAAATGATACAGATATTTTCATTACTCAATTAAAATATTTGAAACATGTTTAAATAAAAAGATTTCACAACTTATAACATGATTTTTAAATTTAAAGTCCTTTAGTTTAATTTCAATGTTCAAATTGGCACTTGTGAATTTTTATGTTTCAATTAAGTACCTATGCTTTTTTTTTTTTTTTACTAAAACACACATGACACACATTCATTAAGCTACATGATGTCATTTGATCCGAGTATCAAATTGAACATTAAAGCTGAACACAAGTACCAAATGGTAGATTAACCCTAAAGAATCATCATCTGCCATTTCTCATGTTTTTTTTTTTTTTTTAATTAAAAAAGGGCTTCCAACTTTCAGGCATTCCTTTGTGAAGATTATCAAGACCTCAGAATCACATAATTTCAAGCAATCCATTTACTATTAGCAATCACAAGAATCCAAACACAGATGATTAGCATCATCTAGGAAGAGATCTCTACACACTTTTGTTTTGGGTTTTTTTAAGCTGTTGCGTAAGGCAACAAAGGAATTCATATTCAACTGTACATTGGATAATAATAAATAGGAATGAATCTTCAAAAGCTGTTAGATTGCAGTCCTCCCAATATTCCATGCTCTCTCCTTTTCCTTTTGGTTTTGTTTCTGCTGAATTTCCTTGCCTCCTTTTCTACCATTGCCTAACAGTACTCTACCGGCCATTCGCCCTCGACTTCCAATCGAAACTCTAACCCTCTCCATCCCCACATTTAGACCTCTTCTCAAATGTTGCTGCATTGGTGACTTTAGTTGAACTTTCTTTTGTAGGCTTCGTCTCAATATGCTGCTCAGCTTCTTACCCCCACTTTTCGTTCCTTTAGGACTGCTACATACTGTTTGTTCCGGTATGAACTCGTTTACCTCTTCTATTATATCCGGTTGTGATGGCAATGGGTGAAATGGTGGTGCAAGCTGCGCTGAGCTAGGCATACTTGGCAATGGTATTAATGAGTTGCGCCTTGGAGCTGAGGATACTGGCATTCTACGTATCGCCGGGCACATTGAGGCTCTTCCTGTTCTCATGGGAAGTCGCAGTTGTTCAGCAACCTCGGGATTGTTTTCTTTTTCTACTGGATCAATGTGCTTGAAGGAGCCATCTGTTACGGAAAGAGGTATAGAAGGTCTGAAGCTATTCTCCATAAGTGGACGAGTAAGGTTTACTTGCTCTTTCATCAATGTACCATTTTTAACTTCATTTGAACTCTTGTTAGCACCCAAAAGTCGTGTTGCCAGAGATGGTCTAACATCCTCGTTCTGCTGTTTCTGCTGCTGTTCAGCAATCCTTGTATCAACATGCTGACGTGCCAGCTTCCTCTCAATGAGTAGCTGTGACTCCAGTTCTTTCACCTGGAAAGATGAGATTGATGAGGACCATGAAAAGAGATCTATTAGGTACAAATTGAATATTTTTTGATATTGTTAGATAGTCAAATACCTTATCTTGCAAGTTCTTGTTTTTTAGGTCTTTATCCTTCATCCTCAAGTCTAAACCATGAATTGTTTCCTCCATCTTCCTGATTTGCAGATCTTTGATCTTCATGTCTTGCTTTGATTTCTCAACCTTTTCAAGTACAGGAAAAAAATGTCATTGGTTACATCAAAATGACAAAATAAGCTTAAATATATTGCCAATAAGTTGTTAGTTGTACCATCTGTTTCCATCTCAGAAGTTCCGAGGTGTCCATTTGCTTTTTTGCCGGACCCAACTCTATCCCTCTAACTCTGCTTGCAAAGTTCAGAGAGCATAGGGTCTCACCAAGGTCATTCTCATTTGGACTGATTTGTACAAACATGAGAGCTTTCGAATCTCCTCCTACAACAAACACAAACCTTGTCATTGTTTTTTTTTTAATCATTTATATCAGAGTAATTTCACCACAGGGAATAAAGATAGAAAATGTACCTAAAGAGTCTTGAAGCAAATGTGTAAGCTTTGAATTCCTGCATGATTAAAGTAAAGTCGAGTTTAAACCTAGGAAATAGTGCTGATTTCTATAATCTTAATAGTTAAACAGTACTCATCTCTGTGTTTCTATAACCTGAAAGGAATATGGGAGCTTTTGGTAGCAAGAGCAGATATGACATCACCAAGTGCAGACAAAGATCTGTTGATATTTTGAGTTTCCTTGAGTCTTTCTCCGAGCACGTCGGTTTTTGCTACTCGTTCGCTTCCTGCTAGGTCTACCAACCATAACTTGCTTTTTGTGCATTCCCCATTCAACAAATTCTCTCCCTTAACCATCACACAATGTATACTGCATTAAGAGAGACCATTATGCTCTAATTTCAGCTTCATTTAAAGACATTTTTGTGCAATGAGAACTGAATTAATTTAAAATAGAATTTGATCGACGGACCAGTGGGATCTGCTGCTATGCTCATTAGCATTGGTTGAGCCAACAGCCCTTGCGTTACTGCCAGTCTGTAGAACTTCCCACACCTCATTCATGTTGTTTACATGAGCTTCGACTAGTCCTGGTACATGATGCATTCCTTCACCCACCTGCCTTATTTCAAGTCTACAATGAACAACATCAAAGTAAAAGGATATTAGCCATATTCTTACATTGTAAACAACATGATTGGCTTAAACAAATTGCATACCTTTTTGCCATTGTGCTTTGCTGCGAGCCGGACACTAGTAAGTCTCTAATCTGTTCATTGTAGACTTCTAATGCACTGACAGATATCTCATATCGATATAACTTCTGTCGCTCATTTATTACACGAAACAATTCCTCTAGAGTCCTAAAATTAACTCCACGGGCTTCTTTTGTACCTTCCATTGTAAAAGTTTTTCCAGTCCCTGTCTGGCCATAAGCGAAAATGCAGACATTGTAGCCATCTAGAACTGAGGTAGCAAATGGAGCTGTGTCTTGAAACACATCAGCTGAATAAAGCAAAAAATGTAAACATATATAAATAAGAATTTCATTGATATTGATTTTGCTTTATGTACAAAACAGCTATGAGTCATGGCAGTACCTTGCTCAGCTTGAGGGACAAAAACAGCATCAAACCTAAAGGTTTTCTTGGGAGCACCATTTGATATCACAGTGAGTTCACCATCTTTTGCAGATTCAAAGTCAATAGCCATTGAAGCTCCCGCTGTTATTTCTTCAGAATTTAGAGGCCTACACCGACAAAAGACTCGTATGTTCCCTGCAAGAAAAAGAAAATTCAGTTTATGCTCCAAGTTTCCAACCTATTTCAAATACTTTAAATATTGAATAACCAACTCGATTAACCTTTCAGTTCTAGAACCTTGTTGTACAGTTCTTTCCTTTCTTTGGCCCCTTTGAGATATTTAGTCTTGACATCTTCATGCAAATCTGCTTGCTGGTTTACTTTTGGAAAGATAAACAGGATTGTATAAGAGGAAAGAAAAGATAACTGAAAGTTTGAGTACATTTGCTTGTAAGTTGTGTTGCTAACTTACTTCTTGACTGAATTTTAGTCCCAAAATCATTGATATCCATGATACAATTCTTATAATGTGATACCTCCTCTGATAGTTTGATGTGTTCCATTTTCATTATCTGCAAATTGGAACATCATGAAATTTTGGTGTGCTTCATTTTATTTATGCATCATTGAGTTCCAATTTTTACCTTTACTTTTCTTGTCATGTCCCTCAATGATGAGAACCATCTACTCTTCTCCTTCACTTGCCCCTCAATCGCAAAGGCTATACATAAAAGCAACATCATTTCATTCCGTATTACAACTATAAGGTATTTACAGCTTATCAAAAGGAAAAAAAGAGAAAGAAATTCATTACCCAATGAACCAACATGCATTGATTTGCGCATAAGCTCATTTTGGAGTTCCTGTAAAGACTTGCAAGCTTCTTGACACTCTTTAGTCTTGAGCTTGTTCTCCCTCTTAAGCCCCTCCAAGGCACTCCTCATCCCCGCTAATTCCTTCTTTTGGCGCTCATAGTCCATTTGAAGAATTTGATACTTCACTTCTATCTCACATTCACTAATATCCTGCAAGTGATCATATTGTAATTATCTCAAATCCCAATTTTGAGCTGTTCTATTCAAACACTGAAAAAACTATGGAAGTTCCCTTACTCTTGGTGACTCATGACATCCCACCTTGTCCATTCCCATGATTTCCTCTGATCCAGCTTCTTTAAAACCTGTTGCACAAATTCATGCAGCAAGTTATATCTTATTCTTAACAATAAATAAATGCTTTTAAGGAAATTATATCACGTAAAAAATGTTTCAAACCCTTCTTGCTTGTAAATATGAGGTTTGTCCCCAGAGAACCTTAAATAGCCATGCCCAATGTTACATAGATTCAGGAATATGCTCCGCTTTCTCTTTTTCATCCATTCATCTCTTATCTTATTCCTTAATTCATTTTCTTCTTTACTAGAAAGTTTTTCTCCTTCATAGACTATCTCGCTGTACCGAGAGATGAGCAAACCATAGGGACAGAGCTAAAAGAGCTGCTGGCAGGCTTACCCCAGATATGAACAAAAGGATGACTAGTCTGCCTAGAACAGGAGTGGGTCGCCAAAAGGAGTAGACAAACTAAGTGAAAAGTCTGTTGAAGACCAGATGCCCAACATGGGTATTGATACTTTTTCCTGTAAATTCTCTATATATTTGGAGGATCATGCGCTGATACCTATGTCCAAGTATGTCTCGGACTAAAGTGTCAGACACAGGTACTTTAGGGAAAATGAAGTATACATGATAGAATATGTCTACATTTCAAGTACTAAGGCAAAATAAATAAGCAAAGAGAACAGAGATACGTTGCCAAACAATAAACTTACTTTCAAGGGAATCTTTCCTTACAGTGATGCCACATACAATTGGACTCCCCATTAATCCTTCAAATCTAATGAGCAAGCCCTCATCGCTATCAACGAATGTTCTGATGTTAGAAATAACCAGAGGCTTATTTGCGCCTACCTGGCCATATATGTCTAGACTGGTCACAACCTACAACATGTTCAATCAACTTGATCAAATAATAACACTCACTCATTTAGTATAATGTAATATCGAAACCATCGAATCCGATATTCTTACCTTCTCTTCTTGTACAAACACATCAAATACTCTAATTCCAGGAGGACCAGTAGTGAAAACTATTTCTGCAAAATGCAGATCAATAGCATAAAAGCCACACTCTAATGTCAAAAAGTTGTATGAGAAGTCACCGAGTCGAGCTGTGTTGTATAATGAATCTCCCCCTCCATCTCCAACAATTCTATCAGCAATTATAACATCACCACCCACATAACATTCATCGTTTGAAAAAATTACACCATCCAACTCCACTGCTCCATTTAAGCATCCTGCATTGATGCTTATAATAGGATGGTCTTCATGCTTATGTTGTGAATAGTCTGCAGTTTCTGTTAATGGGAGTAGCTCAAAGGAAGATTCGGGGGACAGTTCTTTGTGGAATGTTTCGCACACTGTGGAGAACTTTACAGTGGGGGATTTCTGCTTAGCTTTATTACTATCAGATCCCTCAATGCCATTCTCTAAAGAAACCTCAATTGAACACCTATGTTTCTCCAAGAATTCAGGGGAATCTCCATAGGCTTTTGATGGAATATCAGGTGATCCAGCGCATATGACAAGGTCTGGCGATGTTAGAGAAAATCCCAGCATAGATCGGCCTGAAACCAAATTCTTATTAAAAATTACATCCTTAAAACACTAGCTGTCATGACTCACCAATAGGTAAGGTACTACCACTTTTGTAGCAGAAGCCGGTATTGTAGGCATCCACTGACCCCTTAAGCTTTGTCACTTTAATATGCAGCTCTCCGGCTTTGAATACATTACTGTCCTTTTCACAACCATGATATCTGCTCTAGCTTTTAGATCAAATGGTATCATGATTTCGAAAGGGACCTGGATTTGAATCTATTGAAGAGCCAGAGAGCATTCAAAAAGGATACCGGTTTATGGACATGGTGCCGGCGCAGTGCAACCCAGAAAAGTGGTAGTACTCTACTGACTCATATGACACTTGAATTCATTTCTAAACAAAGGGTTTTTACCATCAAATTCTCTGATAGGCGTGCTAATTACATTCGGGCTGTGGGATTGCTGAGGATCAACTACATCAGCTTAAAAAAAAAAACCAACCCAAGATAATTTAGATCAATACAAAGTGAAAAAAAAAAAGATTCGAATTCAAACCCATTTTTCATTTCCAAAAATAATCAAAAAAGAAAAGTAAATCACCAGAATCTTGCTTAGGAGAAGAATCTAAATCAGACATTGAAGGGTTCCCTGAGCGAGATGCCATAGCTGCATCAGTATCTGCCAAAGAAGAAGTAAAAATAAATAAATAAACAACTAAAATGAAGTGGAAATTGATGGGATTTGATTTGATGATCCAAATTCTTACAAAAAGAGGTGTTTTGTTGCCAAGAAAGGTCAGTCAGAAGAAGAGGGTCAGTCCGAAGACGATGAAAATTGTTGGAATCTTCCATTAGTAAACATAAAAATAAAAAGAAAGGGATTAATGATTTGAAATGAGAAAGGGAAATATATGCTTTGAAAAAAGACAGATTTTTCTTTTAGGGTAAACTACACTCATGGTTACTTTGGTTTAACTACGTTACATTTTAGTCACTTATGTTTGAAATGTTACGTTTTAGTCACTTACGTTATCGTGTTGTAATAATTTAGTCACTGAGCTGTTAATTGTTGTTAACAATGTAATGGTAAGCTGATGTGACACGTTAAATTATCATTTCAAACAAAAATTTTAGGTTATATTATACAATCGATTCTCATATTTTTTTTATTTTGAGCAATTTAATTTTTTCTTTTATATTCTTTAAACTTTTTTTTTCTTTATTTTCCAGTGTCTTGTTAAAAGAAATGAAGAAGGTAGGAAAACATAAGGAGAAGTAGAAGAGAATGAAAATAAAGAAAAAAGAAATAAAGTTAAAAGAACATAAAATAAAAAATTAAATTGCTTAAAACGAAAAAAATAAGGGGATCAATTGTATAATTTAACCTAAAATTTTTGTTTGAAATGATAATTTAACCTGCCACGTCAGCTTAACATTACACTGTTAACGATCATTAATGGCTCAATGACTAAAATATCACAATACAATAAAGTAAGTGACTAAAATGTAACATTTCAAATATAAGTGACTAAAATATAACTTGAGATAAACAAAAGTGTTCATGGGTGCAATTTACCCTTTTTTTAGGTTTCTCGTTTAAAGCTGAAGGGGGGAAGAATTTTGCGTTACCGTTGGGGAATTTTTTCTTTTCAAATTTGAATCACTATAGCGGACAGCGTGTCACGTGTTGCACACGTGCCGTAGTTCACTGTTTAAAATTTTCATGATTATTTTTCTCCTACACGCTCTTTTTTTTTTTAATTTATTTATTTTTAAAAGGGGTAAATCTTAAAATTATATATGAAATTTTAATTTTGATTTAATCATAATCTAAAGAAATAAATATATTAATTTATTTTTATATTGGATAAATATAATTATATGTGTATGCAATATATAAACATAAATTTATGTTATATCAATAATTATGTTAATAATTTATGAAAATCGGATCAAATCAAAATTTCATGTATAAAATTACACAAAATCAAAGTACATGTATAGAATTGCACATTAAACTAAAACTCATATATAATTTTGAGATTTATCTATTTTAAAAAAACATCTAATTATAATGTATTCGTTGTCTTTGTCTAAAATCTAAATATATTTTTCATCAATTTTTTTAAGAGTAAATTTAGTAGTTTTATTTTTTTTTTCTACAGATTTGAAATTTTATATATTTCTACATTATTAAAAAATTAATTAAATTGATTTTGAGTAAAATTACATCAAATTAGTTCAAGATTTGACAAAAAAAAAACTCCCAATATAAAATGGTTTTTAATAAATGTAAAATTAAAAGGTATTTGAGTCTTTTCTTAAAATAAAAAATATTTTTATATTAATATAATCGTATTTTTATAATTAAATTTAAATTTAAATATATTATTATTATGTAAATTGAATTCGAATAAGATAGATAAAAATCTTTGTCCAAATTCAATCCAAGTCAAGACAAACTATTTAACCCATAAGCAAATCTCAATGAAACCTAACCTATCAACTAATCACTAATTGCTTAAATCTTTATTTACATCAAATTTCGAGTTTCAATTTAATTAACCCTTTTCATGTAATCTTTTAATCTTTCGAAACCTAATTTAGTTAAATCTATTCATATCTGCAGTTTCTAAGAGTCTAAATAACATTGGTTCCACATTAATGACAGAAGGCTTTGCATCATACAAGTTTTATATGATTTGGCCTTTGGCTAATGGAATTCATCACAAGTATTACCAAAAATCCCCACAAGAACAAGACCCATCATAGAAATGATGGAACCGATTGGTATCTCTTACAATGATTTCCCTTCCAACAACTTTGGACACAAATTTAAAAGCTGAATGACAGTCACCACAAACCCTGATGTTCTTCTTGATACGAATTGTGGATCCATGAGGCGAGTTGAGGAGTGCAAATGCCAATGCAAGCTTCTCACTATGGTACTGCAACTTCACTTCCCTCTCTTGTTCATCCATATAGAACAACACGTGGCTAGTGTCAGGAACATATCCGATTTCCTTGATCCTTGCACTGATCTCCTCCCACTTCTTATAGATTGCCTCCATTTGAGGGTGGGAATCATCGCTTGCCACAAACATATGGACTGTGTTTTGAATTTCTACCCAACTACTAGCGGGCTCCTTCTTCACCCCACTCTCTTTCATCAGTTTTCTCACTTTAGCAGCGTCTCTCCACCTTTTGCCAGAGGCATAGATATTGGAGAGCAAGACATGGGGTCCAGAATCATGAGGATCGAGCTCGAAAACCCGTTCCGCGGCAAAACTGCCCATTTCTACATTCTTATGCATCCTACATGCACCAAGCAAGGCTCCCCACACAGCTGCAGTGGGTTGGATTGGCATTTTGTTTATAAACTCCAGAGCTTCATTAAGAAGACCGGCTCGACCAAGGAGATCAACAATGGTAACATAATGTGAAATCCCCGGTTCGATGTTATACCTCTTCATCGACTTGAAATAGTATTGCCCTTCCTCCAAAAGCCCAGCACGACTGCAAGCAGTGAGAAGGCAAAGGAACGTTATATCATTAGGGACGAGTCCGATACTCAGCATCTTTTGAAAGCATTGCACCGCTTCCTTGCCAAGCCCGTGCTGGGCATATGCTGTGAGCATGGAGTTCCAAGACACCAAATCACGCTTTACCAACCTATCGAAGATCATTTTAGCATCTTGGATACTACCAGATTTAGCATACATGTGGAGGAGTGTGTTGCCCATAAAAGCAATAATCTCTCCACCGGATTTGATCACATGGGCGTGCACCCATTTGCCTTGTTCTAAAGACCCCGTGGAGGCACAGGCACCAAAAATGCTGGAGAAGGTGAAATGAGTGGGCTGAAAATCTTGTCTAAGCATTTTCAAGAAGAGACGAAGTGCATGAGCAAGTTGGCCTTTCCTAGCATGCCCAGCAATCAAAGCATTCCATGAGACCTCGTTTTTTGTAGGAAGCACATCAAAGACGAGGTGGGCCTCATCCATGCAACCACAGCGAGCATACATGTCCAAAAGGGAACTGCCCACATAAACATTGGAGTGGAAACCACAATTGAAACTGAAGCCATGAAGTTGAGCACCATGTAAGTGGATTTGGGTTGTATCAGGGAGTGCAGCCGAAGCCTTTAAAAGGCTAGACAAGGTGAACTCATTGGGAAAGAAACCAAGGGAGAGCATTTGAGGGAACAAAAGCAGAGCATCCAAAGGATGACCATGCTGAGAATAGGCAGTGATCAATGTAGTCCAGGTGACCATATCTTTCAGAGACATTTTGTCGAACAAATTGCGAGCGTCATCCAAACAACCACACTTAGCATACATATTCAAGAGTGTATTGAGGATAACAACATCGTCTCGGAAATGGGAGTTCGAAATGTGTGTATGAACAATTTTCCCAAGCTTAGGCTTTCTCAAAAAGGTACATTTTTTCAGCAAAAGATGGTAAAGCGTTGGGTGGGGTTCTAAAGAACCCTCATCAACGAGGTCCAGAACGTGAAGCCCAGTCCCCGAAGGATTCAAGCTCTTAAGAAGAAGATCCTTATCTTGAACGATGCAAGATGAAAAATCCGGTGGTATTTTTGGTTCAATGGATGCAACTGCGGCGGTGCTAAAACGGGAAGAACAGTGAGTAACATGATGTAGAGAGACGAAGGTGATGCCCTTACATTTGAATTTACTTACTATGAAGCTCATCACCTTCCCTTGAAGAGAAAGCAAACAATTCAAGGCTACCCCAGATACTCAAACCTTGTCAACCTAACGATCGTATTGGAGATTTACAAACCCTAAACCCCAAACAAGAAAGAATGGATAGAGACCTGGAAGACCGTGAGGGCAACCTCACTGTGACCTCTGAACAAAAACTGAAAAAATATTATTTTATTTTTTAAAACCCATATTTCTATTCCGAATTGCCAGAATCTGAAAGCACGGCGGCGATTGGCAGCGCTGTTACCTCTGAAAAAGGAAGCTTTGCGAGCAAAAAAGAGAGGAAAAAAAAACAGAGAGAAGAAAGAGGGTTTGGGCTGGGCTGATTGGGTTGGGATTATATAGTTTGTGGTTGTATGGGTCGGATTTTTTATGACAGTTTTTCATGGATCGGGTCAAGCCGAATTGGATTTGTGAATTTTTTATTCCATTTAAAAAAGGTCAATTCTAAAATTAGTCACTCAACTATTAGCGTGTTTTTATTTTGATAATCTTAATTATGAAAATTTTCAAACTAGTCACTAACATTTTATCATTCCCGATTTATATCATTTCTATTTTAGTCATTATCCATTAACCATTTAACAGAAATGATGATGTGGTATTTTTTTAATTGGTATAATAGCACGTTTAGTCCTCAATACTTACATATTTTATCAATGTAATCTTAATTCTAAATCATTCAATAAATTTAACCATCCATATTTATAAATTCTATCAATTTTATCCTAAAATTATAATCATAAATAGTATAATTACTTTTTTTTGTTGATGCATCATATTCGATCCTTGCACTATAAAAAATGTAAAAGATAAAAGTTTACAAATATAACTATAATAATAAATAATATATATTAAAATAAATTATAATCATAATTAAACATTATAGAGTGTAATTATTTTTCATTAATGTATATTTTTCTTTCTTTTTTGAGATAACGCAAGTTTTGGTTTTTAAATTTGGTAAGTAGGTCTACATTGGCCCCTAATTTTTTTTATTCATTTTGATCCGTGAACTTAAAAATCATTATTCATTTAAGCTCATTATGTTAATTGCCATGAAAAAAAAGTGGGATAATGTAATTTTTGACCCTTGAACTTGACAAGTAGATCTTCATTGGCCCATTTTATAAGCTCGGACACTGTCTGGTAAAAAAAATGGGCCTAAAATTTTGTTCAAGTTTGACCTGAACAAAAAGTTAAAATTTGAGCCCAGCTCACCCGTATTAAATTTTTTATATAAAAGAAAATTTTAAAAATATAATCTATCAAAAATACTACAAATATTAAAGTAAATATTTTCCAACAAATTGAAAATAAATTAAAAAAAGTTTTTATACTTAAATAACATTAAGATAGATGCACCTTAACAAGCAAATGCCTCTAAAATAGTAACAAAATTAACAATAAAACAAGAATTATATAATATACAAACAATAATAACAGAATTGTAGCAACATAATAATGAAATTACAGCAAAACAGTAAAAAAACAACAGTTTTTTTTTTTGCAAATTTGGGTTGGGCCCGAGCAAAAAAAAAGGGCTTTGTTTTTTTGCCCGAGCCTATTTTTGAGGCCTATATTTTTGTTCGAACCCTCCTACTTTTCAAACAGACTTTTTGATCCGTCTCATTATCAGGTCTAGCTATATCCTTTTAATAATATTTTCATTAGATTTTCATTTTTATTTTTTTATAACTTAACACTTTTTTAGAGGAACTAATCACTATCAGGTATTTGCCATGACAACGTGGCAATACCAAAAATCCCCACAAGAATAGGATCCAACATAGAAAAGATAGAATCGGTTGGCATCTCTTACAACAACTTTGGACACAAACTAAATGATGAGTGGTGGTCACCGCAAACTCTAATGTTCTTCTTGATACGAATCGTAGATCCAGTTGGTGCAAATGCCAGTGCAAGCTTCTCTTTGTGGTACTACAACTTCACTTCCCTCTCTTGCACATCCATGCAGATCAGCACGTTGCTCGTGTCGGAGACGTATCCGATTTTCTTGTTGCTCACACTGATTTTCTTAACCGCACCTTACCATTAGATATCCAAACATCAAAACAATTCAATAAAAAAAAGAAGCTTCTCTCAATATTCCAATGTCACCATGGATTATTTTGCATTCAAAGAGAGTCTAAGTTATAAAGCTTGTATATTTGGAAATGACGTTGTTGACAGAGACAACCACAAGTTCTAAATATTCTCGTAAAATTTGCATGAAAAATAAAATAAAAGGTACACGGTAAAGACTTCAACCACCAGCAACAAGTTTCTAGTTCATAGAGAGGAACAAATCATCGCCATGCAGTTACCACAACTTGAACCTACAACACGAGCTATAATGTGAACACTAGGACTGAACAAAGAAAAAATGAAAATCAACCCGAAACAAAGTGTTTGGATAGTTTACAAAATGCAAGTTTAAAAACCATAGTTATAAATTAAACAAAATTCTATTTTTTTTATTTAATATATAATTAATTCTAAGTTATACGATGTAAACATAAATATTTTATATTTAAAATTATGAAAATAATTTGAAATTTTTTGAAATTTTTTTTTTTTAAATATCTATGATTTTTTTTTTGAAAACTTATTAAATAATATTTAAAAACCATAAAAATAAATTTTATTTTCAAAACTAAAAAATACTATAGAAAAACCGAGCCTGATTAAATTATGATAAACAATTCAAAAATTTAAAAATCTCGACTAAATCAAATTGATATCACCCTAATCAACACCCATGACCACTAAAATAATTTTAATAAAATTAATAATTTTAACTTGAATTTTAAAATTAAAATTGGAAAAATAGATTAAATATATTCTAAAAAATGAAAAAACAAAGTATAAATGAACAAAGAGTAGTTATGTCATTTTTTAAAAAAAAATTTCATTATGTTTGTTAGCATAGTCTTCGCCATTGTGTTCCGAAATCCCAGGGATTGCAACGAAATAGTCATCAAAATATGGGGATGCATTGGGGTTTAGGGTTTGTAGATCTCCAATACCATCACCATCTTTCAGGTCCCTATCCATTGTTTCAGAGTATTGTTTATTTTCTCATCGAAGGAAGGTTATGAGCTTCATAGTAAGCAAATTCAAATGTAAGAATCTTCGCTTGCATCCTTCAGGGACTAGGCGTTACGTTCTGGACCTCGTGGATGATGATTCATTACAACCCCACCCAACACTCTACCGCCACTTGCTGGAAAAATGCACCTTTTTGAGAAACCCCAAGCTTGGGAAAACCATTCATGCCCACATTTTGAACTCCCATTTCCGTGATGATGTTGTCATCCTCACTACACTCTTGAAAATGTATTGGAAGTGTGGTTGTTTCGACGATGCTCGCAAATTTTTGGACGAAATGCCTCTGAAAAATATAGTCACATGGACTGCTTTGATCACTGCCTATTCTCAGCATGGTCGTCCTTCGGATGCTCTGTTTTTGTTCCCTCAAATGCTCTCCCTTGGTTTCTTTCCCAACGAGTTCACATTGACTAGCCTTTTAAAGGCTTCGGCTTCACTCCCTGATACACCCCAAATCTACTTCCATGGTGCTCAACTTCATGGCTTCAGTTTCAAGTGTGGTTTCCACTCCAATGTTTATGTGGGCAGTTCCCTTTTGGACATGTATGCTCGCTGTGGTTGAATGGATGAGGCCCACCTCGTCTTTGATGTGCTTCCTACAAAAAACAAGGTCTCATGGAATGCTTTGATTGCTGGGCATGCTAGGAAAGGCCAACTTGCTCATGCACTTCGTCTCTTCTTGAAAATGCTTAGACAGGATCTTCAACCCAATCATTTCACCTTCTCCAGCATTTTTAGTGCCTGTGCCTCCACGGGATCTTTAGAACAAGGTAAATGGGTGCATGCCCGAAATCCGGTGGAGAGATCCTTACTGTTATGGGTACCACACTCCTCCACATGTATGCTAAATCTGGTAGCATCCAAGATGCTAAAATGATCTTCGATAGGTTGGTAAAGCGTGATTTGGTGTCTTGGAACTCCATGCTCACAGCATATGCCCAGCTCGGATTCGGCAAGGAAGCGGTGCAATGCTTTCGAAAGATGCTGAGTATCGGACTTGTCCCCAATGATGTAACATTCCTTTGCCTTCTCACTGCTTGCAGTCGTGCTGGGCTCTTGGACGAAGGGCAATACTATTTCAAGTTGATGAAGTGTTATAACATTGAACCGGGGATTTCACATTATACTACCCATTGTTGCTCTCCTTGGTCGAGCCGGTCTTCTTAATGAAGCTCTTAAGTTCATCAACGAAATGCCAGTCCAACCCAGTGCAGGTGTTTGGGTAGCTTTGCTTGGTGCATGTAGGGTGCATAAGAATGTAGAAATGGGCAGTTTTGCCGCGGAACGGGTTTTCAAGCTCAATCCTCGCGATTCTGGACCCCATGTCTTGCTCTACAATATCTATGCCTCTGGCAATAGGTGGAGAGACGCTGCTAAAGTGAGAAAACTGATGAAAGAGAGTGGGGTGAAGAGGATCCTGCTTATAGTTGGGTAGAAATTCAAAACACAGTCCATATGTTTATGGCAAGCGATGATTCCCACCTGCAAATGGAGGCAATCTATAAGAAGTGGGAGGAGATCAGTGCAAGGATCAAGGAAATCGGATATGTTCCTGATACGAGCCACGTGTTGTTCTATATGGATGAACAAGAGAGGGAAGTGAATTTGCAGTACCATAGTGAGAAGCTTGCATTGGCATTTGCACTCCTCAACTCTCTCATGGATCCACAATTCGTATCAAGAATAACCTCAAAACTTGTGGTGACTGCCATTCAGCATTTAAATTTGTGTCCAAAGTTGTTAGAAGGGAAATCATTCTAAGAGATGCCAATCGGTTCCATCATTTCTATGATGGGTCTTGTTCTTGTGGGGACTTCTGGTAATGTCTGTGGTGATTATAAAATAAAAGAGTAATTGTTGAAAATTTTCTCGATTCTTGTACTAGAGTCGAATTGCATTCTAATCCCTACTTAAAAAAAGATAACCCAATCTTTGTATATTAGATTAAAGAGTAAATTTTTTTTAAAAGTTTTATCTATTTACGGTTAAAAACTGATCCCTCTATGTTAGCATATACCATGTGTCACTATTTGATTGTTTTGTTACTCATGTTAGCTTTTAAAAGTAGAAATGAATAAAACTTTTAATAAGAAAGATTAGTTTACATTTTTTTATGTAATGTATAAAAATTAATTTATCATGCTTTTAAAGTAGACTTAATGATAAATTTAACCATTAAAATTTATATTTTTCATCAAAATGATCTTAATTGTATTTTTGAGTTTTTTTGAGTTATCAACCTTTATTCTTTTTTTTTTTTAATGTACTTTTTCTAATAGATTTAATGAATAAATTCAAGATTTCAATATTTTTTTTCTTTCGAAAAGTTTCAATCTTTTATACACTGAGTTAATTTGTTTAGATAATGTTTATTTTTTTTAAATTAAGAGTTATTTTTTTAAGTTAGTGTATTATTTATTTATTTTATTATTTTTCACATGTAATTATTTTATTAAGTTATCTAAGTAATAAATTACATCTCATTAATAATATTCCACATGAAATTCAAATCATCCCGTTAACTTTTTTAACAGTACTTTTATTAAATCTGCTAAAAAAACATATTGAAAAAAAAAAACAAAAGCTAATGGTAAAAAAAGACTAAAAATACAATTAAGATCATTTTGACAAGACATGTAAACGTTAGTGACCAAATGAGACTAAATTTATCTTCTTAGATATAAATTTATTATAAAAATTAATATTTTTAAACAATAAAGTAAATCTCAACAAAAATTAAATTTATGCATTCTCTCCTATGAACACAAAATTTTAATATAACTTGGCAGATTAATAACGAATGATAACTCAAAGTTTCCCCCACACCCATAATGCAATTGAAAATTTCATCTCTATGTACCAGAAGTATGTTTCCTTTGTAGCAGAGCATTTGAGGACACTTATCTATTGGCCATGAAACCCTCCCATTTTAGAATTCGAAATCCGCTCATCTAATAAAGTTTCTGAAAAAAAAAAAGTGATTAAAGCAAAGATGTAAATAACATAAAATAAAAAAAATTTAAGTTAATTTTACCACCTTCTTCCTCATCATCTTCATTCTGGCTAGTGAAAAATGGAGTGAGGTAATTCCTATCTAATGCAGTGAATGATGATGTTCTGCAAGGCCAGAAATGGTGTTTTTTAATTCAATAAATGAAAGAAATTAGATGATTACTTCATGGTCTAACTTTGAATTTTC
Organism: Kokia cookei; assembly: GCA_039519145.1. NCBI lineage: Eukaryota > Viridiplantae > Streptophyta > Magnoliopsida > Malvales > Malvaceae > Kokia > Kokia cookei. The sequence goes on along the minus strand of CM076899.1, from coordinate 2,194,138 downwards.
ATCCCTTTACAAAAAACTGAGAAGTTAGTGATTCTAGTTTAATCTGTCAGATCTCGGTTAGTCCAGTTGTCCTTAAATTGTTTAACTAGAATTCAACAGTTCAGTACTTTTCATACAAAAAATCAACATTTTAAATTCATATGTTTATTAACAATTAGAGTAACTTAGTTTTTGTAAAGTAGAGGGACTAACTTCTTAATTTTTTGTAAATTAGAGCAAAATCCATATATTACTAAAAGTAAAAAAAAAAAAAATTCTACATGTTACCTTTTGTGGAATTCTTTCAGTTTCATCTTTATTCCGTTTCCGGATGTTCCATCTTCCTTAAAAGATGGAGCAACATATCCATTATTAACATCAAAGCTCTGCAATGAAGTCATCGATCAGTACTACCGACAATAAAATTACTTGTGTTTACACCAGGTTTTCTCTTTTATATATATATAATTCACAACAAAACATAACCACCCCCATGATGGCAGCAATAGCAATTTCCTATTTCAAAATCTTTACTTGGTTATCATCAATTTGAGCAGTTCAAATAGCAAAGTAAGCAATGGATTAAATTCAACATTTTATGTTGAAAACATAATATGGTAAGCAAGCATATAAAAAGCTTATACAACATTGCTAGAAACGATTGAAACTTACTTCACCTAAGTGACCACCGTGGCTATCTCCGACAACATGCAGAGCTTCTAGCATCGTACCTGTCGAACCTCCAATTAACAAGACCTGTGACATTTCGGGAAAATATAAACAGTTACTGGAAGGATAAGTACCAATTACAACATTCAAACTGTGGTGCATTTAGAACTCTTCAAACGAGTATATGCAGATGATTCAGCTATGGCCATTACACTGGCCATGCAAGATCTCAGCTTAGATTAACAGTAGTTCCAAATGGGAACATACCTTTCAACATGGTAACGAACAATTATAAACCACCAAACCAAGATGATGGCTAGTCTAAACACTCTAATAGCAGAATAAAACAGAAATATTTCCATAAGTACTAAGAGATGATTAGAGTATAGGAAGTAGAAACCGATCACATCAACTACTCTTTTCGCAGTTTAAAGCAATACAGACTCAGCTACAACTTCATTGTTCAGGTGCATGCTGATTGCTGAAGGTAGAATAATTAGTGTACTAAACTAATTCAGTTCATTATTTTGCTTAGGAAATGTTAATTTTCTCCCCAAATAATGGGAGGAAGAGGAAAAAGAGAATTTATACTTTCAAGTTCTCTCCAGCAGTTAGTTGAATATTTTTGGAAGAAATGAAATTGCAGCAACTTGTAAATAACTACTGCCCTCAGGTCTAAGCAATAAGGGCGGAATGGATAAGCAAATTTTAGGACTTCCAAAAGATAAAATTGGAAACTTTTTCCCAATACAATAGTTTGTTAATTTAAAGGTTCTTCAATCATACCGACAAAACAACTATGGCAGTTGTTGCAGTGAATATAATCTGACCACGTCCTTCAGGAAGATCATGAACAGATTGCAGAGCAAGGGCAAAAGCCATTGCTCCTCGAAGTCCTAACCAAGTTAATAATAATTTAGTATTTCGGGAAGGTATAAAATCAACTATGATGAAAGTATGATTTTTCTTACCACTGTACCAAAGTGCTTTTTGGTGTTTTAAAGGTATTTGCCTATGGACAGGACGAACCAAATTGACCAGATATGCACAAGAAAAGACATTGGCTGCCCTAAAGATTAAATTACACAACTGCATTAATTATTCTACTCATGGTCCCTCGATAATATATGATTTCAAAACTGAAAGACCAATAAATCTCATTTACCTGGCAACCACAATAAATAACTGACGTGATTATGAAGAAAGTAAAGGAATAACAATGACACTGAAATTCAATACAGCCACTAAACCTAAGTTCAGAAGTAGTAATAATAATAATTATTAATAAGGATACAATTGAGAAAAAGATAAACCCCAAATGCGACCAGCTGTGCTTTTCCATGGCAATATCAAAACCCATGTAAATAAATCTGGAAAATTGAACAACAGAATCAATCGTAAAAATGGGAAGGTATCACATGGACGAAGTTAAATCAGGTCATATCACATAAAGATGACTCTCTTACGTAAAAGTCTCAGCCAGTGATGAGATTAAGTGAAAAAAATCAGATACAAATTGCTGAGAATTTTCTGACAAATTTGGGTAACTATAGTGCTTCATCACCTAAAACAAAGAAAAAGTTCATCATGCTGCATCAGCATGCAATGTTCTACTACTCAATCAGCATAACAAGTTCACTTACAATTGCTGTGAACAATATTGACACGATACCAGAGAGGCCAAGTCCTTCCGCAAGCATGTACCTAGAAAGGCAAGATGTTTTCATAACTGTGCCATGAATCCATTAAATATAAAAGGTAGGAAAACATGAGAATATATAGGGCCATAAAATTGCTTACGAGAAATAAGGAAAAAGAACAAAAAGACAGCACTCCAAGTTTTGAAGACTGAGAAGAGCATGGCAAAAGATGTGTCAGGGATTTTCAGAAGTTTGATGAAGGAACCAAAAGATGCAAATACAGTACTTACTTGTCAACATCCAATCCAGCATACTTAAAGAGGTTCTTGGAGTTAAGGTTTAAAGGTAAAAAATAGCTTATAATTTATAGCATCAAACATGGTATATGAATATAAAGTCAATCAGAAAGGATATTAGAGCAGAAACAAATCCAACTCCAACACCTACAGAGCAACAAGGAAAGCATCTTCGTGATTGTGATTAAAAGGACATACAAGTATGTAATGGGTAGAATTTTAATCATAAGTTAATAGAAAATAACTGCACTGCAAAATTTAGATTGAATTTTCTTTTCTTTTTCAATTTGTCCTATTTTGACCCCAAAAAAATAATGCATTCTCCATTTCCTGAATGGTAGAAAACCAATCAATAACTAAGTCAGATTGCAGGAAGGCAAAAAACAGACATTTACCATGTATTCACTTGCATGATGAAGCATAAGAAAACAATGATCCTTTTCTTTTTCCAATTAAAAAGATTAATTAGTAAGTATATTATAATATAAGAGAAATTCACTCAGTAAGACCAAAGGTTAAGACAAACCTGCAGACAGAGAGCCAACAAAGGTCTCAAGAAACCTAAAAATCACCATAAAGAAGTTTTGCGCAGATGATGCATGCTTTCTTACAATGGACATTGTCCTGCATAGGCAAACAATGCTTTAACTCAAAACCAAACTAAACAATCAAATCACAGAGGACAACAAGTACTTCACATACCTGTACAAAGATATTGCCATCTACATAAAGAACCAATTCACCCAGTAAAAAACGTGCATGAACATGTAAGATGTTAAATACGAGAAACAAGAAACCATCAATAGCATGCTACAAAAACTTACAGCATCATTTAAAACAGATTCTCCAAAGACCAAAGCATAAAGGTTCGTATCAGTGCCAAGTTCCTGCAATTAAGATCATCATACATGGATACAAGGTCTAAAAGTTGAAATGGGATGGTTTGTTACTTTTACTGCTTAGACACTAGTTCTATAACACAGACACTCAGAAATCTCTGTACCATTATAACTACAAACTGACATTTCATTCAAATTAATGAAAATCCAGTTAGGTGATGGACTAGAAAAAGGAAACAACAAAAGACCTTCAAAGAATCAGTAGCAAAAGAAGGTTAAGGTTACCATAAGTATTTGCAAAACTTAAGCAGCTAAGCAATTACAGAGTAAGATATTTAAGGGAAAAAGAGTATATTTAAGACTTTTCTTTCGCAAGGTAAAGGTCAACATGTTAGCAACTGAAAAAAAAAAGTTGCTTCACTGTTATATATATTATTAGGATTCAGTTTCGTTTTTGCTTTTGGAAGCAAAAGAGAGAAAAGGCCTAAGCCAACACCATAGAAATACTAATACTTTTGATAATTGAAGAATAAGTTTTTAAATTCTTTCAGGGAATAAAATGCATGATTATTGTTGACAAAACAATTATGTTAGATATGGTGTTGCATATTGCTTATTTGTTCACTAATAACCATAATTTGTTTTGCTTTCTCTATTTATTTTTTGCCTTTTATGTACTTTTCGGGAAGCAAATTCAAATGGCAAAACGAAAGAAGAAAAAGAAGAAACCAAATGGAGCCTAAGTTAATCTCAGTTATATCACTTTTCAAAATTAAGAATACAGAAATAAAAGGTATAATGATACTTCAAAGAAGTACATATGTGTCTTGGCAGCAGCATGGAAGAAGCACAATTTTATGTGAATATTATTATTGTTTCTGGTCATAGAAATTATTGTGATACAATAGACCTTCACAAATTTTCATATTTGGTGTTGGACTAGATGTACGACATGTATCATAGTATAGCTATGTTTTCATTTAACCTCACCCTCCCACAATAAATAGCCAGGATGGTAGCATAAAAACCTGACCTGAAATATGGAAAGAACAGTAACAGGGTCGGTTGCTGATATAAGAGCACCAAACATTAGGCATTCAACAAAAGGAAGTCCGTACATGAGGTACACGCGACCACCAAGATAGCTGTACATATGCGGCTAGATTATACAAGGCAGTGAGGGGAAAAAGAATGAAGGAACAGACTTTTTTCTTTTTTTTGTAATGAAGAGTACTCACACTAAAACTCCTGTAACAACTGAAGCTATAAAAGTCCCTAAAATAGCAAATGTGACAATGGCTCCAAAGTTAGAGAAAAAGGGTTTCTGCAAAAGGGGGGCAAAACGAAGTGACAATTAACAGAGAGATCAACCATGCAAAACGCGAAGAGTGTAATGCATAATACTACTACTTACAGGTGATAAGCTGAAACCTGATTGAGTGCCCGAAACAGAAAAGGTAGTTAAGAAACACAATCAATGAGGTATCCTAGAGTGATAAATAGGAACTAGCAATCAAAGGTTTTAAGGATATAAGATTATTGGAGGTAAGAGAAACAGGAAAAAGAATTCCTCATGGAAATTGAACCACGCCCTGCCAAAGGAATAAGATATGATGAAATTCACGGTTTGCCATTTTTATATCAAACAAAATCGAAATGGAAAACAAGAACAAACAAACAATATATATATAACACAATAATGGGGAAAGAAATGAAGGACCTGATGCTTGTTTCAGTGTTGGAGATGTTAGCAAGTCCACCAACAATTAGACCTGGTAGAAAGACGATCATTTTGTTACGAAGGAAACTGAAGCGTCAAGATATATAAAGATAAATGAAGAAGGAAATTGTCGAAATTGACTAACCGATAAGCAAAGAAGCGCTGGCCTCAGGGAGATAGTAGAACTTGTGACGGCGAAGGACATGGCCGAGGACGAATGAAAGGACGAGCATCATAATTTGAAGGAGAATCCCCACTCCAGCGGCTTGCTGCTCCCTTTCGGGACTACCGCTTTCCGCCGGTGAAATTCCCATGCTATCGCTCTTAAAATTAAAAAAAAGTAAGACTCTCACAGCGGATCAGTGAATCAATGACCACCTACAGCCTCCTATACGGTGTCGCTCACGGCGATTTTCCGATAATGCCTTTTCGTTTTTGTTCTAGTTACCGGTTGCGATTTTCTCTATTCCATATATTTCAACTTTCTTTTTAAGTTAACAACATAAAGTTCTAAATTCAAATTATCTCCGATCACATTACCAAAGAAGATAACAGCCAACGTTTCGTAGTTCGACCAGTGGTCGAGCCGGTAACATATTTATTCATATTAAAAATTATAAAATAAATTAAAAACTATTCAATCGATTTTTTAACCCAGTTTCGAGTGATTCACCTTTTTTTTATTTTTCATGAAAAACTAATATTCACCTTGATTGGTATAAAAAAAATAAGTTCGAAAAAAAGTTTGAATAAAAAAAATTCGTTTAGAAAACATGTCAAGCCTCAACTAATTTTTTTTTTTCCCTGAGTCCAGATCTGCAAAAAATTGTTATTTTCTTGTTATTTTTTTGTTGCTTTAATGTTATTTTCTTATTGCTTTTTTATTATTTTACTATCATTTTATTATTATGTTACTATTATTTTATTGTTATTGTTTGGATATTATATAATTTTTATTTTATTGTTAATTTTGTTACTATTTTAAATACATTTACTTATTGAATTGCACCGCTATTTTAGTGTTATTTAAGTATACATATTTTTTTAATTTATTTTCAATTTGTTGGAAATCATTTATTTTAATATTTTTAATATTTTTTATGTATTATATATATAATTAATACCCGAATTTTAGCATTTTTATTCAGATCGGATTTAGATAAAATTTTAAATCCATTTTCGAACCTAGCAAACGGGCTTAAGTTTTTTATTAGACACAAACCTAGTCCGACCCGACTCATAAACACCTCTACCTCTAATCAATTTGATCCGATCTAAACAGAATTGATTATACTTATGTTGTTTTAATATTTGAATTTAAAATTATATTATTTGCATTACTTGGATATCTAAATCTATTAAATAGTTTAAAAATTTTTAGAAAAATCAATAATAGATAACAAATTCGGATGTTCGAATTCAAATTTACTATTTAGGATAATAAAATGGGTTTGAACTACAAACTTGGATCAATTAAATATGTATTAAAATGTACATTAGACCAAAGCTTACATATAGATTTTTTTTATTTATTCCTGTATGTTAAATTAAAATTGATGTATATTTATTTTTGTATGTATAAATTTTTATTTTTACTATTAAAAACTGATATAATTGATGAAATAATCAGATAGTTACACTTGGCACATCACGTATACCTCGTGTTGACTATAAAGACCCATTTTTAACAATGGAAATTGATGAAATTTTTAACAGAAATTTTTAACAGAAAGATCAATTTACTCTTTGATCTAATATATAAAAATTATTTTAATATTTTTTAAGAAAAATGAGATAAAATATAATCCGACTCATAATATAAGGGCATCCATAATACTTTCATCATAATTATTATAATATTTAGAGGAGGTTTACATGAGATCCAATTACATAAAATATTATTTAACTTTATGAATTATATAATATTTTTAATAATTGTGTAATCACATGAAACATTATTAATTTGACGAAAATTGTCATTTTTTAAAATATAATTTGTGTAATTTAAAAAGTTTCAATTTGAATCCAAAAATAATCAGATTTAGAATTGATATCGAATCCGTAGCAATTTAAAAAAATTGAATAAATATCAAAATTATAAATGAACTTTAATTTAATGTATAATTTGATATATGAATTTTGATTTGATGCAATTATATACATTAAATTTAAATTGTGTTTCATTTGTATACATGAAACTTTGATTTTGGTTCGACTATACACATTTAAAAAAATGAATGCTTACATTTATTTTCATATAGAATTAATATAATTATTTTTATATGTAATATATTAACATAAAATAATATTAATTCGATAATCTTGATAGTGATTTATGAAAATTAAATTAAAGCAAATTAAAATTTTATACATAAAATCACACAGAATTAAAGTTTATGTATAACATTATAGGTTGGATTAAAGTTACGTATACTTTTAATATTTATTCTTAAAAAATATAAAAAGAAATAAAAGAAATAGAGAAAAAAAGAAAGAAATTTCATTAAAAATCTCGCCGTGGATTTTTCATATCCTCACGGGGATTCCCTATAAGAATAAACATTTGAATTCCCTCCATTCAAAATTACAATAATGCCCTTCTTCTTTCCCCAATCTCCTAATTTCCCTCCAAATTTGCAATCGATTTTGTAATTTTATCTACATCACATGCAAAATCAAATAAAGAAAAATTAAATTTAGAAGAAGAAAGAAAGGGTAAAAAGGGAATCCTAAGGCTTGATGTTACGGACTGTGGACTTGGACTTGTCAAGAATGGACCACATGACTTGGACATCTTCATATGCACATGCCATCACTTCCCCATGCAGATCCATCACATGCTTTTCATGCTCTGCACCCATAAAAAAAATAATTAAAAAAAATCGAATCGGAAGTTGAATCGGTTAATCAGTTTAACTGATTAAAAATATTGTATTTGATTATAGTCAAAAAATCTAATCTAAAAGTCAAACTAGTTACATCTCTAATTTTTGATTTCTTACTATTTTTCCTGCTTAATAGTTGAATCGATTGATTAATAATTGGATCGGCTTTTTATGATTTAGTATTGATATTGAGTTGACTTTATTTTATGCGTATTTTCAGTATTCAATAATTATCATATTTCATGCTCGAGTAAGTTCACTTTTTTTCTTCAAGCACTTAGTTAAATGAGATAATTTCAACTTTAGTCTCTCCTAATTTTCAATACTTCACTTTAAGTCTTTCTTTTAGCCTTTAACCCCTAAAAGGTTGTAATTTTATTTTGGCCCTCCCAACAATAAATTCTCAGATTTGTTCTTGAATACAATACTATTGGTTTTTATAATAAAATTATATCAAATAGATTCAAAATTATATAATTTTTTTCAATATTAATTTCATCGTAGATTTTTATTATATATATATTTTTTATATGTCTAGAACTGCACATAACCCCTTCTGAAACCTTAAATAAGAAGATACTCGAACCCATAACCTCTCAAATTGACAGTAATATCAATACCAATCGAATTAAGACTCGATAGACATATAATTATATTGTTAAATCCAACAATCCATTTATCGAGAAAAGGATATACTACACCAAAAGGTATAAGTTTTAATAATCCCTTTAAAAATCATAATATAACAGTAAAACTATGCTTTTTTAACTCTCCTAAAATGATAAAAATTCAATTTAAATATATACCTGTTTGGGACTTCTTATCCCTTGGTTGCTGGTTGAAGAAAGTGCAAGCTTTTTTGAAAGGCGTAGCGATGGTTTTCTTCCAAGAAGCCATCAATTCCTCCTATATACTTTCCTTCTTCCTCAACCGTAGTGGATGACTAATGGTGGTTTGGCTGTAGATTAATGATGGGTTTTGCTTTGCTTTGCTTTGCTTTTGGCTATCTGCAAAACGACTGCATCTTCTTTTTTCTTCTCTCTATTGGCTCTTGTGAATTTGGTCAACTCTTAAAGGCATTATATATATATATATATATATAAGGAAGGAAGCGAAGGGAAGGGGAGGTGATGTGTAGAAAGAGAAGCAAGATCCATGAGATAAGGTAGACCAAGCTTTTTTATTTAATTATTGTGTTTGTGTGTGTTATGGGAAAGAAAGGTTCTTCGTTTTGGTCGACTGCACCGAAGCACATGGTGCACGCTCCCGAGCACAACCCTTACACGTGAATGCCTTTACTTTTTTCGATGCTCTCTGTCACTTACGTCTAAAAGCGACCGCCCCCCTTCCCCTTCGCCTTAACATCATGCATGCCTCGTTTCTTTCATTAATATCATGTTTTTACTACTAGATTCATGGTCGGATCATCGATTTTTGTTTATTTATTTTGATTAAAAAGTTATTAAAAAGGAAATTAGTTTGACTGTCGGTTTAGTCGATTTTTAACGCGATTCATGCATCAATTGATCTAACCTTTCTAACCGTATCGATATCATGACGGTTTCTTGGTCCAATTAGTATTAATATAATGCATTGCCCTGTTTCAAAATTAGATCGATGGTCGAACTGATCGAATCATCGATTCTCAATTTATCCGATTTGACTAAAAAATATTAAAAGTTCATAAAAACAAACATATTTACAAATAGAGAAAAATGATTCAACTGTCAATTCAATAAATTTTTTAACTCAAATCGTCGATCAATTGGTCTAACCCTTTTAATCGAATCAATATCCAAATCGATTTTTTATCCAATCAATCCGATCGGATAGCTTAATTTGGTTCAAATAACATCTCATTAATATCACTCTCTCACCATCAAAGAAAATCAAACTTTATATTTCTTAAGTTAAATTGTAAGAAATTCAGTTTCTTTTAAATAAGATTCTAATCAACTCTTATAAATAAAGAAAATAATATTAAAAAGTTTTATCTTTTATTTAAAGATCTATTCTGACTCGATTTTAAATTTAAACGAGATTTTTGGGGTGTTTTTTTCTATCGTTTTTGGGACATGAAATAAAATGGGTGCACAGCGGTAGGTGCGTTATATTTCTGTGGGAGGGATTTAATATTTTTTAAGAAAAAATTTAAGCATGTGCATGCAGTGTAATTTGTTCAAAGCATTTAAAATAGGTTGCAGTACATGTTATATTTACGATTGTATAATCATTATAAAGTATATGTTATATTATATGTGACTTATATTAAGAAATTATTCTTTTAATATAATTATAATTGATTTTTAGAGTTTTTCGATACAAAATTTGAGTGTCATAAATTTATTTTCATAAAATTTGATATTCTCGTTACGTCAAGACCTAAAGGAGAAGAATAGGTATGGGTCTTACTTTTTTAAAATGAAAAAAAAATGGCTTCGCCTTTTATCCTCATCGTTATATTCCTATCTGCATTAAGATAAGTGGCAAATTAGAAAAGACACTTGAACAATAAGCCTTCCACCAACAAACTAGAAGGCCACGCATGATGACCATCCGGATAAGCACATACCATCCACCATCCACATTCCAGCACTTTATCGGGAACATAAAGTTATTGGTCATTAAACATCACATGAGTTCAACTGCTTTATCCCATCAGGTCAGGATGCATGATAGGATCTATCCTATCGCAAACATCCTCGTCTCATCAAAGACATCCCCCCACGCGTTTTGTAATGATGGCAAGTCGAACACGTTAACACCATCTTACATGAGACCCCTACCAATAAATACCTCCGAGAACAATGAAGAGGAGATCAACTCTCCAAGAATACTAAGTCGATACTCTACTAATATATTTCTAGCTCCCAACCTTAACACTCCTTTCTCATTCACTCTTTGTAACCTTCGACTCTTTGCCCCAACTGGATGAACCGGCCTCCATAGTATCTACCACTCTCTCCTCTTTACTCCTCCCTTGTTGTGCGTTACATCAACATTGTCAAACCCAAAATACTAAAATCACACTATAGGTGTCGAGATTCTAAAAGTGACGTTCACCATGTAGCTCTCATTATATAGCACATAGCTTTACTTACTATTTCAATTAGTGATTACTCAAATCGCAAGGCCATTGTTCATCAACTAGACTTGAGAACTTGTCTTCTTTACTAATCACAACTAGTTTTGTTAAGGGAAGTCAATTTTTTTTGGGAGAAGTCTTTAAAGTGTCGTTCGTTTAGAGTCAACGAAACCTGCAATAGGTTGGTAAGATTTGAGCCTATGCCGTATAGCATATAGGGCACTTGTGACCAACAACGAGGTAGCATAGATGCCTAACAATGCCATATAATAGGAGCGAATCCAAGAGATTTTTTTTTGGGGGGGGGCCGCGAGGTTACGTTATATGTTTTTATGTAAGCTAAAATGTAATTTCACCATTGTACCAGTTTATATCTTTATAGTTTTTAGGATGTCCAAATCAAAATTTCATCATTTTTTAGAGTCAAACTCTAATTTTACCATGCATTATCTTCAAATTTTATAGATTTTGAAAAAGCTAAAACGTAATTTTCCAATTTTTGGAGGATAGTGCCCTTGCCTCTCCCCCTATTGTCTCTACCCTTACCATATAAGGGCATTGATTCAAATCTTACAAAGTGCTTATGCTCACATTTCCTTAGTAAGTAACCATACGCCACACAGTCTGATTCAATGAGATACTCTCACTTTATTGAACATGTTATCTCTTTAAGCAGCTTCAGCCCTCAAACACTCAAACAATCTATAGAGTCGAGAGACAAAACCTCAATTAATTAAGGATAAATTTGACCATATTGAAGAGTCTATTAACTCTAAATAAATAATACTTTGAAGAATTTTCTTAGCGTCCTTGTAACTTTCATCTTAATTTATTCAAAGCATCCAAAAGGTATAACTTAATTATGCTAAGTGGTGTAAAGTATGACCCATTTTGTTTTGAAAGCCTCATGGTTTTATCATGACTATAATATAACATAATTGATACATATAAAATAAATGTATATTATAGTATACAATATTTTAATCTATATGTTTTTTTTAATAATTTCATTATAAGTTTTGATTATATTTGTTTTTTTTTTATATAATGTCTAGAAATACCTATAATCCCTCCTCAATACATAAATAGAAGGATAATGTACTTCAACATACTCGGATCCACATCTTTTTAAATATCAATACTAATCGAGTTAAGACTTGATAGATAAAAATTAATTAATTTAAAAAATTATACTAAATGATGTTGTGGTTGAAAGTAACAAAGGGAATCTTTGGGGGGTGGAATGGATAACTTCCAACAGTTAATTTTATTACAAAAAAATAAAATAAATAGCATGTGAAACCACCGGCAGTCCACAGTCACCCAATGATTAATTTATTTGTTTATGTAAACACACACACCACAATGATTTAATGATAAATTAATGGGGAAAATTAAATAAATATTTAAACATAAGGAAGCAAGGATGCATGCACTGTTGTGTTTCAGTTAACTTATATAAATATTTATTATATTTTTACCAATTATTAGTATGTATTATTGCACTGTATATATACCATTTGCCTCCCACAATATTTCTGGATTATCTTGCCTTTAACATCAACCCTTTCATATATATTAATAGGGGATTTAAAAAATTATTTAGGTGTCGAGATTGAATTATAAATTTTTTAAATAATGTTATTTAATTAGAATTCATATAATATGTAAGGGTTAATATTTGCCATTGTTGAGTCGAATTCAAATTATGCAATAAATACGAATGAAAATCGAAAAACTTAAATACAAATAGTTATGTGGAAAAACTCTCCGGAAGAGCAAAGAAAAATTTCACTAAAAATGATAAAAATCAAAATAGGAATACAAGATGGAGAGAAATCAACAAACCTCGAACTCGAAATACAAAGTTTCATTGAATTTCGTGTGAAAATATGACAAAAACATCTTTAGAGTAAACAAAGTTAGATTGAAAAAAGATAACAAAATTTAATTAGGAGAAGAAATCCAGTTAAGTGAGGAACATATCGTGATGTGGTGTTCGACTCATCCAGACACCATGCATCACGTAATCGGGATGAAAGGTTCTTCTCATCGAGATGTCGGTGCCATATATATGTAATTATGTGTATAAGTAGTTTTAAATTAGTATAATATAGGTATGTAAGTAGGTAGGAACTGAGTGGGGTTAAGTATAACAGCATGATTAATTAATTAATTAATTAATGATGATGATGATGATGATGTTATTTTTATTGAATTTTGTTTGTCGGTGAGTTTACGAAAGCTGTTTTAAGGTTAATTGAACCTCACATGCATAGAAAAAATAAAATAAAAACATTTTTTTATATTTATATTTTTAAAAATATTTCGATATGTTCCAGTTTTTTTTTTTTTTTTACTTCCTCTCAGGATTTGAGCATTGAATTATACCACCTTTTCATTTTGGTATATATATATTTTCACTTTGATATTTAAAGTTTTATTCCTTGAAGTTAACAATAGTTTAGAAAAGATTGGATGATCATGTGGAGTCGATCATTAGTCTATGGATCGAGTTGAATAGGATTAAGGTTCGAAGTTTAAATAAATTCTAAACTTGATCTAGTTCGTACAAAAGTTTATTTTTATTTAAAATTTAATAAAATATTTGAAGTATATTGTTTTATGTTAATATTTATATATTTATTAAAACAAAATGTTTTAAAAACATTTATTTTAAATTTTAAATTTTATTTCATTTAAAGTTAAAAAAAATATTATCAATGTACTAAATACTAACTTAATAAATAATTTTAAAAAAATACATAAAAATGGGATTTGAATATTAAAAAGCACATATTTTAAAGCTTAATTTGATCATTTCAATCAAAATCATATTTATCTTTTTTTATAACTATGTGTTATACATAAAAATTTTCACCCGCAACATTGATGTGCTATATTCCAATACATGATTAAATAGGGTTTTTATTTTCTTAACAAACGGTTGAATGAGGGTAAATGTACCACGGAAGCTCTTACATTGGAAATCTAACTACATTTTGCTCTTTTTATTAAAAAATAAATAAATTAGTCTATGTACGTTAGATAAAAAAATAAATTGATATTTTAATTAAAAATTTCATCTATTTTTACTATTAAAAACTAGTTTATACACGTCAAAATGAGATATATGTGACATAACGTGTAACTATTTGGTTATTTTATCAACTACACCAATTTTAACAATAAAAATTAATAAAAAATTAAACCAAAAATACTAATTACTTTTTAATTTAACATATAAAAAGTAATTTACTAATTTTTAAATAAAAATATAATTTAACTCTTAATATAATAACATCTATAATACTTGTTTTTAAGGAAATAGCGAATAGAAATGAATGGGCATTTCGTTATCTTGGGGGTACGTTAAACGATGTGATCCAAATTGCAGTAGAATTTTCACTTTCATGCCATGGCCTCTTTTGCTGCCAATTGGGCTTAGCAGAAATCATGATTTCTGAAACATAAAATAAATCGTCAGATTCTTAAGTATTTAGGTTCGGGTCGAATTATGATACGTTTTTATTCGTTGTATTTTATATTGATTTGATTTTATATTTTAATTGATCATATATATGTATATATATTTATGTTTGTATTATACGTATAATTTTTTGTATTTGTGTTATTGAAACTTTCGAAAAAAATATATTTGAATTCGTTTCAAATTCACTCTGACCTAGTTTTCTTTTCTTAAAAAGAAATTGAGATTCGAGTTAATATATTTATTTTTTTTATAATTATTTCTATATTTTTAATCATAATTTCTTGATTTTATAAAAAATATATAATGTATATTTTAAATACATCTTGTTAATATTTATTAATTTTATAAAATTTTAGAATATATATTTGGTTTGCTTTTATATAATAATAATAAAAAAAAAAACCAATATCATGTAAAATATTATTTAAAACTTTGAGTCGGAAGCCAAAATACAAAAATATCAAATAAAGTTCGAAACAAAGTAAGCTTGAGTGAACGTAATAAATAAAAGTCGAATCAGGGCATGCTGGGGGCAAACAGAAGATCACCCGCCCCATCCCGCCGGTAGAGCAGACATGCCCGCAACCTTCTCTGGTATGTTGGGTGCGCAAGAAAATGTTAAAAGAGAATTGGCAGTTCATAAAAGTAGTAAAGGAGGGTACTTTTCCATTTGCAACAATTGATGTTAGAACATGAAATGTAGTACGAGCCAAATACCAATTTATTGGAAATTACACAATCCATAGAAATGCATCACAATTTCCCTAAAATCCTAATTTTGCCATGAATTTATTTTATGAAATCATGGCAAGGGTTCTTGTGAATCTCCCAAACGAGACAAATGAAGATATGCATCAGTCCCTGCAAGGAAAAACCAGTTGGATAAATTTCTAATGGGTTACTTTAAACGGAGAAAACAGGATAAGTGAATAATTTTAAGAAAGCCGGTAATACAAGCACTCGGGAAGATGAAAAATAAAGCATTTCAAGATACAAGCCGTGTTAATGCAGCTCAAAACCACAATGTCATCTGTTGCTATCAATAATAAGAAACAGTTGATATCAGGAGTTCGGGATAATCCGATATAACAACAAGAACCACACAAGTATTACGAAACATGAAACTAGTAAATGTCAGTTTTTGAGAACAACCACAAACATGTGTCCTGGAAACTGTACCACGATAATTTTAACCCCACAGTCGCAACAAAACCCTACAGTCAAAGTACAGTGAAATAGAAGAAGATTGGTTCTTCTGCAACAAACTGTTTGTCTCATTATGCCTTACTGCCTATTATTTCCTCTGCTACCAACTTTGAGTTTTTTATATTTGGTATGAATGATATAGTCAAACGGGCAACAAACTATATAGATCGAGTCTAGATTGTAGCGTTTTATGAACTTTCGAGGATTTTGATAGTCACAAAACTTGCCATCATTAAAAATGCAGACTTTATCTTACTATTTACTGAGAAAATCTCAAATTTCAAGAGTTAAGAGAAGGTAAAATGCTTTATTAACTATGAGGTAATTAACTATTTCCAACATGAGCAAAACTAGTACCCTCTAATAATCCTATCAACAGTTCCAATAAGAATCATTCATTACAAGTACTGAATTGAATGACAAAACTAGATTTAAACTAACTAACTAAAAATTCAATTCAACTATCTAACCAACCCACACATAATTTTCATGGGGGTGGGACTCGAACTTGGGCACTCAAAGGCCCAAGACCTCAAGACTTGCGAACAGAGCCAAGGCCTTAATGGCATGGTTCCCTATTTTATAATTGCATTTTTGCAAGTCTAGATTATCAAGGTCACTATACTGTGTTTCGCATGGAAAAAGCACTCAGATTGGCTTCGATACAGTTATGCCTTGATGGCAAGGGAAAACTTTCTAGAGTAAACTCATGTTATATGATGACACCAAAAACTATATATGGGCAAGAATACATGCACACACACGTAAACACGCATGTGCTGGCAACCGAATGCTCACAAGCAAAACAGATCAACTGCCAAGACCTCAGAGCTTGTCCGTAATTTTGCAAGAGTTTAAGTGGTCAAACCATAGTAAACTGCACTCACCATATCCTTCCATGGAGATAATTTGAAGATCTCCTCCAAAATATCGAGCATACAAGCGGCTTATCGGTAGCCCATAACCGTATCCAGCCATGGTTACTGTATCAGCTGTTCCCAGATCTGAGTGCTCGTCCAATGGGTTTCTGGCAGTGCTGTATAGGTATGTGAAAATCTTGGGAAGACCGCTTCTTGGTATGCCACCCCCCTCATCAGAGACCTGCATAGCCAATTAGAGGAAGTTATATTGTTAGACAATGAGTGAAAACATAGTGTATGTTTGATCGTATACATTAAAAACTGTAAATCATGCTCTTCTGCAAACAAAAAAAAAAAGATAAAAAGGAAATAGTTGCTCAAAGTTCTATGGATAACAAAGCATGATAAACTACCTTTATGGTTACATCCTCAATTCCGTCAGCAACTATTATTCGAATAGGTGGTGCAACTCTATCCGAATCCATATAACGCTCTTGGACAGCGCGCAAGGAGTTTTTGACCAACTCAAATACCATAAGATGCAAGTGTGTTGGAACATACCTGTTATCAAGAAACCACATGATACATAGTAACATGGGACGGAAATCAAATGATTGTTGATTACCGGATTCATGACTAAACTAAAGAACCAGAATTGCTTTGGAGAATCCAATAATTGAAAGTGTATTAAAAATGAAAGAGATGAAAAATCTAGCTGAAACTAAATATAGCAAACTTGACCAAGGTGAGATTAAACCAACTTACGGGAATGTAAATTTGGGATCACCATAGATAGTAACTTCAGGAGCACTGCCATACTCCCGCAAACAAATACAGCGAGCATCCTCACTAGCATTTTGAGCCACCTCCACTGGAGACATTTTTGTGTGTATATAGCCCACACAATGCAGAGGAGGATTAGGGTTATGCAGCTCCACATGCTGCCCTGCTTTCACCAAAATTTAAACATGTAGACGGTGTTTAAACACCAGCTTCAAGAAGCTGTAACAAATGAAAATATTAAAAAAAGTAGTTGCCAGCAGGTGTTGCAGTAAAAAAAACAGTAGATTATCATCTCGGTAAAGAAAATGAAGACGAAACGAACCAATAAGCATACGGATTCCAATTCTTGACATGTAAAATCTATCTAGAAACTGATGAATCTCATCAAGATCCTCATAAACGATCTTCGGATCCATGCCTTTCTTCAACTGTTGAACCCCCAAAGCCATCATAGGGACCACATTGTTGTGTCTCACCTTGATAGCCTTAATCATTTGTGTAAATTCCCTCTCATCATTCGTATCCTTGATCTCGGGAAAATATCTTAGGTCACGAAAGGAATCCAAATACCAGTCTCTCACCTAACAACAAGTTACAACAGATAAGAGTTATTACTCTATATCATCAAAATTCAACACTTGATCCATCATTTTGTAAACCAATCTTTAGATTCAAAACAAAGAACTCCCACATAATGCAAGGATCAACAGTGTTCAAAAGAATAGATTCAGCTGCAAGAACATGCTTCAAATATGAAATCAAATTGTGAGATGAGAGCCTGTCAACTGCACTAGATAATGTTTTAAGCAACATATCATTCTAAAGAAACCATGGCCTCAAAAGCTAATTCAGGGTACAAAGAATTTCGCCATGATTCCATCAGAGGCTCTAAAAGGTCAACAGACAGCATAAAAAAGCAAGCAACCTATGTAAAGGGAAACAAATAACTTGAAAATCAAAAGGCAGAGACAAGAAGAATCTCCTTGTACAATAATTATTTAATTAAATGTAAAAGGCCCAGTATGCAGAATCACGTATGCAAAGGAGAAAAAAAAACAGTCAAGTTGAAGTTGTGATATAAATACCCATTTTGGCAAAAACAACAAACAAAAAATCCACTGGTGTGGGCTACAGAAAATAGCAGCAAACCCATCAAAAAAACATAAAACAAAGAAGGAACCTTCAAAACAGCAGGCTTCTCAGAAAGACCATAAGGGAGGCTCTCAAGCTCAATTGCTCTTCGGGCAATTCTAATAGGAAGCTCCTTATGGAGAAACTGACCCGAAATCAACAAGTTTCGTTGAGTAGGCTTAGACCCAAACTCCATCATGTACCTCAAGCTCACCCCTGTTTGTTTCCTGCAACCCCATTTGTGAACTTCCTCAATTAAGGTCTTGGAGAAAGATTCACTCGCTTTCTTAGCCGCCATCACCGTTCCTTGTAAAAGAAACAAACCTCCCTCCCCCTTCACAGTTTCTACAATTCAGCTAAGACCCTTCTTCAGCCAGGCCGCCCAGGCGGCGAGCAACATGCAAATCCAACAATTTTGTTGTAAGGAAAATACGACACTAACATAGAGATAGACGATTGGAGGTTGATGACGATGATAATGCAAAATGGAAAAAACACCCAAAAAGTAGATAGGAAAAATTGAATGCTTTTAGAAATCGATTTTAATTGTATAAATCGTTTTGTAAATGTAAGGGTAAAAAAAGAGGGTGAATTACGTGATTGGGTCCCTACCCTTTTTTATCCGAATTCTAAAATTTAATAAGCAATATATAAGCTCCCTTGTTTCGATGAATCTTGGTTTTCGGGTATTGGATAAGAACCACACATATTTGGGTCAACCCGATAATATTTTTATTATTTTTATGTCAAGATTTAAAAATTTTCACATGCAAATTATGGATAATTTCAAGCTCTTTTATTATTTTTTACTCTATCTCATTTTAAGGAGAAATTATTTGATGAATTTTTCTCATCACATTATTTATGTTTTTTTTAAACTATTTAATGACATTTCAATCGTTTTTTTCATGTCATTTGTACATAATATTGGTTATTTTCTTACTCTAAAACTCGAACTTCAAATTTTAAATTCCAATCATAAACTCGAAACCCTAAATTAAGAAGATTCAAAATTTATGGTTTGGAGTTCAGGATTCGAAATTTAAAATTTAGAATTCAAGGTTCAAATAAAAAATAATAGTATATCTCAAATAATTGAAAAAAAAAAACTATGAATTATGGGTGAAAAAATCCATAACATAATTTCTCTTAAATAAGATATATACATCTTTTAAAATTTATTTGTAAGGTCTAAAGATTCGATTTTCTTTTGAGTCCCAATTCCAATATGATCCCCACGTCTCATTAACCGATATGATTCTCGAAAGAATCCCTATGATTAAAAAGATAAATCCGAAATTAATAATACGATAACTCCAACAATCCAATTGTTTAGTCCATTGATATATGTAATAATTTTTAGAAGAAAGAAAACAAGTGTAAAAAGATATTCATTATTGATATCAATTAAAATTTTAAATATGATTTTTTAATAATTTATTTATTATAATAATTCAAAAGGGACAAAATTAGGTGAACCGTTTTAAAAAAAAAAATTGGACCTCAGGCGGTAGATAAATTAATTATAATAATTTGAAATTTTGAGTCATTGTTTATTTGGTTTAAGATTCCAATTTAATCATTTATAGTATTTATTTATTAGGGATAAGTATTGTTGATGTGGATTTTACGTGAATGACGAATGGATTGGTGGTCCAAAATGAAAAAGATGTGGCGTTGATGTTTAAATTTCGATAAAATAAAATAAAAGTTTATATGACCCGTAAAGAAATCAAACCAGTCAACGGGCCAGTTTTTGACCCGGTTTATGGCCAACACGTGTATATGCATTTTTTTGTGTGTATGTACAGTATTAGACAAAATCAACATAATCTCAATTACTCAAAGTTGAGGTTTGTAATCTATCGAGTCTTTTTAACTCAGATTGGTTTGGATGTTAGTATCAATATACGAGAGTGTAATTGTGATAATATTGAAGTGTATTATTTTTTTATTTATAGATTAAAAAATTATATATAATTTTAAATATTGTATCAAAAAATATATATATAATCAGAATTTTTATAATGTGATTATTAAAAAAAAAAAGTTGAAATTTTAGATTCGAGTTTACTGCAGATAAATATGTAAGTTTTTCTTTAAGTTCAATCTAATTAATGTAGTATTAGGGATATTTGTCGGTAAATCATCTTGATCCGGAACTGGACCTTGTTGGTGTTGATTTGAAGATAATACAATTTCATCATTTATACTACAAATTACTATTGACAATAAGAACTTACTAGCATTGTTATTAAATTTTCATATCATGATGAATATCAATTCTCAATTTCATTAGCTGTACAAAACTTACGAAAAAGAATAAAAATATAATGAAAATTTCATTTAGAAAAATAATAATAAACAAAGATATGATCTTTTTATTCAAATTTACAGTTCTCAATTTTTGGTTGTTTTTTCTTAATTAGTTTCTGAGTAGAATCACCGGATCAATCGGCTGATATAATCCAATATTTATAACTTTGCTCATATGTCAGAACATAGATTTACGGACATGATCAAATATTCGAGCTCTTCTCACTTGGACAAATGAACCACCATTCCATTCACAAACTCCCTCTTTCTTGTCTATCCATGGGACCTTCAATCAAGATTTTCAGAACCGATCAAACTGATCAAACTACCGATTCAACCAATCCATCCAATTCAATTAAATAAATCATTAAAATTTCATAAAATTAAAAAAAATTCAACTCAACCACCTGGCTCAACTGATTTTAATCCGATCCAATTAGTCCGTACCGATTACAGGGTCAACCGGTCTAATACCTTTCTCTAAACCGATACCCTGACCGGTTCACAATCCAACCAATCTAACCAGCCAATCCAATTCAAACAAGGAGTGGCATACTTTTAAGATTTTTAAAGAAATTAAAAGACAAAAAGCTAAGCCAAACAAGGGGCACGATCAAGTTCTTACTATCAACTTAATGAACATAATAATAAAAATACTGCAACATTTACGAATCCAAAAAAGGTTCAGTATCAGTGAGAGTATGAGCAAGTGGAGGTCAAAGAATGCAATGCAATGCAATGCAAGCCTATCCAAATAAGAGTGTCACTAAGCTGGCTATATTACTTACGATAAAGCTTGTCCCGTCTCATAAGTTAATCACCCAAATTACGCAGTCTCGGAGCTTGCGATAATCTTTGCATGCTACGCACGCATACAAAAATCAAATCAAAAGTAATTACAATAACATTTGCTCTATGATTTTTTTTTAAGTGTGAAACATCAATCAATCAAATCCCCTTCCAAAAGAATTACCTCTTTCCCTTCCCTTCAACTTAGAAGGCTAGGGCTCATGTGAATTGGCTTCTTTTTGCAATTCCTTTGTCGTCCAAATAGTATGGTTCTCTAGTCTCTATACACGTTGAGTGCCAGCGTTGCTGAGTTGGCGCCCTAAAAGCGATATTCTTGATGAAACTAGAGGTGCTTCTTCGTCATTTAATTCAGTGCCATTGAAACTGCTTCCTCCATTGGCATCGTTGTTGGTATTCGGGGTGAATATGTCAGATGACTTTTTCTCCAACTTCCAATCCTATATTAACAAGAGAAAAGAGATCTTAAATGTGCAAAGCCACACATTTATGTAGTATTTTAGAACTTGACACCTTCACGATATATAGGGTTAAATCTCAAAATTACACATGAATTTTGATTTCATGTGTGGTATGATTAATTAAAAAGCCTTTTGAGTTGGTACAATTATACATATGAAACTTTGATTTCTATTCAATTGTATGAATAAAACTTTGACATTGATTCAATTGTACACATTTAGAAAAAGACAAATTATTCTAGTTATTCACATCTTGGTCAAATATAATTGTTTATACATGCACAAAAGTACACTTAAAATCATGCCACATTGGTTATCATATTAATGGTTTGTGAAAATTTAACTGAAATCAAAATTAATGTATACAATTGCATAAAATAAAAAAGATAATGTATCACAGTACACATTGAATCAAAGTTCATGTATAGTTTTGATATTTATCCCCAATATGATTATAGTAGGTTTTCAGAGACAAAAATCAAGTAATTAAACATTACGACATGATACTGGTGTCATTGACTATTTTGATTTCAGAAGACTAACCTTTGTTAATCTCTCGGGAATACTATCTGAAGGGAGCTGAGGTGTACGACCATCCTTAACCTTTATGTAGTTGTACATGACAACACCACAAAGAGCTGGAGGAAGAGAGTAAAATGAGTTTGCATCACAATAAATTTCTCAAATACATAAGAGAAAATAAGCAATGTCATAATAAAGAGTAGAGAAGTACCGATTGCATAACCAATTATATTGAGCCCTGTTATTGTAGACTCTGGAAAAACAACAGTGGAAAGGGCAATCAGTATCCAGTCTTTTAGGACACCAGCAACCCTAATGGTGACAGCTCCAGTTCTTCCAATTACTAAGAATATGGACAAGTTCAGAGCTAAAGCACAAAGCGCATTGGAGAAAAAGATCCAAAAATTGAATTGTATCTGTGAAACTTCCATCCCAGGCTTCTCCAGTAAACACCAAGGCACAAAAAGAAACACAAAACTGCCACCAAGGAAAAAGGAAAAAAAAATATAGATCACACATTGATCATTGCTATCTCGTGTACAATGAAATGCCATGTGAGCAATGTACTGCACATACATCTAACAGTAGAGGTTATATATAAGGAAGTCTACCTGCAGGGTGCGATGTAGTATAAGCTGGTGATTGGATTTAGAGTCAAGCCCTTCTTTTGCAGTAGGACTTGAGTTAAGACCAGCCTCAAAGCTTCAGCTAGGATGCCCGTCACCTGATAAACTGTGCCAACTATATTAAAATGAATTTCCCCATATGAGGAAACGACAACTCCAACGCTGACCAGCACCATGTTTAAGAACACATCGCACCTTGGTTTATCAGTGCCACACATTACACCCATGAAAAATGTTGCCACTGGCACTGTAACATCAAAATGCAAATGGCCGGTCATTAGATTAGAGAGTGATTTCATTCAATGTAACTCAATAATGCAATTTGTTTCCACATACTTAGAGCTTTGAGCATCTGGATAAAAGCCACAGATATATGCAAATAGGCAGTGTTACCAAACCTGTATTGAAAACAGAAAATAAATAGTGCTTAGAATATGCAAAACACTATCGACAAAAGGGGAGAAATATAGAATAAAGCTGTAAAAATTCTGTAAATCCAGTAGGTAACAAGCGCTGTATTATAAACAATTTGCAGCCTATTGCGGAAACCTTGTGGAAACTCAATAGCATAAGTGCACTTAATGTTTTAAATTTCATTAAAGCAAGTAGCAAAAAATAAAAAAGTAAATTAGCACCATTAGAGCCAATTTCATGGTCAAACATTATGAGAAGGAAACAGGAATCAAGGCAAATGGCTGTAATTCAACCTCCTGCTTGGTAAAGAAACTTCATTATGCCAAGAAGGATGGTTACAAGATGCATCTTGACCGCTCCACAAAGCCACTTAAAGCTTAGCTCTTTAAGGTAAAATAAAAGATGGAATAATACTTCTTGTAGGAACTGATATTGCATCTAAAGTTGATTTCAGCTTAAAACTAATCATCTCGGTGTATTGGATTCAAATTTTATTCTGTACTTCAACAAAGTCAAGTCAACCTTACTACTTCAGTGCAGTAACTCCTTAAAAACCACTAGGAGAGCAAAGCAGACAGATCCATTGAGGAAAAATATTGTACTTGAAACAAAAAACAGTCTGAAACATCCAGAAAGGGGGATTCACTGTGATACAAACTATCTACTGCATGATCAACACTTAGCAACAAGTTATAAAGTAATGCTCAACACTCAGTGGGGTTTTCAAGGTTGCCTACAGAAATGACTTATTACACAACAGAAATAATACCATCTTAATGAGTATAACATTACATCACACACAAAACAGGAAGTTAAGTCAATACCACAGTTTAAGTGCTTACCAAAGACTTGAAGCAAAGAAGGCACTTATAGGTACTACACATGTCGCATATCTGCAACGCGAAAATTTGTTAGGGGGGAGAAGATGGATCTCATAGCTATGCAATAATTGAGATTCATAATAGCAACTTCAGATAAAGAAAAGCACTTACATTTCAAACGTCATTTTGACAGGAGCTACAACCTGCATGGTGACATTGAGGGAGAGGAAATTTTACTTCAAAGCTAAGCAAAATAATGGAAAATGAAGCTTGCATAGAAACATAATAATAGTGCTCTCAAATTTATATTTTGCTTCAGTAGGTAAAATCACAGCAAAAAAACAAATGGCATCTTTAGTTTCAGGTCATAGAGAGACCACTAACTTATTGAACTGAGGATAATGTTATCAAAAACAAATTTTTAGTGGCAAAGTTGGCTTTCCTAGAGCTATTTGCATATAATAGTGACATGGGAGTATGTTGTTTTGCATTCACCAGTTTCGTATGAAGACATTCCTTACAATAGCTAGCAATTGAATTTAGTTGCATGTCAATCATACCTTGAAAACACGGATAAGAAAAAACGCAACGATTCCGGAGAATGCCATGTGAATCATTGTCAACGTTATAGGAAAAGGAAAATTGAAGTATTTGGGAGACAGAACCCACTGCAAAATTAAAAGATAAAATGAATTGCATAATTGCCTTGTCAAAATGAAACAGAAAAATCATTGCTTGCTTTAGTTGCAACCCAAATCTAAACCTAACTATTACAAGTAATAGATCAATAAAGATTGATCAGTTATGTAATTTTGCTGCATGACAATGTAAAGGCAGAAAAGAGCAACACTATACAGTACAATTTACATACAGTGAAAAACAAAAAAGTGAGTTACCTTATTATACAGTATAACGCCTGAAGAAAGCAAAATGTAGATCAATAGATAGAAATACGTCAATACATGCGCCTTGTTTATCATTTTTCCTTTCCTTTGAACCAAATATCCGAACGCGGAATGCTATTAACCAAAAAATAATACAAATAAATAACAAAAACAACAAAAATAAAACATTTTTCCTTTCTCCGACGGGAAACCAGAAATAGAAATAGCTCTTACCAGTAAACTTGTTTCCCTAATGAGAAAACACTTCAATTCTCTTCTTTTGAAAACGTCTTCCGCACTGATTATTACACCTGAAAATGACAAATCTTCGTTAAAAATAGCAAAGTAAAAAAATAAAACCTTCATAATCAATTAAACAAAGAAAGTAGATAGATCATAAAATTGAGAAAGAAACCTCACCTAATTTAACGAAAATAATCAGAAAAAAAAAAGGAAATCAAAATGGGGGAACGAGAGGGAGAGATCCGGTTCCGATGACTTAATTACTTATTTAATTACGTAGAAATATACGTATATTTATTACGATTATTAAAAATTAAGGAAAAAATGAGAAGAGATAATTACAGGCAGATGAATCGACTGCAAATCTGGGGAAATTTTGGGCGGCTCAGAGATTCAGATGGAGACGGAGATAACCCTTTTGGCAAAACACACAGTACGATTTTTATTAGTAAATTTCTATTCCATTACAGTATTACGGTTTACGGTGTGACTATTATCTTAATACTAAAATATACACTTTAAAATAATGCTTAGTTAAATGTATTGGGTTAATTTCGTTGGATGTGGTTAACATATGGATTGAATTTTAATTTGGTCCTTGAGTTTAGAAATGTTTTCAAGTTGAGTCCTTAGAATATAAGTTGACCAATCTTTAAAACATGTGTATAGTTATTGCATATGTAAGTCGGGTTGGATTGAGATAAGCTTCTAAAAATTTTTTATGCCCGAGCTTGATTCACTTAAACAATATATTTTATTATTTAAATGTAATTATATAAATTTTTTTATTTTTTATTTTTTAAAAATAAAGTAGATCGGATCGAAAGAACCAACGGGGTCATGAACACATCTAGATCTAACATAGTATGTAAAAAATCCCTTAAGTTAAAACGTGTAGATCTAACATAGAAAGGTAAAAAAGCTCTCTTAAATTATTGGTTAAAATATATTGCTATTCCTTATACTTTTATCAATTTTGATATTTAATCTATTTACTTAACAAATTATATTTGTAAAATGTTTAAAAGATAGATCGTATATATAAACTTTTTATAATTTATATAGTTTTTAAATATTTTTATTTATCTTGATTTTTTTAATCTATCATCTTCGATATCTATGATCCTCGTCATTATCCATGACCAACATTAAATTTTTAATATAATTAATTATTTTAGAAGTGCAAATTACTTAAATAGTTATAAAATTATAATTAATAATAAGAATTTATTGTTGTAAATTTATACTCGAAAGAAAAAATACATAGTCAGAGAAAACATAGAACTGTTGACATAACTTGAGAGGTGGGCAAGGGAAAAGAATTGTAATCACATTAGTTTTAAATAATATTTAATAATATTTTTTAACAATCTCTTCTGATTATATCTTTTCATTATTTTTTTTATAATTTTTATAAGTTTATATAAATTCTTATATATTTTTTAATATGTTTTATATTTATATATTTTTTAATTTTTTTCATGAATTTTGTAAGTTTGTATAAATTTTTTATATTTAAAAAAATTTAAAATTTTATAATTTTTATTAGAAAAATGAAAGATTAAATCGGAATGTCACATGCTACCATTCTGTCTATCAATTTATTTTAACGGTCAATATGATTAAGACAAAAATTATTAATGAAAGGGGCTTAACTAATTTTTTTAACGACAATAGCTCAAATGGGTATGAATTAAGTTGATATGCTCAATTAATTTTTTGTTTTGTTTTTATCTCGAGGACTTGTTATACTTTTAAGCCTATATTTTTAAACCAAAAAACATCAAATGACTTTATTAGTAAATTAACCCCTCAAATCTTGTATTGATTTTTAAATTTTTATTGTAAATGACCTTTAAACTATCAAATTTATCTTAGTTTTACTAAAAAAATATTCCAACCAATAAAAATGTGTTGGTATTTTTTGTTTTAATAAATTTAAGGTTGAGTTTGATAATCATTGAAAATAAAATAAAATAAATATTAATATTTTTAATGATTAAAATTTTAAGCACGTTTAGATAACTTATAATAAAAAAAATAAAATGATAGAATTTTCTTCAATGAATGAGTGGAAAATGATAAGTAAATAATGATATGTCGATTGTATTTTATTTTATTTACTTTAACATTACCATTTGAAGTTTAAATACTTTACCTTTCAAATTTTAAGGTTATATTTATCAAGTAATCTAATCATATTTTGTACTCAATTTTAAGAAATATATCAAACATATTTTATAATTTAAATTCAATATTTAATTTTTCGATATTAAGGTGTATTTAATAAATCATTAAAAAATTTTAACATTTAATTTTATCTATGTTCGATAACATGTAAACTTTTTTATAGAGGCTATGTTTGATAAACTGGGAAATCAAGTGTTGAAAAAATAAGTACCGAAAAATTAAAGTTATAAATTTTGTTTGATGTATTACCGAAAAAAAGTATTGAAAAATTAAGTGTTGAATTTAAATTTTTTAATTTTTCCAATACATTATCAAACAAGGGCTTAATATAATTTTTTTTAACAAAAAAGGTTAGAATGTGATAATTAAATAGATAATTACTTATGACTCGAAAAATATTAAGTTTATTTTAATTTTTTAAAATATTATTTTTAAAATAAAAGTATTTCTTTACTTCATTAAAAATTAAAGTACATTTTATTAAAAAAATTAATATTTCATTTACCACTCCTATTTCTTAATGCAGTGAATGCTATCTGCATGTTTTTGTCGGTGAGGCGTCATTTTCCTTTCCTATGCATGTACTTTTATATGTATATCAGGATTAGGGTTAAAAAAAAATTTATCGAAATTAAATTATATATTTTTATAATATTATAAATATAATTTTATTATTTTAATAATTTATATTTTTATTATTTTGGATTTTAAAATGTAATTTTATCATTATTTATTTAAAATTTTATAAATTATAAAAAAAAAATTAAAATTTTATTATTTTAAAGGAATCATGGTTTTTCGAAATCTCTATTAAACTTTACTACTGTGTGTATCAAAAATTTATTTATTTTTCTGTATTTATTTAAAAATCTCATAAATTAAATTATACCGTAACTTGATTTGAAAAAAAAATTAAATTTATATTCTTATTCAATCAAAATAATTTTTTGACTATTTAAAAATTATGAGGTATTAAGAACATATAACATAATATTATTAATATATTTTATAATTAAATTCAAATATATAAATTTTTTAAATTATTTAATATTAATTCGAGCCATGAAGTTAAAAATCTTTTCTGAAGCTTAATCCAACATGAGCCGACCCCACCGAATCAAACATATCGCCTAACGCCTAGACAAATTTAATATTATCAAAGGACGAAATTAAGGGGTAGGCCCGAAATGAAAAATTGTTTCCTTAATCACTCTAAAGTATTCAAAATTTTATGTCAATCTAATGATTAAATTTCATTTTGATCCTCTTGAAATTTAAAATTCATATTTGATCCTTCTAAAAATAAAAATTCATAATTTAGCCTTTTAAAAATTATATAATTTTACGTTAATAGAGTAATAAATATGCCTTTCAAAAAAATATTGATTACCCATCTCATG
Source organism: Kokia cookei (assembly GCA_039519145.1). Classification (NCBI taxonomy): domain Eukaryota; kingdom Viridiplantae; phylum Streptophyta; class Magnoliopsida; order Malvales; family Malvaceae; genus Kokia; species Kokia cookei. The sequence continues at coordinate 2,164,868 of CM076899.1, read as the reverse complement.
ATTCATTAAAAGAATCTAAGACATCTCTCTATTTAACATTAAAATAAGGAATTAATCTCAAAATTATATATGAACTTTGATTTAATGTGCAATTGTATATATAAATTTTGATTTTGTGTGATTTTATATCTGAAATTTTGGTTTGATCCTATTCTCATAAATTATTAATACAATTATTGATATGACATCATTTTATGTGTATAGGGTAAACTACAAAATAGTCACTTTTATTTGCCTCATATTACATTTTAGTCACTTATGTTTAAAATGTTACATTTTAGTCAGTTACATTATCGTTTTGTCACGAAGTGATCACTCTGGTGTTAAGTTCTGTTACCTTCCTAACGGAAATCCTACGTGGCAATCCAAATGGGTTTTAAATGCCAACTTGGATGTCCAACTGGATTTTTCTTTTTTCGTTGTAATTAATTTAAAATTCTCAATTAATTAAACTTATTTAATTAAAAATTTATTTTCATCCCAGCTGGACATCCAATGTAACATCCGTGTGTTTGAACCTGATTTGGAATAGTGATAAAATAGAATAGAGAATTAGAAATGTTTAGTTGAAGTAAGGAATGTTAGAAAATTTTAAGGATTAAAAAAATAAAGGAGAGAAAATATGAGGGACTAAATAGCGAATTATCCAAATTGAATTTTGAGTCATCATGGGAATTAGATTGATTGAGGAGGGGCAAAAGAGTAATTTGGTGGAAGATATTTTTGGAGGCAAAGTTTTGGGCCAAAGTGTAAAGTTGGAAGACTCAAGGACTAAAAGTGAATTTTACTGTTTTTCTTAAGTGAGATATTTTCATATGTTAGCCGTCCATGCCCTTTTCTTCCATTTCCAACTTTTGCTTTTATTCCAAATAGGTCCTTCCATCATTTTTAAGCTTTTCAAACTCCAAAACTTTCCATTTTCTTTGAAATTTCTGAAAGAAAGTCATAAAAGAGAGTTAGTAGATTCCTCAAATCTCATATAGAGTTACTTTTGGGGTGTTAGAGAGATAAAGGACTAAATCGAGAAAATTTAAACTCAAGGGTTAAGGTAAGAAATAGCTAAATTCTCATGATATACATGTATTTTACTGTTATTTAGCATGAAAATTATTGAATTATAACTTATAGCTTATATGTGTTTATGTGAAATTGAAGAGAAAGAGAAGAGAGGCAAGGATCAAATTGAAGACAAAGGAAAAGAATAGAACAAGGGGTAAAAGAGAGGAAATTCAGCCTTTTTGTTGTAAGTACTACAAGAATTTTAGTTTATAGTCTATATTCCATAATATATTTGAATTTTTAGCATGGAAATTGTTGTTTAATTATGTGTTATAAAGATGATTAAGTGAGGTTAGTGTAATGAAACATGAGAAAGAAAATGTTTTCATTGAAACAGATTGGATAGAATCAGAGGATTAACTTCGAAAATTCACTAAAAATGGTATATAAAGAGTTAAGGGTCGTATTATATATGTAATTAAATCTTGTTGAGTTTAGTTTCATATGGAAGATACGGTGATGGAAATGGATCTGTATATTCTGAGATATAATTGATTTTGTGTAACAAGGTCAGAGTAGGTTCGAGTTCCCCTGTTCTGACTTTGAAAAATCATAGAAAAATGTAGAAAAATCATTAGAGTCTAAAATTTATATGGATAAATCCTTAATGAGTCTATTTTCAATAGAAATAGACAGGAACATCATTTGATCTCTGTACAAAAATATTGATAATTTTTAGTGAAGAAAGGTCGAAACTGTCAAGCAGCAAAGAAGGGGTAAATTGAAAAAATTTACTGTACAAATTGGCTAAAGTAAAAATTCTGAAAATCTTATGGTAAAAAGATGATTGAGTCTAGTTTCAGAAACATCAAGCAGATTATAATTCAGAATTTTGTAACTCACGATATAAATAATTTAGTGACCGTGACACAAGTGAACAGTTTTGAAAATATAAATGTGAAGTATTTGATGATGTATTTATGTGAGATATATCATTTATGATAAATGATGCTAATTAAGATTGTGCCCAAGTAGACAAATTAAAACCATTGTGATATTAGTGGCGTGCCAATAAGGAATGCAAGCGCGCTTACTGTTTTTCTCACTTCGTGTGCTTACTGTTTCGCACTTCATGCGCTTACTATTTCGCACCTTGTGTGCCTACTGATTTGCTTTATGTGCACCTACTGATTGCATTGTGTGTGCCTATTGGATTGCACTGTGTGTGCTTACTGTTTCCCCAGCACTTGTGTGCTTACTGTTAAGTACTTCGGTACTTCCGTTTATCCGATGAGTTCTATAGGAGTCTACATTGGGCTAAATTATGGAAAAAAAATGTGGACCAAAGTGAAATGAATGTCAATGTGGTAAGATACAAGCTATATACTGGTAAGGCGAAAGAGTAAATTACATGAGAAAATTTAAGAGTTTATACTTTGCTTTTGTAGTACTTACTAAGCTTTCACCGGCTTAACGCGTAGGTACAAGGAATACAAGAAGCTAAATTGGGACCTCTCATCACATCACATCACTTGGAGCTCAAATTTAGGTATATTACTTTTGATGTAAAATGACATGTACTATGGAACTTATATATGTCCTTATTAGAAGAAGACAAAAATGTTGTTTGGAAATGTTTTGTGTGATGAAATGAAATAATAAATTTTGGTTGAAATTGTGTTTTGTACTAAAAATCATATTTTATTTCTTTTAAGTTAATTTTAAGTCTCGATTTTAATTATACATGATTAATTTACGATATTTTGAATCAAGAAGCCTAAAATGCATCGTTTGATAAAAAAAAAGTTTTACATGACCCAAGTTTTATGTACTGAACATTAATGAAATACTTCTATATCAGGTTTATAAATATAAACCAGGTATAGAGGTGTTACATCAAAGTTGGCATTTAAAACCCATTTGGACTGCCACGTAGAATTATCGTTAGGGAGGTAACAGAGCTTAACGGCAGAGTGACCACTTCATAACAAAACGATAACGTAAGTGACTAAAACGTAACATTTCAAACATAAGTGACTAAAATGTAATTTGATGCAAACAAAAGTGACTATTTTTGTAGTTTACCCTATGTGTATATATTGAATACAGAGATAATATATTTATCAAATATAAAAATAAATTGGTGTATTTCTTTCTCTAAATGTGTATGATTTAATTAAAATTAAAATGTCATGCATACATTTGAAACACTATCAAAGTTTCAAGTGTATAATTGCATCAAATTAAAGTTCATGCATATAATTACATATTAAAATAAAGTTCATGTGTAATTTTGAGATCTGTCCCCAAAAAAAAAACCCAAAATATGATCAAATGGAGATGTTGAAGTGTTTTTGCTATCCACATTCAACTTCCAAATCAGCTTATTGATTTATTATCAAAGGCGAAACCAAAAATTTTTTTTAGAGGTCGAAATTAAATTGTAATTTTTACGATTGTAAAAATATAATTTCACCATTTTAATAGTTTATATCTTTATATTTTTAAATGATTAAATCAAATTTTATATTTCTAGGAGGAGCTAAAGTGGAATTTGACCTTTCTTAATTTAAAATTTTAAAATATTTAAAAGACTTAAATGAAAAATTATCCCTGCCACCCCTAGTTTCCCCTGTTTATTATCATATTAAATTAGGTTAATGTTAGTGGGAATGGGGACCTTAATTATCAAGCAATTTGTTAGGAATTGGCTAAAATATAAACATTCTTGGCGGCCAACTAATGTGAAATTATGTATATTTATTTATATGATAGAAAATAAAGGAAATATTCCTTAAAGAAAAATCAAAGGAAATGTTCCACAAGAAAGAAACACTAAAAATAATAGTATTATTTTAATATAATATGCATGTTATCTTTTGATTTATGAGAAAGATATTGTCCCGTATTAGAGTTTTGTCTCTCGACTCTACAAAAAGTTTTGAACAAATCACAATATGAGATTGTCTCTGTTACCTTTTGTTTGATGGGTCTGTCATCTATTACTCCACTTTGATCACTTATAAGGGGCTAGAATTGCAATTTTTCATTTTTTGGAGGTAAGACCCTTGTATTCGCTCTTGGCTATTAAGATGTCTTGGAGAACATGACTTGGTCGATCAGGATACGAACATTCATAAAAGATTACATTGCTTTACTTTTTCTTAAAATACAGATGCTTGAACATTTCATTAGAGATTTTCTTTTGGTAAATTTAAGGATTCTAAAATTTTAAATACCTAAAACTACTTCTTACTTTCTTTTTAATTTGTAAATAGAAGAATAATACATTTTAACGCACTCGAAATCATGATTCTTATATTGTCAACAATACTATGTTAATCGAATTAATACTCAATCGATTTACCATATATAAATTTATAATTTATGTACCTATAAAAATATAATTTTATCTTTTTTATTTTTAATGTCAAATAATTATCGGTGGATACCATTAGGTGACTATAATAGTAACCATTTCTGATCTGGTATTGTGTATTTGACCTAATGCCAGATTTTGGTCCCATTGAATATATGTGGTACAAATGTTGGGGGCATGAATCCATAAAAATAAAAATAAAAAACAACAATGTCTGAAGTTTGACCGTCATTCTAGTTTTTTTTTAAGTAAAAAAAGAAATATATTATTTAAATTATTTATGGGAAAACTGCACCGACACAAAATATTTTAATTTTATTATTTTCCTCAGTGTTTTAATTTTTTCATTCCACAAATTTGCAGGCTTTTTTTTTAGTAGAGTTTGAAATTTTACTATTAGGTTGTTGATTGTGTCTTAGTTCGATTGGTATGAATATTATTGTTAATACAAGACGGCATAAGTTTAAATGCGCTAAAGTATATTATCATTTTATTTATGGATTGAAAAAATATTATGGATAATTTTTAACATTGTGGATAGAATATAATTTAGAAAAATAAATTGAATATGGTACATTGTTTATTACTACTTTTGATATTTTCATGTGAATCGTGTCGTAGCTAGAGATGCTAATGGGTTGGGATAAGTCGGATCTAAGCATGATATTAATATATTTTATGTTTATTCAAGTTTGAATTGACCCGAAATATGAGCTTAAAATTTTGCCCAAGCTCGTCTATGTTTGCAAAAGATTAACCCAAACTCATTTTAAGTTCATTCATATTATTTTAATTTAATATTTAAAAATTTATTATTATTTTTATATAGTTATCTTAATATTATTTTAATGTTTATATTAGAACATCATTATATATTTAATATATGTTTATTTTCTTCAATGTGTTATAAATTATATAATATCATATACTTAAAAACAAAACGGACTAGGCTTGGACTTATACTTTTAAACAAATCTAATTTTTTTACTCAAGTCCATTTTTTTTGCCTAATTTTTTTATTTAAATTCTTCCAATTTTTGAATCAACTATATATTTATGATATTGAACACAAAAATTTGTTGTTTGTTAAGAGGTAAGACAGCTCCAGTAAAAAAGAGGATATTATTCATCTTAGGAATCTCGGGTTTGAGCGCCTGTGTGTGCAAAATGTATGTGCGTTATCAAAAAGTTAAAAAAGTATGAACAGATACATTCATGTAATCACATCAATTTAAAAAAAAAAAAAGACATATTTCTTGTGGGGCAGGGGTCATCAATATTCAAAACCAAATATAATGGTTTCCTTTTAACTTTATCATTTTTAACCATAAATTATATTGGGAGTGATTAAATTATTAATAAATTTATGTTTTAATTATTTAATTTTAAAAATTAATAAAATGGTCACATAATAGTTTTAAAGTTTCATTTAGGTCATTGAATTATTCAAAAATGTTTATTTAAGTCATTTGACTAAGGTTGTTTCTTTTTTAAAGTTCATCTAGCAAGCTCAAAACGAGGATTCGACGATCAATATGGTGGATTGATACCCATCGATGAGTAAGTCGATTTAACGGTTTGTGTCGAAGATCAAAGACAAAAATTGTTTGAACTTTGGTTTGAAGTTTTGTGAAACAAAATTAAATTATAGAATAGAAGGAAAATGAAAGCTTTTGATTGGTACAAACGATGCGAACAAAGAAGAACATACAATAACGATTGTAATAGCTCAGTGATGTAAATGAAATTTTTTAAATAATTTAGTGATTATTTTTTAACCTTTTGAAGTTAATTGTTAAACTATCAACTCATATTTAAAGGAGTGATAAGAATTATTATCATATACTTAAATTTTAAAAATTTAAAAAGTAAGGTGATTAAATTCTTAAAAATAAAAATATAAGATTTAAAATTTACATTTTCAAAAAATATAGGGATTTATTGCATATTTTAACCTAAAATTAACTACTAAATCTGAACTCTTTGTTCTTCTTCTTTATTTCAAAATTTCAAGTTTTTATTTGACTGATGAAAAACTACAGTAGCTAAGCTAGTAATATAATAGAATCAAGGCAGAATAATCATTGCAGATACTATGTCGCTTTCAAGACCAACAACGAAATAGAAATATTTCTATATACAATATATGAATATATAATTGAAGAAAGAAACAGCAAAAGAGAGACAAAGCTACCTATTCCGATTGTTGTTTTTAAGCAGCTTCAATTCCAGTTACATAATGTCTTTCTTTATCACCTACCTCTAAACAATTCCCCTTATATTCGGATATTCCTTTTTATCAATCAATACCCCCAAAAACCATTTATGAAAATACAGCAGCGCCCTGTTTTTTTTCTAGCCTTTTTAATGTACTTCCCATGGGGTTTAAGCCTTTCTTCTTTGTAAAACACCCAGATTGGTGAACTTTGCCACAAACCCATTGCTCAACGAGGTTTGTTGTGTTTGATTTTGCTCTTTTTTTGAATTGGGTTTATTGGCATTTAATGATCAATGCTTTGAGTTTTTTTATTGATTGGTTCTGTTGAATGATGCCTGGAATTCGGTTGTTGTTTTTTGTTAAAAATATGGTATCTGGTTCTGTATGTGTGATGATTTGTTAAATGTAACGAGTATATGTTGGAAATTTGGTTTTCATATTAGTGTATCTTAGGGTTTCTTTGCTTTTCTTTTTTGTTTATCCATGGCTGTATGATCATTGGGTTCTTTTGTTTTGGGGAAAACTTGACTGTGTTTCAAAGTCTGATTTTCTTATTAAGTTTGTTTCATGTGTCTACTGAGTGCCCTACATGTTCTTAGGAAGAGGACTATATATCACACAAGTTAGGTATTGTTCTAGGGTTTTTGTCTCACGACTTTATCTAGAGCCCTTGTGGGTTCATAGAATGAAGTATCTCGGAATGCCTGAACAGGCAAAACCCTGGAAACCGAAGAGTTTGTGAAGGGTGCTGAAGAGTTGGTGTTGGGTTGGACTTGACCCCATGACATATCTAGGTCATTCATGGTGGAGAATTCTACCGCTTGAGCTAGCAACCGGGGACAATACCGGTCTTGTTGAGGGTTTTTAACCCGAAACAATGAGCAATATTGGTACATGATACCTTTAATGGATTTAGCCCTATATGTTCATGGGAAGAGGAGTATATCACTCAAGTCGGGAACTATTCACGGGTTTTTTTCTCCCGACTCCACCAAAAGCCCTTGTGGGTTCATAGAATGAGAGTATCTTGGAATGCCTGAACAGGCAAAACCATGGAAACTGAAGAGTTTGTGTAGGGTTGGACTCGGCCCCATGTCTTATGGCATATAGGTCATTCATGGTGGAGAATTCTACCGCTTGAGCTAGTGACCAGGGACAATACTGGTCTTGTTGAGGGTCTTTTAACCCTAAACAGTGTGCAATATTGGTATATGATTACTTTATTGGATTTAGTTTTTTTTTTTTACCTAAAACTTGGTTGTTTTTCTTTAATAAACTGATTAATACGATGAATAAATGCAATATTTTGATGTTTTTCGTTGTTAGATGCAGATTGTGTTGTTTTAAGGTCTCTTGGTGTTAAAATGGCATCCGATCTGAACAGAACCTTGTCGAGGACATACATTGGTCTGCAGTTGTGGGTACTTCTTGTTATTTGCTTGGCAGTGATTTTTTTAGTTATCCTCGGCGTATCTTTAAGGCTTAGTTTTCGAAACAAATCCCGAAGGGCTAATGACATGCTTCCTATAAGGCAAGAATCTTATATTTTAGAGGTAATTAAAGAGATAAGTGTCGATCAATTTTCTGCAAACAACGGTGGCCTGGATGTGCTAAATGATAAACTTAGCGACAGAGGTTCAGAAAAGATTCGATTTAATGTAGATAATGAAGATAATCGTGGCCAATCGAATTCTTTTAATTATTTAGAGAAAGATGTTAAAGGGCCTCAACTAAGAGAACGGGAAGGCACTGGTGCGGTTTCTACGTACAGGCCTACTTCACATCCTTTGACTGATCCTTCACCTTTGTCCAGCCTGCCCGAGTTTTCGTATCTTGGGTGGGGTCAGTGGTTCACTCTAAGAGACCTACAACTTGCAACTAACCAGTTTTCAAAGTATAATATTATCGGTGATGGTGGGTATGGAGTTGTTTATAGAGGCGATCTGATTAATGGAACCCCAGTTGCCGTCAAAAAGCTCCTTAATAATCCGTATGTTGCAGCAAAGCTTATTTCCATGGTAAAATTGATCTGTAACTTGTAAGGTTATCCAATACTGGTTCTATGTTATTTTTAAATTTTAGGGGACAAGCTGACAAGGATTTCAGGGTGGAAGTTGAAGCCATAGGTCACGTGCGGCATAAGAACTTAGTTCGACATCTTGGGTACTGCATCGAGGGAACCCAAAGATACCATGTTGTTTTTATGTACTCCCTTAAGATTTTCAAAGTTGAGGGCGCTGCCCATGTCTTCGTAATAATCCGGGTTGCATAGTAAGGAAATAGTTCTTTAGTGATTTTTTTGTAAATTTTATGCTACGAAATCCAGGATGTTGGTCTATGAATACGTCAATAATGGGAATTTGGAGCAATGGCTCCGAGGTGATATGTGTCACAAGGGATATCTTACTTGGGGTGCTCGTATAAAGATTCTTCTTGGTACTTCCAAGGCGTAAGTCTGCCTTTAACTAAATCTCAGTTGTTTAATGCTTACATTCACTTTAAATCTCATTTGCCACTCGAAAACTAAATGTTGCAGGTTGGCTTATTTGCATGAGGCTATTGAACCGAAAGTTGTACATAGAGACATAAAATCAAGTAATATATTGATCGATGAGAACTTTGATGCTAAGATATCTGACTTTGGTCTGGCCAAATTGCTAGGCGATGGGAAAAGTCATATCGCAACTAGAGTTATGGGTACCTTCGGGTAAGAACACTGGCATTCCTTCGCAATCATTTGCCTTGACTTTTCTACTTTCACTAGTTCATTCATTCCCCTTTTTAGTTGTATTGTTAAGAAGCAAAGAATCATCGGTTAATGCAGTCTTTTTTTTTTCCCAGTTATGTCGCCCCGGAATATGCCAACTTTGGTCTCCTAAATGAGAAGAGTGATGTTTATAGCTTTGATGTTGTGCTCTTAGAAGCAATTACTGGAAGGTACCCGGTAGATTTCGGTAGCCCCAGCCGGAGGTACAGGAACAGCATTTCTTCATTGACATATATTTTATTAAAGGCTTTTACATTTATGAGATGTTTCAATCATTAAATCTGTTGTACGGTGATTTATCTGGTAAATATGGTTGAGTGGCTAAAGATGATGGTTCAACTCAGACGCTTCGAGGACGTACTAGACCCTAATATCGAGACTAGACCGCAAACTAGTGCTCTCAAACGAGCTTTGTTGGCTGCGTTGAGATGTGTTGATACAGATGCTGATAAAAGACCGAAAATGAGCCAGGTTGCTCGCATGCTCGAATCAGAGGAGTATCCGGTTCCTCGAGAGGTTCGATTCTGATACTTTACATACGATAACCAGTTAATCACAATCAACTCATCTTTTATTAATAAAAACTGGGTAGAAGGTAGTAATTTGTTGCTTTTAGATAAATTGTCCAGTAGGAGAATTTCCGGTTTAAGTTGCAACTGTAGCTTGACAATCCCAAGTTAAATTTCAGGATAGAAGACGCCGAAAGAATCTGGTTGTTAATTCAGATGCTGATCCGGATTCAACTGTAGCTTGATACCTTGGAATGGCCTGTACCTGAGAGATGGAGGAATTTTTTTTCGGAATTGATTTGCAGATTATAGATAACATTTGTTTGTGTCCGGAAATAACATCATGACGAGACAACGTTGCCGTAGATTTTCTGTACAGTTCTGCATTTTTGATTGTGTGGTAATCTATATTTTCGTTAATTCGGTTCAGTTTTTGTCCTTAGTTCACTTTGATGAATATTTTGTTACTCCGACCAAGTCCTGATAGAACATAGGTGTGTAAGCAATGTTTGCATCTCTAATGCGAAGCCGATAATAAGCCGACGAGTAGTGTTCGAAGGAGGCTGAAGAAGTTTGAACCATTTTTGCGAGGAAAACATTCGGTCACCATTGGTGTTACATTGTAAAAACTTTCGCCTATAATTTTCTTTAGGAGCAAGCTCGAGCTTGACTCAAAATTCAAGACTTGATATTCGGCTTAAATTTGATCAAATGTCAATTTTGATGTTTGAGTTTGGCTCAAGATTTAATCAAGCAACTTAAGTTTAAGCTTGTTATTGATTTTATGCTCATCATCTGTACTTAAGAGTAGAATGTAAAGTCGAAGATTTTGATTAGATTCGTAAGTTGTTTTAATTAAGTAATATGATGCTTGAATTCATCTAAATTAATAACTCACGAATCTGAAATTTTTTCGAATCTAACTTGAGTAGCTTTGTAAGCATCGGTTTACGCTCTTATCTCCATTGCTATCTATTAATATCACCTACAAAAGTTGCGTGGGTTGATTATTTAAATTAATATAAATTGATATAAACTTATAAGAACTATAAAGTTCTAATGTTTTATTTAATTGAATTAGATTGTCTGGTCAAACCGATAAATTAGTGGTTTAATCAGCTTAACTGCCAATCTAACTATACTAAAAACACTTAATTTTAAATTAGTTTTTATTATTTCTATAGAATTTTATTATCCAACTATTAGCATATGTCAATGTGAAATATTTTGATCAAGGTTTTCAAAATCGAATCAATGGTCGAATTGATCAGGTCATCTGTTTGTCAGTTCGATCGATCCATCCAGTTTAATTCAATAAAATATTAAAAAAAAATGATTGATTCAACTGCTCGGCTTTCATGTCAATCAATCTAATGACTTTCTTTAAACTAGTACCCTTCTCTGATCGGTCCGATTGGTTCAGTTCGGTACATATTTTTATGATTTTTAAAATAATTTGTTTAAGTTTATATCAATTTTAATTTTTTTAATTCTTTTATAATTCTTAATAATTTTTATCAGTTTTTAAGAATTTTTATACGTTTCTACAAAATTTTAAATATGTTTATTAATTTTATAAAATTTTTATAATTTATTAAAATTTAATATATATTTTTATAACATTTATAAGTTTTATAATTTATATAAGTTTTAATAATAATTTTAATTTTTAATAGTTTTTAATTTTTTTTTTATAATTTTTTATGATTTGTATGATTTCTTTATGATTTTTAATTATTTTATAAGAAAACGTAATCAATGATAGGAACTGTTGACAGAGGGATTTAATTGTGTGTGAATTTAATATAAAAACTTAATTAAATTTTTTACAATTCTTTAAGGAATTTTTTTAACATATAAACCTTTAATTTAAATTTAATCCAAATTGACCTGTGAGTAAGTCTAGTGGGAGCTATATGATACCATTATCTTCTTTGGTCATTAATTACCAATGTTGTTGACTAGCAGCATTATAACACCTATGTATTAAATTGAATAATTTACAACATTTTAAGGATTAAATATGATATTGTCCTTTTTTCAATTTTAACCCACACGGCAAAGACCGCCCTTTTTTACAATCTCCTTTTACCCTTACCCTCCCTTATTTTTTAATTTTCCCTTTTTTTATAATACAGGGTTAGGGCACTCTTCGAAGAATTTTCTTTTTGCAGAAAACCCCCTTTTTCTCTCTCCATTTTGCGGGAATTTTCTCTGGAGCAACTTTCCAGGTCAACCATGGCTTAATTCTTTTATTTTTTACGGTAAATTTCCATGTTCTTACTTTGTTTCGAGGCTTGAAAAGGTTGAGATGTTCTGTTTAAAGATTGATTTGGAAGATGGGTTTATTTTTGGGGGGTATTTTCATTTGAGTTGATATTGATTTGATTCGTGTATCTGTAAGGGTCTAATCAGAGATTCTTTTTTTCGTTCTTGAAGATGGGTTTTTGGTATTTCATTGAGTTTGCTTTTGATTATTTTCGATGCGTGTTGTATCTTGATTCTTTGAGTGTTTTGTAGAGTTTGTTTCTTGAAATTGCTTCAACTAATTTCAGAATTTTAATGAGGGGATTTCTAAGGTTGCTGATTTTTGACGCGTTTTGTCCTCTTTTCCTTTTGTTCCTTTTTTTTTTTTTTTCCCTCTCTGGTTCTAAATCTAGTAGCTTTATGGAATATGCTTTAGGTGTGTGTACTATTGCTGCTTTCTTTTTCCTTTGTGTTTTTCATTACTGTTTTCTTTTCTTTTTCTCTTCTTTTTGGTTTTCTTATTAACCCAGGGGATCCTAGGGTGTTGTTGGTTTGACCCCCCAAAAATGAAAAGCTTCTTTCTTGACCATGTAATTTGCTTATAGAGAACCCCTTCCTTCACTTGAGATTCATTAATAAACAATAGGGTTGTGCATTGTTTCTTTCTCTTGTTTGACTAGTAAAATGAAATCTACTTTTTGTGTATTATGTTTCCGAACATCGAATTAAGAAACTAACCTGGTATATTATCTCAGTATTTATTGCAGTTGAAAAATCTTGTTTGGTGGTCTGCTTGGACTTCTGTATGTATTCTTGTTATTCCTGTAGATGTGTATTATCAATGACACTTGGTGTATTGAATTTCAGATTCAAGTTCTCTACTGAACCGACATAGTAAAAAAGTCCATTATTTTTTAACCAGAAGAAGCTATGTACCAGGAAGGAGCCCCTGAGTTTGTCATTGATCAGGGATCAATGTACTACCCTACTGCTGCTAACATTGGATATTATTTTACTGGTAATTTAAATGCCTTAAAGCGTATTGTACGTAGATGATACTTCTAGAATCTCTGGCTTATACTGTCGATTGCATTTGGACAGGTTTTGAATCACCCGTTGAATGGGAGGAACACCAGAACATTTTTAGTGCAGATGGTGCAGATGTCCAATTTGCGGTGTGTAAACTTATTGTTCTAACTCTATAATTGGTAGTCATATTGCTTCTTAATGATTTATCATTTTAAGATTTGCTTAACGCCCCTTTTTTCTCTTTTTTCAGGGTGCCCAAACTGAAACTTCACCTTATGTATATTACACACCTAGCTATGGATATGCACAGTCTCCATACAACCCATACAATCCTTACATATCTAGTGCTGTGATGGGTGATAGCCCATTTGTAGGGGCACAACAATATTACTCCTTTCCCCCTTATTCAAACCCCGTAACACCAACTGCTTATGTTCCTGTTGTCATTCAACCAGATGGAATTCCACACAATTCTACAGAATTATTGCTTGATACTCGTGCATCAATCGCTAGTAGACCTGATGGAAGGGGAGTTAAACATAACCTTGCTTCAGCATCTGCAGCTTTTTCTAGGAACTCTTCAAAGTCTGCTCCAAATCAGACAGATTCCTTGACTAGGGTATTGGACGGACAAAGTAAACATTCTGCAAGCCGTGGGAATTTTCCTGATAGTTCCGGTCCAGCTTCAGCATGCACTCAACAGGTGCATTTGCATAGATTCTGATTTAAACTTATGTTGAATTAGACTTTCTTGAATTTTGATCATATTTTGAAGTTTCTTATCTAGTGATTTATCTTTGTAGGGTAGAGTTGCTTCTGGGTCCATTCAGTCAATTGGCAACATTCCTGGTGGGAAACTTCCATCTCACCGTAATCAATTAAAAATGGATCTTCCTTCTGGTAATACCTTTTCTGGCTACGGATCTAGTGCTCCTGGACATGGTGCACTGGATAAGCTTCGACCAAATATCTCTGTTGGAAGGGTTTTGAATGATGCGCATGGTTACCCAGATACATTGGGAGAACAGAATCGAGGCCCTAGAACCAACAGATTGAAAAATCAATTCATGGTTAAATCCTACACAACTAAAGCAGGAAATTCTGATGCCGAAGGGAACATTGTTATCTATACTGACCAATATAACAAGGATGATTTTCCAATTGACTATGTTGATGCGAAGTTCTTTGTAATAAAATCATACAGCGAGGATGATGTACACAAGAGCATCAAATACAATATTTGGTCATCCACACCTCACGGCAACAAGAAGCTGGATAGTGCTTTTGAAGATGCACAGAGAATAGCTACAGGGAAACCTAGAGGCTGTCCAATCTTCCTGTTCTTTTCTGTGAGTTCTATACCTGTCTCAGTATTAAGGGACCTTAGACTTCTAAGATTTTTATTAAATGGAAGTGGTCTGTGATTTCTGATATTCATTAACCACTATAATGTGGTATTTTGTATGCACAGGTTAATGCCAGTGGACAATTCTGTGGTGTTGCGGAGATGATTGACTCGGTTGACTTCCGAAAGGATATGGATTTTTGGCAGCAAGATAAGTGGAGCGGAAGCTTCCCTGTCAAGTGGCACATCATTAAAGATGTTCCAAATAGCCACTTTAGACACATCATAGTAGAGAACAATGAAAACAAGCCTGTTACTAATAGCAGGGATACGCAAGAGGTATGTTTATTCCAGGATTATATATAATCTTGATAAAATCTGCATATTATTTTGTGTCTTATAAAATGTCTTCTCAACTACAGATAATGTTCAAGCAAGGTGTGGAGATGCTGAAGGTATTCAAAAATCATACAATGAAGACTTCTTTACTTGATGACTTCATGTACTATGAAAATCGTCAGCGAATCATGCAAGAAGAGAAGGCCAGGCTACTAATTAGAAGCTTTCAGAGCCCAGTCCAAGCATCGACATTGGATACTGCCACTAAGCTACAATTTGAGCTACATCTGATTGAAAATGAGAAAGCTACCAAGCAAAGCGAGCCCGACATGTTGAAGAGAACTGTTCCTTCATCTAGTCAGCAGGCTTCTTTTGGTTCTGATATAACTAATGCAAGAAACGTGAATGAAAATGTAGATCAAATTGCGGTTGAAGCCAACATCGATGCGTCTACTTTAAAGATTGGCTTGCTCACTATAAATCCAAAGCAGGATGAGTCTAAACCCTCCGTAGATGCTGATGCTGTTGAGACAGTAACAGTAGGATCTATGCCAGTGAAAGTGAATGGATTTACTGAATCATCTGGTTACCTAACATTTGGTACTATTCCTCATAATCCCAAGACCCTACAGCCCGAAGGAGGTATAGCTGAAAAGGGTAGTAATCGTGGTTAAGCTGATGACTAATTGGGGGCTTATTTTTTTTTCAGCTGGAATATACTGCAACCCAGTAGTTGTGGTGCAGTCTTGACTGTTGTAAAACTGAGAGTATCATCAAACTCATTGTTACAGGATGGTTAAACGAAATACTTGGTTCAGGTCAGCTTTTTGTTGTTTTTCACCCCACCCCCTCGTTCTTCACTCTTTGACTTACAAGCTGGTTTCAAAATCCATGGATAAATATACTGACAGACAGACAGACAGACAAGACTTTTTTTTGGTTTCGTGAGGGGTGGGAGGTGCTTTTCAATTTGCTTTAGTGGGAAAACAGTGTAATCTTTGTTGTTTTTGCACTTCAATATTGAATATGAAAGAAAAAAATTCTGTTTGGTTTTTGCAAGATATCATATTTCCGGTGTTTCCTGTTGGAATCAAATGTATAATGTCTTTTTTTCCTTTTAAAAAAATGAAATCAGAGATCTTAGTTTCAATATATGTTGTGATTGTTTGTTAGTTTCTTTATTTTACTATTATATATGTATGTATGTATGCATGTATATGCTTCAGTTTCATGCTGCAGGTAGCCTATGTAAGCATGCTTGTACAGGTTGACGCCATATGTGGCAACTTCAACCTGTGGGATTAGTAAAATGTTTTATGTCTATTAAGCAATGTTTCAAGTTCGAATCTTATGGATGGAAAAAAAAAAACGTCGGAAGAGTTTTGTTTTCATTGAGGGATCTAACTTGATTATAGGATATCAGAAACCATAGGATCTCATGCCAAGAAAGTAAATATTCTAGGAAAAAATTCTGAATCTAAGATTTATCAATGATTGTTCTACTAGATCTATATATCGCTATGCATCTGCTTGATAAAATAGATCATCCTTCACTATCACATTGGACAAGCATACCTAGAATCTATTTGGAGGCTAAAATGGATACGAGGCCTTTAAATGCTGCAATACACAATATGGTAGCTCACTTTGTTTGGACCTTGGATTTGCTTCTTCCACTGTTTCAGCTGTAGCTGTCTCCAATGCCCCAGACCGGACCAAACAGGCTTGAATTCAAGCAGCTGTTCGAGGATGCCTATGAACGCCATCGTACTGCTTCCACGGAAGGTGTTTCTTTCATTCTTCGAGTATTTCCAGACTTCCCTTGAAAAATACCATTTCGATTCTGAATTTCGAACTTTAAACCCTTAACAGTCCCTAAACCCTAAACCTTCCCCAAAATGGAAATTTCCTTAAGAGTCCCTTTAGAAACTATAAGATGTTAAACAAAGGACAATAATAAAATTTCATTGAACCACACATTTACGCATAATAAGACTCAAAAACTGAAATTTTCAAAGTTCCCAAAGTCCTCAACCTCACCATTGAGCCAAGGCCTCTTAAAAAAATTCAAGTGGTTAGCTAACATAGATGACACCAATTTCACAATCAAAACCAATTAAAATTTTACTTAAAAAACACAAAAAAGAATTTAGAACATGAATCTTGTTCCTCTTACCTGAAAAAGCATATCCCATTTTCCTATAGCTGTTACAGAACATGCACAATCAATAATTCAACATAATTCACATACTACATCAAGGGTTCAAAGTTCAAAGTTCAGAATCGAAATTGTATTTTTCAAGGGCAATCTGGAAATACTCGAAGAATGAAAGAAAACCTTCCGTGGAAGCAGTACGATGGCGTTCATAGGCATCCTCGAACATCTGCTTGAATTCAAGCCTGTTTGGTCTCGTCTGGGGCATTGGAGACAGCTACAGCTGAAACAGTGGAAGAAGCAAATCCAAGGTCCAAACAAAGTGAGCTACCATTTTGTGTATTGCAGCATTTAAGGGTCCTGTATCCATTTTAGCCTCTCAATAGTTTCTAGGATATTGATTCTTGGTATGCTTGTCCAATGTGATAGTAAAGGATGATCTATTTTATCAAGCGGATGCATAGAGATATATGGATCTAGTAGAACAATCATTGATAAATTTTAGATTCAGAAAATTTTCCTAGAATATTTACTTTCTTGGCATGCGATCCTATTGTTTCCAATATCCCAACGTTTATTTTTCTTTCTCCGTCCATAAGATTCGAACTTGAAACATTGCTTAATAGACATCAAACATTTCACTACTCATCCCACAGGTTGAAGTTGCCATATATGGTGTCTACCTTTACAAGCATGCTTTCATAGGCTACTTGCAGCATGAAACTGAAGCATATATATATATATATACATACATACATATATAATAGTAAAATAAAGAAACTAACAAACAATCACAACATATATTGAAACACAAGTACTAATTAAGAAACAAATTTGCCCTGTAAGAATATCACAATCACTATAACCCCTGTAAAAAACAGTCTTGTCTGTCTGTCAGTATATTTATCCATGGATTTGGAAACCAGCTTGTAAGTCAAAGAGTGAAGAACGAGGGGGTGGGGTGAAAAACAGCAAAAAGCTGACCTGAACCAAGTAATTCGTTTAACCATCCTGTAACAATGAGTATGATGATACACTCAGTTCTAAAACAGTCAAGACTGCACCATAACTACTGGGTTGCAGTATGTTCCAGCTGAAAAAAATAAGCCCCCAGTTAGTCATCCCTTTTTAGCAGTACCTCCTTCGGGCTGTAGGGTCTTGGGATTATGAGTGTTGAGGAAGGAAACGTGAAAGAAACAATTACAAAATGCATCAAAGTTATTCTATTGAAGGATAAATAAAACAAAGCATAAATGCCTATATTTATAGGCTTACAAAGAAACTATCTTAACACAAAAATAGCTAACAACGTATTCAATTAAACTAAAAATCTGAAACTAACAAAGATTCTACCAAGATATTTAGAACTAAACAACCCACTACTTTGAATTAATCTTCAACACTCTCCCTTAATTCAAAGTTACAAACACCAAGTAGACTTCTAAAATAGTTGAACTTCTCCTTTGATAAAGCCTTTGTTAACACATCTGCTAGCTGCTCTTGGGTGTTGCAATACTCCAAAGATATCTCCTCTTTTGCTACCAAATCACGAATGAAATGATAACGAATATCGATGTGTTTTGTTCTACTATGAAATGTTTGATTCTTTGTCATGGAGATAGTTGATTTGTTGTCACAAAATATCTCTGTTGCACATTTCTGCTTTTGTTGAAGATCGGCTAACATTCTCCTTAGCCAAATAGCTTGACAAGCTGCTGCAGTTGTTGTTACATACTCAGCCTCTGAGGTTGACAATGCTGTTGTTGCTTGCTTCTTAGAACTCCAAGTGATCACTCCTGAACCTAGAGTGAAAGCATTTGCTGATACACTTCTTCTATCATCTAAAGAACTTGTCCAATCACTGTCTGTGAATCCACACAATCTGAAATTTAAAGTTTTTGAGTAACAAATGCCATACTCCAAAGTCTAGCAATGTATGTACCGCAAGACCCGTTTTGCTTCTCCATAATGAACCTTCGAAGGTTGCTGCATAAATCTAGAAATAACACCAATAGAAAATGCAATATCGGGTCTAGTGTGAGTCAAATAAATTAAACCTCCAACCAAGCTTCTGAACCTCCTTGCATCTGCCATTTCTTCTCCATCTTCTAGCTGCAATTTCTCATTGATATTCATGGGTGTATCTACAGGTTTGTAATTAAGCATGCCAAATTTACTGAGAAGATCCTTGGCATATTTTCTTTGTGAGATAAAAATTCCATCTTCAGCTTGATGAACTTCAAGACCAAGGAAATAATGCAATAAACCCATATCTGACATCTCGAATTCATTCATCATTTGAAACTTAAACTCATCAATAAGAAAGTTAGAGGAACTAGTATAAATGATATCATCAACGTAAAGACAAACAATGATGAAATCATTTTTACCTTCCTTTTTCACATATAAGGTGGACTCATTCTTACTTCTCATGTACCCTTTCTTCTGAAAATACCTATCGATCTTGTTGTACCATGCTCGAGGGGCCTGCTTCAATCCGTACAGTGCCTTTTTCAACTTGTACACCTTTGTTTCGTTGCCCTTCTCTATGAAACTTTCTGGTTGTGCTACATAAACCTCCTCTTCTAGATCTCCATTGAGGAATGCTGATTTGACATCAAACTGATAAACAAGCCATTTCAGTTGTGCAGCCAATGCTAGAACAAGCCTTACCGTTTCGAACCGAGCTATCGGAGAGAAGGTTTCTTCAAAATCAACACCATATTGTTGTACATAACCTTTTTCCACAAGACGAGCTTTGTGCTTTAAGATGCTTCCATCTGTACCAAATTTTGTCTTGAACACCTACTTCAAACCAATTGCATTTTTATCTTCCGGCAAGTCAACTATCTCTCAAGTTCCATTCTTTTCGATGGATTTCATCTCCTCCATCATCGCCTTTTGCCATTCTTCCTTATCAGCAGCTTCTTCATAATACAAAGGATCTGAAACAACTAAAGCAAATTGACAGGATGCATAAGTGTCATCAGTATATTTCGGATTTGGCTCTCTGACCCTTATTGATCTCCTTAGTGAAATTGGTTCTTCAAAAGATTCTTCAAGTGTTATAGATGTTGCTAGTATCGACTCTTATTTTTCATTTGGAGAATTTTCAATAGGAAAAGAAATCCCCTATTGTACCTGCTCTACGGTCATATCCCAACTTGCATTTTCGTCAAACACTACATCTCTTCTACTTGAAAATTTTCCACTATGAGGGTTATATAATCTATATGCTTTGGATTGAGTACAATACCCAATAAAAATACATCTCTCAGATTTTTCATCAAACTTTTTACGAGCATGAGAATTTACCAAAGCATAAGCAACACACTCAAAAATTCTTAAATGACTTACATTGGGTTTCCGACCACACCAAGCTTCATATGGAGTTTTGTTCATAATAACCCTCGTTGGCGAGAGATTTAGTAGATAGACTGATGTTGCCACAGTGTCACGTCCTTAGAACTCAAATCTTGGAGCGTGCGGCCTTAGACGCTTCTTGATCAAACAACGACTAAGTAAGCCTGAAACTCGATCAAAGCTAAAGTGCTTAGATCCTAGCGGAAGCAAAGGAACTCTGAAAGAAAAAGGCAAAACAAAAAGACAAGGAAGGAATTGAGTGAATACTCTGTATATTCAAGTATGAAATGTGTAGTGTGTAAAATGAGGTGGGGGTAAGCCTCTATTTATAGTTGAAGCCCCCTACATCCAACGGTCAAAATTAGAGTACATCGACGGTTGAGATACAATGATAAGATTTTACAAAGATATGGAAAGAATAAAAAGGGAATATTCCTGATTATATGCCACTTGCCATATCTTCTTTGAAAGGTTCTTCAAACCCAAGTGTTGGGCTAAGTGGTGATAGGCCCAAAATGCTACAGAGTGCTTCTTGGGCAGCTTGATGTGTGCTCGTCTCGGACCTCAATGCGCGGTCCGTGACATTCTCCCCCACTGAATCTAGTGACGCCCTCGTCACTCTGCTTGCATGGTATCTGTCCACTTGGTCTTTGAATTTTCGTAGACCTTCGGCTAGATCCCAACTGCCTTCACTGTCGGGAAGTCCCTTCCATTGAACGAAATATTCGTGCCTTGGTCGGTAACCTGGTCGTCGAATAACTCTCTCCGCTTGGATCTCTCGAACCTCATTCTCATAAGAGATCTTCACTCCGACTGGCGCTCGGTGTGATTTGCCTCGATCCGAATCTGACTCATCTTGATGGTATGGCTTGAGTAAGCTAACATGGTACACTGGATGAGCTCGGATGGTCGGTGGCAACTCCAATCTGTAGGCCATCGTGCCTACCCACTTCACAACTCGGAATGGACCCTCGTATCTTCGCACAAGCCCTTTGTGCACGGTTGGGTTGTGCAAGATTCCTATCAATTTGGCAAGGACTAAATCACCAACTTGGAAATTCACGTCCCTACGCTTTCGATCTGCCCACTTCTTGGTCCGCTTCCCTGCTTTGTGTAAACAAGCTCGGGCTAAGTCGTGATGCTCTTGCCACTCTGTGGCAAACTTGTGTGCTGCTGGATTTGGCCCTTAATACTTGGTAACAACCGTGTTGGGTGTAAGCGGTTGTAGCCCGGTCACGATCTCGAACGGACTTTGGTTTGTGGCCTCACTCCGTTGCAAGTTGTAGGAAAACTGAGCCACATCCAACAGTTTTGGCCAGTCGCGCTGTATTGCACTCACATAGTGCCTCAAATAGATCTCCAAAAGTGCATTCACTCGTTCAGTTTACCCGTCGGTTTGGGGATGAACACTTGTTGAAAAGTTCAAGCTTGATCCCATGAGCTTAAATAATTCAGTCCAAAATCTCCCCGTGAATCGTGTGTCTCGATCACTGATAATCGTCTTTGGCACTCCCCAATATTTGACCATGTGCTTGAGGAAAAGATGAGTTACCTCCTCGGCTGGACACACCTTGGACGCTGGAATGAACGTCCCATACTTCGAAAACCTGTCAACAACAACCATGATACTTGACAAGCCGTCAGTGTTGGGCAAACCGATAAAGTCCATGGAAACACTTTCCCATGGTCGCTCGGGAATGGGCAATGGCTGAAACAGTCCCGCGGGTTTCTTCATCTCTATCTTGTCCTGTTGGCACATAAGACAAGTCTTCACATAGGCTTCAACATCTGTGCCCATGTGCGGCCAGTAATAGTTCTCTGCAATAAGTGCCAATGTTCGGTTCATCCCCGGATATCCCGCCCACTTGGAATCATGGCACTCTCTCATGATCCCCTTGCGCAATTCTCCAAACTGAGGCACATAGAGGCGATGTCCTCGAGCATATAGCATGTCCCCTTCAAGCCAAAACTTTCTGGTTCTTCCTTTTTTGGCATAATCAATGAGCATTTTGGCTGTTAGGTCATGTGACAATCCCTCTTTGATGCGCTCCAATAGTTGTCCCTCAGGCAAACTAACAGACTCCATGTTGTACCTTCGGCTTAGGGCATCGGCAACTGAATTCACCTTTCCTGGCTTGTACTCCATGGAAAAATCAAATTCTGCAAGGAATTCCTACCATCGGACCTGCTTTGGAGACAACTTTTATGTTAGAAAATAACTATTGGCAACATTGTCTGTGTATACCACAAACCTGGACCCAAGTATGTGGTGTCACCAAGTGCGTAAGCAGTGCACTACTGCAGTCATTTCCTTCTCATGGACCGTGTACTTCCTCTCGATCTCATTGAGCTTCCGGCTTTCAAAGGCAACCGGATGTCCCTCTTGCATAAGAACTCCACCAATGGCAACATTGGATGCATCGGTGTAGATCTCAAATGACTTGGTGTAATCAGGTAACACCAACACTGGTTCATTGACCATGGCCTTCTTCAATTCTGTAAAGGCTTGTTGGCACTCGATACTCCAATCCCACGCCTTGTCCTTCTTCAGTAACTCGGTCAAGGGTACGGCTATTTTGGAGTAGCCTTTGATGAACCTTCGATAATAATTGGCTAGCCCCAAGAAGGATCTCAACTCTGTCACCTTGGTTGGCGGCTCCCAATCATCAATAACTCGGACTTTGGCCCCATCCATTCGAATCTTGCCACCTCCCACAATGTGGCCTAAGAAAGGGACCTCCTATTGGGCAAACGAGCACTTCTCTTCTTTGACATAGAGCTCGTTCTCTCGCAAGACTTTGAACACTTTTCTCAAATGTCCCAAATGCTTTTCAAGTGTCTTGCTATAAATCACAATGTCGTCAAGGTAAACAACAACAAATTGATCAATAAAGGGTTGTAACACCTTGTTCATGAGAGTACAGAAAGTGGTGGGAGCGTTCGTGAGACCGAAGGGCATCACTAAGAACTCATACGAACCATAGCGCGTCACACATACAGTCTTTGGTTCATCTCCTTCGGCTATTCGAACCTGATAATATCCAGACCTCAAATCCAACTTGGTGAACCACCTTGCACCACCGAGTTGATCGAACAAGTCAGCAATGAGCGGGATCGGGTACTTGTTCTTCACAGTGAGCTTATTCAAAGCTCGATAGTCGATACACATTCGAAGCGTCTCATCGTGCTTCTTTTGAAAGAGTATCGGCTCACCATAGGGTGCCTTAGATGGTCGGATATAACCCGCATCTAGGAGTTCCTTCAACTGTCTGCGTAACTCCTCTAACTCTGGTGGAGCCATTCGATAAGGGGATCTAGCGGGTGGCTCCGCATTTGGCACGAGTTCAATCTTGTGATCCACCTCTCTCTTTGGTGGCAAGCTTTTGGGTAACTCGGTTGGCATCACATCTCTGAATTTTGCCAACACTTGTCCCACCTCTTTTGGGACCTCGACGGACTTGGTAGGTTTCTCATCAACCAACGCAGCAAAGTAAGTTGGTTCCTCCTTGCGCACCCCCTTGCTAAGCTGGATGGCTGATAACATCTTGGCTTCAACTCCAGCCTTCCGAGTTGTCGGAACAATGCATTTATGTTTCGAATCCAAAATACATAAACAATCGGCAAAGGGAACAGGAAACGCATTAACCCGGTCAAGGAAATTAAGTCCAATCACGAAATCAAAGTCATCCAAAGGGATTACCTTGATGTTTTCCTTACCGATCCAACCCCCAAGGTTTAGCATGACTCCTTTTTCCACACCCGCAATCGGAGCCTCTTCGGAATTGACGGTTTTAATAAACCCACTTGCCTTCTCAACACGAAGGTCAAGTCTCTTGGCAGCTTTCTCGGACACGAACAATTCTGATGCACCGGTGTCCACTAGTGCACTCATCTTTTGGCCTGCCACGGTGATGTCGACGAACATCAGTCCCTTCTTCTTCTGACCCTTCTTAACCTCCATGGAGCTCATAATGGAGTTAAGCTTAAGAGTTTCTTCTTCAGCATCCTTCCTTTGGATGGCAGCGGCTTTCTCACTTCGAGGACAGTTCCTCGCCAAGTGCTTTCCTCCACAAATGTAACACTTGAAAGGCTCATTGTTCTTCTCCCAAGGTCTGTGAAACTTAATATTACTACCTGCCGACTTCTCAGACCCTTTCTTGGCTGGTCTTTCCTTGTCTCCCCCACCATTGCCTTTGAATTTTGGCTTTGGTTTGGTAGACTCGGACCTTTTGATTTCGAATTCGGTAATTGACTCAGCTGCGGACAAAGCTTTAGAAAGCTCTTGGACCCCCATACGGTTTAACTCCATTTTAGCCCATCGTTGGAGTCCGTCCAAGAAGGTAAAGAATCCTTCTTCCTCACTCAACTTTGGGATTTGAAGCTTGAGCTCGGTGAATTGCTTCACATAATCTTGAATTGAGCCAGTATGCTTGAGTTGTCGCAACTTTGCTCGGGCTTCTAGTTGCGCATTCTTGGGATAGAAATGTTCCTTGAGTTCGGACTGAAACTCACTCCATGTTGTAATGGGAATTTCTCCATTCTCCTTCTCAGAACACCTATGTCGCCACCATAGAAGAGCAATATCAATCAAATAGACAGAAGTAGTGTTTACCTTTGTTGCTTCGTCCTTGACCCCCATGGCTCGAAAGTGCTGCTCCATGGCCCAAATGAAATTCTCAACATCTTGGGCTAATCGTGTCCCTGTATACATCTTTAGCTTTGGGACATCGATCCTGGGTGTGGGTGCCGCTGTTTCTGACATCATGTCATTCTTTACGGCTCTCTTGTAAATGGCAAGCTCACTTCGAAGATCCTTGATCTCCTCTACCAACTCGGCTTTGATAGCTTTCCCTGCTACTTCAAGGGAATTGTCCCGTTGGTCTAACTTCTCATACATGTCGTTGAGAAGTCCTTGAACCGCAATCATGAGTTCTTCTTTAAGAGAACCCACTCTCTCAAAGTACGGTTCTGTATCTTCCTGGGCCTCCTTGACTTCCTTCATGGAATCTTCAAGTTTAACGACCCTCCTCTCCAAGGCTGAAATGATGTCCCTGGAACTCTCTCTCCTCTTCTTCTCAGCAGCAGCACGGATCTCTCGTTCAACTGCTGAAACGTCGCTTGTGTTTTGTGGTGCCATTTCTCTCACTCGAACAGGCTCGGATACCACTTGTCACGTCCTTAGAACTCAAATCTTGGAGCGTGCGGCCTTAGACGCTTCTTGATCAAACAACGACTAAGTAAGCTTGAAACTCGATCAAAGCTAAAGTGCTTAGATCCTAACGGAAGCAAAGGAACTCTGAAAGAAAAAAGCAAAACAAAAAGACAAGGAAGGAATTGAGTGAATACTCTGTATATTCAAGTATGAAATGTGTAGTGTGTAAAATGAGGTGGGGGTAAGCCTCTATTTATAGTTGAAGCCCCCTACATCCAACGGTCAAAATTAGAGTACATCGACGGTTGAGATACAATGATAAGATTTTACAAAGATATGGAAAGAATAAAAAGGGAATATTCCTGATTATATACCACTTGCCATATCTTCTTTGAAAGGTTCTTCAAACCCAAGTGTTGGGCTAAGTGGTGATAGGCCCAAAATGCTACATAGTGCTTCTTGGGCAGCTTGATGTGTGCTCGTCTCGGGCCTCAGTGCGCGGTCCGTGACACACAGCTTCTGCCTAAAACTGATTTGAGAGTCTCCTTGCTTGTAACATGCTTCTCCCATCTCCACAACAGTTCGGTTCTTGCTCTTAGCAACACCGTTCTGCTCTGGAGTGTTAGGAATTGTTAACTCCCTACGGATGCCATTATCTTCACAAAAAAGATTAAACTCTTTGGACATGAACTCTCCCCCTCGATCCGTGCGAAGAACTTTGATACGACAGCTGCTTTGGTTCTCTACCATAGCCTTGAATTTTTGAAACTTTTCATAAGTTTCTGACTTGTTTTCCAAAAAATACACCCAACTCATGCGGCTATAATCATCAGTGAAGAACAAGAAGTAACGACTCACACCCAAAGACTCAGTTTGCATAGGACCACATATATCAGCATGAATTAATTCTAAACATTCAGTAGCCTTCCATGCCTTTTCAACAGGAAATGGCTTCCTAGTTTGCTTTCCATAAATGTAGCCCTCACATAAACCAAGAGTGCTAATTTTTGGCAGTCCAAAACTCATACCTTTATTACTTAGCAATTTCAGGCCTTTAATATTGAGATGTCCATACCTTAAATGCTATAGCTTCGAGTCATAACTCTCCCCCTCGATCCGTGCGAAGAACTTTGATACGACAGCCGCTTTGGTTCTCTACCATAGCCTTGAATTTTTGAAACTTTTCATAAGTTTCTGACTTGTTTTCCAAAAAATACACCCAACTCATACGGCTATAATCATCAGTGAACAACAAGAAGTAACGACTCACACCCAAAGACTCAGTTTGCATAGGACCACATATGTTAGCATAAATTAATTCTATACATTCAGTAGCCTTCCATGCCTTTTCAACAGGAAATGGCTTCCTAGTTTGCTTTCCATAAATGTAGCCCTCACATAAACCAAGAGTGCTAATTTTTGGTAGTCCAAAACTCATACCTTTATTACTAGCAATTTCAGGCCTTTAATATTGAGATGTCCATACCTTAAATGTTATAGCTTCGAGTCATCCTTTGTACTTGCAACAAGAATAAAGTTCTTCGTGTTTGAAACATCCAACGGAAACATCTTGTTTGGAGTCATATGGACATGGACTTGTTTGCCTGACTTTTTATTTTTGATGATACATACAGCGTCATCAAATATGACAGAATATTCACCAGCCATTAGTTGTCCAACACTCAATAAATTGTATCCTAAATCAGGAACAAATTGAACATTGTCCAAAATTTTTTCTTCTCCATGGGTAGTAAAAAATTTCACCATGCCTTTTCCTTAAACTTGCATCTCTTTTTTGTTCCCAAGCTGCACCTTTATACATCAAGCTCTTTAAACAAGGATTTGGTGCCTGTCATATGATTCGAACAACAGCTATTCACAAACCACAAATCACTTGACTTTTGGTTAGCATCAATACAAGCCATAAAAAGCTTGTTTTCCTCATCACATTCTGCTGCAAGGTTAATTTTTTGATCCTTATACTAGCAATCAGCTTTTATATACCCATATCTGTTGCAATGATAACATTGTATGCCATATTTTATGTTACCTTGGTCAATGTATTGCCTCTGTCCATCATTCCTTCCTCTGCCTCTACCATAACCACGACCACGACCGCCACAAAATCCTCCTCTTCCTTGATCGTTATTAGTTAAACGATCATTGTCACCTTGATTTGTGAATGTCTCTTTCACTGGAAATGCCCGCTCTTCGCTCTTTCTGATGATCTGTTGATTCTCGCATCATAAGACTGAAGAGACCCTATCAGTTCATCAACGAAGAAAACTGATAGATCTTCGGATTCTTCTATTACAGCCACAACATGATTAAATTTTGCTGTCAAGCTTCGCAAAACTTTTGCTACAATTATCTTGTTTGAAATTTGTTCGCCGTAAGGGCGCAATTGGCCGACTATTGTCCTTGTTCGTGACAAAAAATCAGCAATTGATTCACCATTCTTCATCATCAAGGTTTCAAAATTTCACCACTATAACCTTTGAATCACCTTGATACTCTTTCTGCAAAATTGACCATACTTCATTCAATGTGGTTGCTGTAGCAATTCGTGAGAAAATAGAGTCATGAACTGCTTGCTAGATAATGAACAATGCCTTAACATCATTTTTCTTGGTTTCTTTCAACCTCTTTTCTTGTTCTTCATCAGGTTCAAGTACATCAACAAACCCGTACTCGACCAAGTCCCACAGCTCTTGTGATCTGAGCAATGTCTTCACCTTGATGCTCCACCACTCGTATTTCTAACCATTGAAAATGGGTATGAGTGATTGATAGGACGAAAAACTAGTTGATGCCATTCCTAAGAGCACACACTCTCTTCTCTCGTGTTTCCCAAAGACCCAAAAAAAATGTGCTTCTCTCAAATACCTAGTGGACCCAACCTAACTTTCACTCAATTGCCTAAAAGATCAAACCTAACTCTAATACCAAAATTGTTGAGGAAGGAAACGTGAAAAAAAAAACAATTACAAAATGCATCAAAGTTATTCTATTGAAGGATAAATAAAACAAAGCATAAATGTCTATATTTATAGGCTTACAAAGAAACTACCTTAACACAATTAAACTAAAAATTTGAAACTAACGAAGATTTTACCAAGATATTTGCAACTAAACAACCCACTACTTTGAATTAATTTTCAACAATGAGGAATAGTACCAAATGTTATGTAACCAAATGATTCAGTAAATCCATTCACTTTCACTGGCATAGTTCCTGCTTTGGATTTATAGTGAGCAAGCCAATCTTTAAAGTAGACGCATTGTTGTTGGCTTCAACCGTAATTTGATCTACATTTTCATTCATGTTTCTTGCATTAGTTATCTCAAAACCAAAAGAAACTTGCTGACTAGATGAAACAACAGTTCTCTTCTTGGTAGCTTTCTCATTGTCATTTAGCTGTAGCTATATAAAATACAAGGGCATCGAATACAATGTTTGGTCATCTACACACCTTGTTGTGATACCGTGGATTTGTGCCTCGTAATTTTTGGCTAAAAACAGGGTTTGAATGGGAAATTAAAAAAAAAGTGTTTAACTAAGAGAAAAAAAAGTCAAAAATGACGAGGCATAAATCTACAGTATATGATTTTATTTGATGACCAAACATTTTATTTGATTCCCTTGTGTACATCCTCCTTGCTATATGATTTTATATAGCTACAGCTCAATGACAATGAGAAAGCTACCAAGAAAGAGAACACTTTTTTTAGTTTCCCACTCAAACCATGATTTTAGTTTTAGACTTAAACTCTTATTAGGGTAAGATATTAGTTTTTATAAGCTTTTAAAGAATTTTGAGTCTAGGTTTTGAGGGTTCTTACTTCGGGTTTCAGGGTTTAGTTTTATCTTCATCTTTTGTACTCTACGTTTTTACCGTTATAGTGAAATTATCTTTGCTTGTGATTTTTTATCCTCTTCGGAAGAGTTTTTCCACGTAAAATATTTGTATTCTATATTTTCAATATTTTTATTATTTTACTTATCCATTGCTAAATCGATTTATCTCCTAACAGTTTAGTCATTTACACCCCTTGATGCGATACCATTATTTAAGTAATTTTAATTACTATTTAACAAAAATATAATTTTATTTTATATTTTATATTTTATTATATTATCAACGTTTTTAATAATCATTTTGTATTTGAACCTCATCTCTACAATTACATTTGAATCTAAAAATATTTTCGATCATTGATTTTAATCTCACTATTAAAGTATCTAATATGTTACCGGAACTATTCTCATTATTATCATTGTTTTTATATCATCATAATTTAAACTTTGGAATTCAATTCACAAGATTTACCCTTGAAACTACCCAAGTTACATATAAGTATCTAATCAACATGATTTTTGATACATTGAAAAACTAAAACAAAGAGAGTTAAAATCATTGTTTTAATAATCGAACTAGTGATTGAATTGATGAGACCGTTATTTTTTATTCAATAAGTTTAAAAATAAAAATTTTAATTTTTTTATAAAAATTCATAGAAAAATAAGGGAAGAAAGCAAAAATAAATAAACGTTTATAAAATTAAAATTAAATAATAATAGAAGTTTAAATGTTTGATAACTTAAAACAAAAAATAAATTAAACGTATCGTATCATATCACATCGCACCACACACCCAAACTCACTCCTAAATTCCTCCATGTTGTTCACCGACCTGATGAAATACATCAAATCCCTTGTGAGGGACTACAAAACCTTTCTTAAAATTCAAGAAAAGAATGTAATAAAACAATACTCTTAATTAATTGCAGGACATACCCTTCATCATTGGTCCACTCATTCTGTCCTGTTCATCAATCACTATGGGAATAAAATATGGTGTAGGATTGATTCCCCAATGTTAAGGTCACTCACCAATGGTCTCATCCCTATATCCATAGCCTTTTTCTCCTCCTCCTTGCCCCCTACTTTGGACCATTAGCTAAGTAAAAGTATGATTCTCTTTATTTTTATTTTTATTTTTAGATATTTAACTTAAGTTAATAATGTTTTCGTTAATTGAATTATGTGAAATTTTAAAACAAAAAAAAAATACCCACATCCTCGATTCAAAACTATATTGAAGTCGCTTAAGAAACAGAAAAGAACCGACTTTCATTATATTTGTTTGAAAATAATACTAAAATGAAACCTTACGATCAATAAAAACTTTACAACTTTGTATTCAAAATTTATATTTACTTGGCTAACTTTCCATTTGGTAAAAATATTATGAAGTTTCTTGTGCCGAGAGTCGAAATATATTTTTTATTTCTACTAAAAGAATAGATAATTTAGTGTTTGTACGTAAGATCAAATAACAAATTAATTCTTTTTGTTAAAATTTTTATTAATCTCTACTATTAAAAACTGACCATTATACGTCAATAATAGCATTTCACAGAAGAACTTAATAAAATGTTTAACATAAATAACCAACTTGATTTTTAATCTAATATATAAATAATAATTTACTTATTTTTCAAATTAAAAAAATAAAATATAAACGAACTCTTATAAAAACTTCCATAATATTTTTACCCCTTTTACTTGTGTCACATCAAATACTAGAACAATAACATTTTTATTATAAAACTTTCAAGTAATCTAATTTAATAGAAATCATTTACTAATATTATCATAAAAAAAGGTAAAAATAATAGAGCAATTAAATTTCAAATATATGAAAAAGTATGAAGACTATAACAATAATTATACCTAGACTTTTTTCTATTTAATAATACAACATTTTTCTCCCTCTAAATTTAAAAAAATACATGGGTGAAAGCCAAAATTGCAGCATAAGAAGACGTTTTTTTTTTTTGGAATTATAAGTAAGAAAAATCCTAACATGATTTAAACTCAGATCACAATTGATGCGATGAATATCTTAACCATAAGATGAAATTCTCTTCTTTCATTTGAGAAAAAGCTGAAGGCGACTATCACCAAGGCGAAGAGAATAAGAAGTTTTCTTGTATTCAGCCCAGGTGAAGGGCCTATACAGCACTGTCCTATGGGGTGCGACCAGTTCTGGTGGAACACTGAGCCATGCATGGGGTGGTGGCGCCCCAAAATATGCCATTGACATTCTATACTTGTACCCATTGGTCAATGCTCTGTGCCTTACGCTCATGAACCTCCCATTTGTCATTGCCTTCAATAACAATATCAATAGCATTAACTATGTAAAAAAAAACACCAATATATTCGGAATTATTTGAACTTTACAATTTATATTTACTTATGTACTTAACTTGAAAATTGTAAGTTAATATAGTATTAGTATTAAAATATAGTGACATGAGATTGAGAATCATTAGCATGATGATGTGTGGCCAAAAAAATAAAAAGAAAAAATTACAAACAAATTATTTTTGCTACTTGCCAAAATATAAAGTTATCATGTATCACCGTTCTACATTCTATTGTTGTCAATGTATTTCAGTAATATTAGTCGAGTATCTAAAAAATATATTAAATTAACTTATAATTTTCAAGTTTAAATTACCTACTCAAAAATTTCCAAAGATCTAAGATAATCTTTTTTATACTATTCAATTTATTCCTAAATTATTCATCTTCCTGCTTAAAATATGTCGATATAATAAAAGAATGTCCTAACTCTTTTTGAAGGTTCATTTAGTAATATTATCACTGATGGATTAGATCGAGAATCAGTCAAAACATCATCTAAAGAAAATTTTTCGACTAATCGAACTCGAAATCGATAGAAACCAGTTCAAAGTGAGTTAAAAATCTTATTAAACCAATCGGTTACTTGACTAGGTTGATCAACGATCCTGTTTTGAACAGCTTGTTAATATCTTTGGGACTATTAAGATACCCATAGTTGCTCTGCAAGGAACTATGCCTGGCAATACAGCCCAGCAAACCAGGAACCCCTTTTTATGTTCAATTGGATAGAAACTGATACGTGGGGTCTGACAATCCAAAGCTGCAGTGGATTCCCCCAATGCATGTACCCGTTTCCATCAATCAAATTTCACCCTTTTTTATTAACTTTTGTAGGGGTCAAATTGTTATGAAATAGAGGGAAGAGGGACCAACCTGTAAAACATCACCTACGTTGATGCAAAAGGCAGTAGGGTCAGGGGTGACGGGGACCCAGGTCCCACCGGCTACACAAATCTGCAGGCCACCCACGTCATTTGATCTGAGGATGGTCAACATCTGAGGGTCGGTGTGTTCCCCGAACCCTATTTCGGTGGTGGTGGTGGTGGTGGTTCGGTGCGGTGGAGGTGGTGTGTGGAATGAGGAAGGTGGATAGTGATTGAGCCTGAACACGGAGTCGCTATCGACGTCCCTGATCATGTTGCTCAACAGTGATGGATCATGGACCCCTAGTCCTTCTGCCATCAGATCCAAGATTTCACATGCTAATCGCTTAACGGCTTCTATGTAGCCGCTCACGGCGGAGCTGTCACCGTACACACACACACAAAAAAAAAAAACATTGTTAAAAAACAATTTAAGACAATGTCTTCAAAACGTAACAACGATTCTTGATTCAATTTGTTCATACATTCTAATTAAATAAATCTTAAAAAATATCGGAAAAATCAACTAATTCAACCTCATTAGTTAGCTATTTCTAAAAAAATTTAAATGGGTAAATATTTCAACATAAATTAACAAATAAAAAATAGTATTATTATTATGGTTAAAAAATTCTTTTAAATACTATGGATCTGAAAATACTGTAAGGCTTTTTGACCTCTCTTATTTAAAATAAAAGAAAATACGTTTTGACTTTTAAAAAAAATTTATTCAAAACGTTCCAATACAAAATATTATATTTTTGAATTTAAATTTTTTAATTATTTTATATTTTCTTAATTTCAATTAATTCAAACAGTTAAATCGATTGAACTTTAATTTTTTTTAATTTTATTAATTATTTAGATAATTTATTTGATCGAATTGATATAACCGATAATTTAATCTGAATACGAAAATTGTATTATTTATGTGTAATTTTCTCTTCTTTTTATGTGTGTTTTTTATTAATAAAAAATAAATAAATTTTGGCCAAATAAATAAAATAAAATAAAAAGCTTCCATTGAAAACCCTTTGATTTGATCAGACCTTCCTTGTTATCTGATTCTCTGACTTGTCATTTTGATTTCCAACGGTACTTTCCCCCTACAGCCAACCCCTACTAGATTTTGTTATTGTGTTTTCACGCGACTACATGGGCGCGTGGGATTACAACTGAACTAAAACACAGGGATGTGTCTCTCTGACAAGATATCCCGTGTAAGAGAGTTTTAAACTACACAAAACTATGTTCTCAACCCAATGACTTTTCACTTTGGTCAAACTTCCGTTTTAGTCCCTCGAAATGTCTTTCAAAAAAGATATACTATCTTTAAATTGCAAAAAGCATATGAAAATAAATAAATAAACAATTTTCTAATTTCGGTATTACCAAAGGACTAAAACAACAATTAGACCCTCTGAACTTTGAGTTTTTGAAGAGGATTTAATTACAAAACTCACGTGTTTTCCTGATTTTCATTTCTTTTTCTTCATTAAACAAAACTGTCTTAATTAACTTTTTTTTATGGATAAATAAAGATGGTTTAAATAAAATATTGACCCTTAAATTATATCATTTTTTCACTTAAGTACCTACTTAAACTATTAATTAATCTTATTTTTTTTTTATCTCAAAACACGATACGATCAATAAAAACATTATACGAGGCCCGTTTTGTAACTGAAAATCATGAATTTTTTAGTAAAATTTTACTAATAAATTTTAGGTACCTAAATGATAAAATTGGTTTGATTTAAGGGCTAATTTTGTAGTTGGTCCAATAAACACAAAAAACAACCAATTCAAGAAAAGTAAAAACGAGCAACTGAGCATTGCAGTGCATGAAAATAGAAGCCTATATACCACCAAATAAACATGCCTTAATTTTTATTACTTGTTATTTTTTGAATAATACTATTAATTATTTTCTAGATATAATATTTTAACCTAATACATATAAAGATATTTCGATAATTATCTCGAGACACAACAAATTTTTTTAAACTTGACTTATTCTGTGTCTAAGTATAATTAATCTCATGGTTATCTCTATCTTTAACCTTGTTGAAAATAAACACATCATTTTTTCTTTATTGCCATTTTGAAGAGGGAAGTAATTTATTTGAGGGGAGTTAAGGAAAGAGCATAACATGAGCCAAAATATGGTAATGATTGCCATTTAAAGCTATGGGATAATTGAAGAGTTGAATGCGATGTGGGATATCACAATGATAACATTACAACTCATCTAAAAGCTCACGTTCATGGATTCCTCTTATTTTAAGATAAATCACTTAATAAATAATTTTTTTTTAAATAGTAAAACATGCTGGCAAAATACCTAGCTCGCTAGACTATGGCCCAAACTCATACCAAAACGGGTCTATGGATATTTAGCTATTTTTTTTAGCCAACGACACTAATAATAAGTAAACGGTACATCCATTTAACTAATTAAATTATTGTATTTAAACATTATCTCCAATACAAGTGAGTAATTCATATTAATAATCCATCATTTGGCCGACCATTCACGAAAATGGCAAATAACCACTAAACATGCAGCACTTAAAGTATGTAAAAAAAAAAAAAAAAATGTCTGATAATGATAATATAAAGTACCTGAACTTCTTGGGGTCATCGGAGATGGTGTGGGATAACTGAGAAATGGAAGAAGGGTTGGTGTGAAGAAGAAGATATTCAACTTCTCCACTATCACCATTGAAACCAATGCTCTTAATGCCATACCCGAATGGACCGGCCGGTCCAGCCCTTTGCTTTTCGCAAACCGGCTTCGTAAAAAAGCCAAGACCTTCTCCTTCCATTGCCGCGATAACATCGTCGGGGACACCGTGGTGGACCGCCTTGAAGAACCCGTACTGTTCGCAGGCTTTTACAATGAGCTTTGACACCTCTGATCTATCGGCTGAAAGGTCTATCACCGGTAACTCGATCGGTTCCGGCTTTTCGGATTGAACCGGGCTTGGTGAAGCCACTACCATGACTGTAAAGTATTTTTTTTTATTAAAAAGATGGAAAAAAAAGGAAGGGTCTGCAACAAGAAAAGATGGAAGCGGAGAGAAGTAAGAGGAAGCGCAAAAGGGTGTGTGTTTTATAGATGCGTGAGGGAGCCTACGATATTTATAAAAAGATTATGGAATCTCATTGAATGGATTATTGTTTATTTAAATAGTATAAATAAAAAAATTATTTATCAGCATGAAATGAATAAATTTTAAATGATCATACGCTAGGGTAGAATCGGATCGGTCAGTTAGAAATCAATTAGAAAATTAGATCGGAAAAAGATATTAAAGTGATTGATTTGATAAAAAAAATAGAATTGAATTAAAACTTAAATGAATCATATCTTTTAATAATTTATTTAATTAAATTGAACAAACCGATTGAATCGACAAATCAATAACCTTTAACTTTTTCAATCACCAGATCAATTCTGAAAATACTATTTATTTTTTTGTTCAAACATATATTGTTTTTATAATTATTTTTTACTTGCATCACTTAAATAAAAAATAAGAAAATGTGAATGGATCAATAATTTTATTTATTTTCTTAATGAAGTGGGAAGAAATATTTATTTTCAAATTTCTGCTTTCATTTTTTTTTTTAATTTCAAAAGAGGAATTTGAGCTTAAACCTCAATAAATAAATAAAATCCACAAACACTACTTAAAGCAAATCTTGTAACAAAGTGTCTTGCAGTATTAGAAGCGATTGTGTGAAGACGTGCAATTAAATTGCGTAATCTTTAACCCATTTAACCGTTGCATCTGCTGTCATATCCATCGTCCTTGCCACATGCTTGATTTGA
Source organism: Kokia cookei (assembly GCA_039519145.1). NCBI lineage: Eukaryota > Viridiplantae > Streptophyta > Magnoliopsida > Malvales > Malvaceae > Kokia > Kokia cookei. The sequence continues at coordinate 2,128,447 of CM076899.1, read as the reverse complement.
TCATGCCAATCCCTCTTCAACAAGCTACAAATCTCCAACTCCACTTTATGGGTTCTTATTTTTCCTATTCCAAGTATCGACTCCACAGCACTTTTGCTATTACTCTCACCAAACCCCCAACCATTGCATTACCCGATTTAACATCAACACCACCATCCGCAACGAATCCAATCGGAGGTTTTTCTCAACCCATGGAGTTTTGTTCTCGCAAGATCGCCCCCTCTTTCATTGACATCCTAGCTCAAGACCTATTAGTCATGACAATATATTCGCACATATTATAAAGTGAGAATGGATAACAACAATAAAGTTTGAACCTTAATTTTGAAGGTGTTATCAAAGGGCTTAATCGTTGTTGGCATAAATTTATATTTTATGAATCAATTGAGTCTTAGTTCAGTTGGCATTGATATTGTTGTTAGTATAAAAAGACGTGAGTTTGAATTCACTTAAATGTATTATCCTATTATTTAAGAGTTAGGAGGAATTATAAATAGTTTTAGGTATTGTATATATAAAAAAATACAAACAAAATACATTCAATTGTCTATAACTATAATTAATTATTACAAATCACAATGGGACTAATAATCGAATAGATTTCAATAGGGTCCCATCTAATGAGATTTAATCCATGACAAAATCGAGGTTAAATATTTTGTTGACACTCAATAATTAGGGTTTGAGTTAGGGATGAAGTCAAAAAAAATTTTAACAGTTGAAATTAAATTATATATTTTTATGAGAGTTAAAATGATATTTCATCGTTTTAATAGTTTATTATTATAATATTTTAAATAATTAAATTAAAATTTTATCATTTTGTATTAATTTATAAATATTAAAATTTACAAGTAAAATATTTCATTTTAGGGGGTGGGACCCTACCAAGCCACTCTTGATCTCAAATTTAATGCATAATATTTTAAAATATAGTAATTTTTTTAACAATCTCATTATAAATTGAGATCGTATATGTTCTTTTTGATATAGTCCTTTCCCAACTCATAAATAGGAGAATAATACGTTTCAACGTACTCAAACCCACGTCTTCTTACATTGATAACAATACCTATACCAATCGAGTTAAGACTCGATCAACTAAAATATAATAAATTAAATCATATCATTTTAGCATATTTAAATGATTTCTTGAAATTTATTGTGATATCATAGACTTATTTATATTAAATAAATAACAAAATATATAAAATAAAATGAAGTTCATTTTCAAGATGATTAGGGAAATTCAAGGGTTTTGGGTGAAGTGAAGTACAAGTAGCAAAAGCCTGTTTAAGAAAAGTAAAACCGTTGACTATTAATCTCATCTATTGACTTTTATTTAAAAAAAAAACTATTTAATTTAATTTTAGTATAATTTGTCACGTCCATGATGGCTGAAAAATCTTTTATATTAAATTTTATAATTAAAAAATAATATTATTAGATAAAATTTTCAATGACGAAAAGTTAATCGAATGCTATTAGGTAGCTTACTTTTTTACCAAAAATAATCTATTGTTTAATTAAGGATATTGCCATATTTTTAAGAAATTTATATTTACTTTTTTGTCATTGGAAAAATTATATATTTATATAAAAATATTTTAGATGACATAATTGTATTTACATTTAAAAATTTTATGATTTTTTTGTATTTTAATTTAGTTGATGCCAATTTATTTATGACATTAAACCAAGCAAGAGAATTTATTAATTAAATGTTATTATATGCAATGGCGGATTTAGAAACACGACTTAGGAAGAGTAAGGTGACGTCAAAAAATTTCTTAGGGTGTCAAAATTAAATTTTATGTTTTTATAATAGTAAAAATGTAATTTCGTCATTTTAATGATTTATATATTTATAATTTTTTAGGATTAAATCAAAATTTTATCATTTTAAGAATTTTACCATTATTAATTTATTTAAATTTACTTAAACAGCGTAGACTTATGTATATTACATAATGAAATATATAAAATAAAAATTTCTCAATTTTTCTTTGGATTTTGGGGTGAAGTGAAGTACAAGTAGCTAATGCCTGTTTGAGAAAAACGATGACTGAAATAATTCTCCTTATTTGACTTTTCTTTACCCTTCTCTTTATCCTATTTTGACTTAAATTCAATTTTATTTTAAACCCTTTTCTATTTATTATTTTTAACTTTTTTAGACTGAATTTATTTTGATGGTATTTGACAATCTGTATTTATTATTATGTTTGAAAATTTTTATTATAAATTATGATCGTATTTGTTCTTTTGACACAATATCTTGAATTATCTATAATCTCTCTCTAATCCATAAAGAAGATAATACATTTTAACGCACTCAAACATATGTTCTCTTGTATTGATAACAATATTCATACCAATCTAATTAAGAAAATCTCCATTTATTATTAAATACAGGGATTTTAACCTTAAATTCAAACTTGAAAGAAACATGCCACCATAACAATTAGCACCCTTGTGATAAAAATACTATATTTATAATCTTAAATGTCACAATTGCAACTTTGTACTACTTTTCCCTCAATTATTGCATTATCATTATTGTTATTATTATGAAATAATTATTTCATTTTTAAGTGGATGGCTTAAAGAAAAGAAGAAAATGATAGAATCAAACCTTATTATGTCATTTAATTTATCTTTTATTTTTTAAAAAAATTAACAATTAAAAAAGTTATATATAAAAAAAAAAAGATTATATGAAACATGAATATTATCCATTTTAAGTATTTTCATCAGTGATTACATAGCTATTTCTCAATCCATAAATAAAATAATAATGGATTTCAGCATCCTCGAGTCCATGACTTCTTATTTTATATTAACAGTAATGCCCATATTGATTGAGTATTTAAATTTTTTTTTTTAAATTAATGTAACAGAATACATGCATGTGATGTATGTGATATTGACAAAATAAGAAAAAAAAATATTTAATATAAATTGGGAGAGCCTTGTTATGAACATGGACCACGGCCCAAAAAGAGGAGACATGTTGTGCAATGCATCACCACTCGGGCTTAACCACCATCAGACCTATATCAACCTTTTTCTTTTTTTTTTCTTTTTTTTTTATGAATTACAATAACAAGATAAAGTCCGAACAATAAATGTGATTAGCCTGACTCAAATCTAAGTCACACTTGGAGCGGTAAACACCCTTGATCATCAAGCCATCACATGAGGTTCAGACCTATATAAACTTTAATTTTATGTAATTTTATACATAAAATTTTGATTTGATTTAATTTTCATAAATTAATAATAGAATTATTGCTATAACATTATTTTATATTTATATATTGCATGCACAAACAATTATATTTATCCATAATATAAAAATAAATTGATATATTAAAATTTTTTAAATGTGTATGATTGAATTGAAATTAAAATTTCATGTATATATTTGAACCACAACCAAAATTTCACATGTATAATTACACCAAATCAAATTTCATGTATATATTAAACGATTTGTTAACTTTTTAGTGTATATTTCGAGTTGTTTAACTGACCCGATAGATTAAAACTCACATATAATAATTGTGCATAGTAAATCTCGGATAAAGATACACAATTATCCAGAATCTTAACTTCATCGACAATGCCGGTGAAGGAAATTAAGAAGATCACAATTCAAATTTTCTTTCCTTTCTTTCTATTTTTGTTATTTAATTTTGGCATAAAATGAATAAGCATGTTTTCTTTGGATAACAGAGCTATCCAGAGACAAGTCAGATCATGACCCAAATTAAAAAATAATAATTATAATATTTGAACTTCAAAAATATAATTTTATATTAACATCCATGCATTCAATTTTAAAATCTTTATGAAAATTGATCCCAAATTAAATTGAATATGTCGACCACCGAACCTAAAAACAATTTAGTTGGTATGTTGCTATCCGCTTTTCAAATCAATGGATGAAAATTGAAAGAAGGAAAAGGAAACCCCTTTCAACCAATGCCTTAAAAACATTAGAATCTTTAGATAAAAATTGGATTGAATTGAATAAATAAGACTTAAAAATATTGATAACAGAAAATGATAGGTTAGGGATTATATAACACTAATTAATAATAAATTAGGGAAGTCAACAAAATAGATAATGTTTCTTTTTCATTCATATTGAAAATAGGAAACCCTTATTTATTTTTATTTTTATTTTTATTTTTGTGTAGTCTTAATCAAGAAAAATAAACACATTATATAGCCATCTACTTTGAAGAGTTTTATAATTTAAAATTATAAATTATTACTTTGATTTGTTCAAAAGTTGAGCTATTTGTTCAAGTTTGTGAAATCGAATTGAGTAATTAAAATCATAATTAATTAACTAATTTAAAAAAATTGAAGGAAAATCCGTATATTTATATGCAATGTGAGATCGAAAATATTATTGCAATAAACAAAGGAAAAAGAAAATAATACACTTACCAGTAAATCTGTTCATGATCAACTTGAATCTTGACAAAATTTTAGGCACGTTTGATAGGTTTGGGCACGATTCTACTTGAAAAATAGACTTAAAATTTTGTCCAAATTTGATCCGGATAAAAATGTTAAAATCCAAACTTGGCCCGACCCGCTCGTATTAATTTTTTTTTTTAAAATATAACACACAAATGACTCTAAAATAGTAACAAAATTAACTATAAAATAAAATTTATATAATATTCAAACAACAACAATAAAATAGTAGCAACATAATAGAAAAGTGATAGCAAAACAGAGAGAAAACAACAAAAAAAATATTCTTTTTTGCAAATTCGAGCAGGGCAAAAAAAAACTTTACTTGAGGCTCGACCCATTTTCTAAAACGACCTTATTTTTTTTCCAAATTCATTTTCGGATCTATATTTTTACCCAAACCTGCCTACAGCTTTACTCAACAACCTTAGGATAGTAATTAATTGGGAAAAACATAATTGATATAATTGTTTGTTTCTAAAATTAAACAAATAATATTCTTAAGTAAAGTCATAATATAAAATAGTTATTCTTTTAGAGTTGTTGTATATATGTAGTATGAGAATTTTATTTATTGTAAACTAATAATTGAAAAAACTTGCTATATGTTATTATCATTCATTTGATGTTAGCTGAGATGAATTTTCAAAGTCAGTTTCTCAGTGAAACCTCTAGAAAATAATATGTGGATGGTGTTGATGTTAAATAAAAAATAATAAAAATACGAAAAATAAAAATTATTTATTCATGGACTGTCATGTGGATGTCATGTAAGTAAAGTTAATAAATATTAATTTTTCATCCATTTTGAGGATTTGGAAAATAAAACAAGTGTAAGAGTTAAACGATTTTTATACATAGTGATGGTATCAACTCATATGGACACGTTCAATTTGGTGGAATAAAAATAAAATAGAAATTAGCTTTCGAAGAGATAGTTGAGTAGTTGATAGCTTCAATTTTGAAAACCGATATAGTTCGAAACAAAGAACTATCGAGTGTTCAAATCCCTCTCTCTCCTTTTGCTCGATGAATAGATTTCTTCCTTTATTGCTTTTTTCTTATTTCTTAATTAGGAATTTTAATATTAATAAAAAGTAATGACTCGATTGAATGGAATAGTCGAACAAAAAAAAATAGATATAAAATGAGTTGAAACGAAAGAAAAACATAATACTTTTTAAACATCATCTGATTCCTTCCATATATATATAGTGAAATCAATATTTTATTTTTATTACTAAATTTTAAATATTAAAATATTTTACTAATAATTAAATTACACTTTATATATATATATAAAAGTATTACAAGATCTTGTCGATTGAGTATTAATTCAATTTATATGAATACTATTGTCAATGCAAAAAGACATGAATTTGAGTGTATTGAAATGATTTATTCTCTTATTTATGAGTTGAGAAACAATTATTTTATTGTCACATGAATTATCTAATTTCTTGACATGTGGGTTTTTAATTAAAATCTATAAATTTTCATTCAAATTTAAAAAAATATTTTATATTTAAACCCAACAATGATATGCCAAAGAGACCTTTCAGACCTCTCAAAAGACCCAAAAAGAATGATTTTGGTTAATTAATGAATTATTTAATTAATTCATCGAATCTTAGATTATGTTTCATAATAAAATTACGTGTAAAATATAAAATTATTTTATTTGGTTTATTTTATTAAAATGTAAGATTCATGTGTTTGGTTAACAAGATGTAAGGTTATCTAAAAACAAATTTTACTAAACTGCTTTTATTATGGAAATTTTACTAAACTTTCATTCGATCAAGAATCTTAGATAATCTGAGAAAAAACAGTAATGAGATTACGTCCCATCTTATGGCATCTTGACACTATTTAAGAATATGAAATTACAGGATAGTCCGAACGTTGAAAATCTAAATATTATAATCTCATTTTGAAATATAAAATTACAAATAGTAATGTAAAATTTAACCAACCAAACTACCTTTAAATAAATTAATTAGATGAACTTTAATTGTGAATGGGAATGAGGTTCATAATAGTATGAATTTGTTAAAAATCAGCTACTAAAACTTTAAAAATTCCTAGCTTAATTAATGTAAAACGATTTTTTATCGACCCTTAAAAGATTTGTTTTAGAACCTCGTGTATTGATCTGATGGTAAAGAGTGTTTATTGTTTCAAGTATGTTTTGGGTTCGAATCATGCTAATCGTATTGTAGTTAAGATTTTGCCCTCCTATTGTAATTCACAAAAAAAAAAAATGCTTTAACATATTTAAGTAAAAATTCATGACAAATATTTCGAATCATTTAATAATTTATATATGACTCTAGCATTTTAATAAGAATTAATATTTAGATATTACTTAACATATTTCATAATTATTCCATACTGTTTTCTTTTTACGATTGAGAAAGGAGAATAGGATTGCTTGGATTTGCACCCAAATTTTTATGCTTATAGTATGATTAATGGATTCATCGGAATGCCAATTCAGATGATCTTTCACTGGTTAGGATGACTTTGTTATATGTAAATCGTACTGATTAGACCTCTATATTTTCTTGCCTGAATTCGATTTTGGCTTCTGATAATGTTGTTATTGATTCTGGGACTTTAATGGATAATAAAACAAGGTGTATGGAGTCGGTCTATTGGCTTGGGTCAATGTGTCCTAAAACTGGATTTTTTTTTAGTTGTTAATCGATTATTTTATTCTTTAAAAATATAAATTATAACTTTCATAATATTAGATTGTTGGCCAGCCCAGATCCAAAATGTCCTTGGCCCATAATATGGAATTTACTATTCTTAGTTCTTATTAGTAGTAGTACGTGAGTTTTAATTTGATTAGAGTTGTTATTGTAATGAATTGAGGGGTAGGGGTGGAGGTAGAAATTTTTTTAAGAAATCGAAATTAAATTTTAATTTTTACAATAATAAAAATATAATTTCATCGTTTGAATAGTTTATATTTTTATAATTTTTTTTATTATTTTTAGGGATATCAAAATGTAATTTTATCTTTATTAATTTAAAATTTTAAAAAATTTAAAAGGCTTAAATGAAAAAATTTTCAGTTTAGGAGTACCGAAGCCCCTACCAGCCTCAGGCTACACCCTTGCTCTAAGGGCTTGACTTTAAATGTATTTAAGTGTGTAAGTAATTGAGAGATTAAAATTTATTATTATCAAAAAAAAATTTAAACATTTTTAATTAACTGTAAATTAAACATTTATGTTATATAAGGATAACATATAAAATTCAATCATGAAATTAACAAAATCCAAAATGAGTAGAGGAGTTTATGGTATTAATACAATACAAAATCGTTTAAATTTGGTGTGGTTTGAAATATGAATTTTAAATTTTACCTAAATTCATTATTATCTATAAATGAGCGATTCAAATTCATTTAAGTCAATTCATATATATATATAGTAAGTATATATTTCTTTTAATATTTACGTTTAGGTTTCATATAATATAAATTACATAATATATAATATAAAATAATATATATAACATAGAGGGTAGTCTCATATTTGAACCTTGAATATTAGAGCTTAAGTTCGGTTTATATTTCAATTGAACCTAATTTTATTGTCAAAACAATTTTTAAACTTAATGTTTTTGATACATGCACAGATGGGATGAAATCTATTCAACTCCATTAAGCAAAGCTATCAATTTTCAAGTTTGGAAAATCAATAGACTTGCTATAACATTTTGGATGAGATTCAGGCATTTCTGGGTTGAGATGTCTTCATAGTGTTTGGAGATCTATCTCTTATCTTCGAAATACACTTTAAATCACTCGATTTCGAGTTCGAGAGCTCAAGTTATGACTGTTTTTGTGAAAATTGAACGAGCAGAATTTTTGAATGAAATTATTGCGAATATTACGAATTTTAAACTTTTAATTTGAGTTTAAATCATATTAAATTTGATTTTTAAACTTAATTTTATCAAAAATGAGTCGAATAATGTGTTTATTGAGGATTATTATTTTATTATTTAATTTTTAAAAAGAGTATAAAACTTTATTTTAATAAAAATTAACTATCAAATGGTTCTTTTAATAGTTTAACCAAAAGGTTAACTTATTAAATTGTCGGGAAAAACAAAACCTTGTAATGAATGAGCCATGTTACCATGTTTCACAAAGACGGTAAAAGGATTGAAAAACAAAGGGACCCAATGTTGGGAATATTTAACACAAAAGAGCATCAACATAAAATAATAAAGAAGATATGATAAGGGGTAATTGAGACATTTGCTCAATGGTAGTGTTACAATTTTCGAATTTTGTGTAGTTAAATTTGAGTTTCATCCTATGTGAATGTATAGCATTTTTATTTATTTTAATTATAGTTAGTATTTTGTTTTTGGCATACATCATATTTATTTTATCGTCTATTTTTGGGATTCATGATTTCTTTTTTTAATAATGATATTTTCAAAGTTTATTTTGGTTATAGTTAAGTGTTTTTTTTTTTGTATACTTCGTGTTCGTTTTACGGTCTATGTTCGAGATTTATGGTCACCCCTTCTTACAACGTTGTTTTCAAGATTCGAACCTGAATCTTCCACTTAGGAGTGTAACGTGTCTTATCATTGCACCCAACCATTTGTTGGTAAGTTATAGTTAGTTAATATAGTTTTAGCACAGTTGATTGCTAAGTGAATTATTTAGTTCAGTTCTTATAATGATTGATTCTGATTGAAATTGTTAATATAATTTTAATTAAAAAAAGAGAGAGGATAAAATAACATTTAATTCTTGAACTTGATAAAATATTCCAACTTGGTCCTTGAATTTTTTTTTGGATTTATGTTAATCTTAAAATTTGATAATTTTTTCTATTTTAATTTCTGAACTAAAATTTTATTTAAGAAATATGATGTGATACTTTAAAATTATACCATTTCATCACCTAAAAATTCATATAAAATTATTTTAAAAAACTTGCGTAATGATGTGCCACAATTGTACCACTTCATCGTACATCCACAAAATCTAAATTCAAACTAAATTAAAGAAAAAACTACCATTTTTTAGACTAATATAGACTAAGAATTCAAAAACCAATAGGAAAAGAGTTGCCAAATTTAGTTGTTACTTTATCCCAAATTCATGATAGTACCGTACCAATAAACGTATTATTTTTTATTTTGGTATTGATATATATTATTGATTCGGATATATTTTGATGTATCATCATATTTGTTTTTTTTAGCACAATATTTAAAATTACTCATAAATCCTCTTCAATTTATAAATAGAAGAATAATGCATTTTAGTGTACTCAAACGCACGTCTTTTTATATTAATAATAATATCCCCTTACCAGTCGAACTAAAACTCAATCCACAATTATGTTTGAAATCTTAAATTTGAAGAGAGTAGAGAATATTATATAGATACAAACAATTTCCCCCACGAAATTCACTGCCAGAAAAAACACAGAAGTAAATGGCTAAGGCAAAGACAAGTTCATAAAGGGTTCCAGGTTTCTAATTCCCCACTTGTGGACACAATCATTATAAGATACAAAGTATAAAAAAACTCACCTCTCTATCTATCCCCCACCCTTTTAGCCTTACTCTCTTTTCTAAATACCAACATCATTATTACACCTGTCTATGGGTTGGGCAATCTGTCCGATTCAATAGGTTTGATAAGATTTAAATCAGATTTAAATTACGAGTTTTATGTCTCAAGTCGGTGCAGTTTGATATTTAATTTAATTATAAGATATATATAAATATTTTTTATGATTGAAAAAATGTATGAGATTTTTTAGTATCAAATCTAAATTTTTATATCTACAATATAATGCATTTGTCACTATACCAAGAGATTATTAGAAAATATTATATAAAAATATAAATTTAATTTTTAAACAGTGAAACGAGTAAAATTCGAAAATGAGCCTCGACTTAAAAGTTCATTTCGGAATTGATCTCAACTTGACTTGAATGATTAAGATATGAAATCGATTTGATTTCGGGAATTCTTGATTGCCCAAAGATATAAAAAGCCTCAATTATAGAGTTTTTTTTATAATAATAAATTTAGTTTTTAAAAATTAGTTTTTGTCACGTTGCTTTTAATATTTTTTAAATTATTTTAGTTCTTAATCTTTAAAATTTAGATAATTTTTTTTTAGTTGGAAAAGTTGGCTAGATCGTAAAAATTTTAGCAGAATTGACGAGTTAATTTGCGTGATAATCCATGTATACTTTATAAAATTAATTTTTTTAAAAATTCAAAAAATTTTAAAAAGTTCATATTAAGAAAAAATTATCTATGTCAACAATAAAGTACACAAAAAATTCCATACATTTATTGTGAAAAGTTCGTACAACATTATCGATTCCAACTTGTTAATACTATAAAACAAAAAAACCGTATCATAAAAGATTAAATTTTAAATTTCAACACAGTACGGAAATTGAAACCATAATTAACGGATTTTTTTTACTTACATCAAGAGATTATAAAGTTAACGAAATTAATTACCAATGGAAAAGACTTGACGTAAGTAAGATTTTAAGAATTTAACAACAATTAACAGTGTTATCAATTCGAACTTAATAAATATTATAAAAGTAGAGAAATTATATTAAAAAAGATTAAATCTCTAAATTTAACATGGTATGAGGATTAAAACTATAATTGATCAATTTCTTTCACTTACATAATCCAGATATATAAATAAGAAATTATAAAATTAATTATTGAGGAAAGAAACTCAACCTTACTTTAGTAATATTTTAAGTTCGAAACTTATCGATAAAAAAAATATTATTGTGAAAATTTTGTCTATACGAACTTAATTTCGAATTTAATTGAAGAGGAATAAGGATAATGGGCTAAATTAGCTGAATATATCGAAAAAAAAAAGTTAATTGGCTAAATAGATTTTTTTTTTTTTAATTTAAGGAAATATATCATTTTTGGAGAGTATGTGAAAGCACGTCTAACTGAATACTTTTCAGCACAATTAATATGAAAGCGCACCAAATTAGATACGTTTTTTTTTTTGTAATTATCAAAAAATGCATCCAGTTAGACGCGTTTTCTCTGACATATCAACAATAATACTTGTTCAGCTTAGATGCGCTTTCACACACTCTCTTCAAAAACAATTTATTTCGAGTTTTTTACATAAATAATAAAAAAGTAATTATTTATCAAAATAATACACTCTCTTCATTATTTACCAAAATAGTACATTTGAAGGAGTGGTAGCTCCTAGATAGGTGGCACGACTTTAAAATTCTAATAACTTTTTTTTTATTTAATAAAAAATTGAGGGATTTAATATGTAAATTTTTCATTTTGAGTGGCTATTGAAAAAAGTGAAAGGATGCCGTATGACAGTGTGGCGGCGCCAAATTTCAAAATGGGATTAATTGCCTTGTAAGCCCTTCGTATTTACTATTTTTTTTATTCTCCTTCAATACAAAAAATAGAGAGACCTATTATCAATTAGTCCAAAAAAAATTCTATCAAAAAATACTTTTGTAAAAAATTCAATTCCAACAGACAATAAATTTTATTTGCTTTTCAAAGTAGGTTTAGGGTTACAAAAATATTTTTTTAAAATTAACCACATTTCCGGTTGGAATTAAAATTTTTACAAAAATATTTATTGATAGAAATTTTTTTTGGACTAATTGGTTATAGATCTTTCTATTTTTTGTGTTGAAGGAGAATAAAAAAATAGTAAATAAAAAGGATTTACAAGGCAATTAACTCCATTTTGAAATTTGGTGCCGCCACACGATCAAGTGGCACCCTTTCACTTTTTTTCAATAACCACTCAAAATGAAAAATTTACATATTAAGTCCCTCAATGTTTTATTAAAAAAAAGTTGTTAGAATTTTAAAATGATGCTGTCTATTTAAGAGGTATCACTCTCCCAAGTGTACCATTTTAATAAATAATGAGGAGAATGTATTATTTTTGTATATAATTATTTTTTTATTATTTATGTATAAAACCCATTCATTTCCCTAAATTTCAAAAATGTCAATCTATTTTATAAATTAATATTTTTTTAACATATTTGACTAATTTAACCGGGATAAAATTATTTATTTATTTACGAATGATAGAGTTGTAGTGATCATAATATTCATCAAAGGACGAAAAGGATGAGTGTAGAAAAAAGAAATTGATTGAACAATTCCCACCGTTCGTGGCGTAATCGATCAGCTTTTTCTTCGGAACAAACAAACAAAAGTGTTTTTGTTTTCAGACGGACAGACAGAAAGAACAACTCCAATAATTAAAAGTAGTGGATATATTTAATATTATGGTTAAAATATGCTTTTCAGTCCCTATACCTTTTTTATTTTTATAATTTACTCCATTTCCTTTTATTTTAAGGAATTTAATCCCTTTATTTTTCGGATTTAAAAATGTAAGTTCAATTATTGACACTGTTAATTTTTTCCGTAAAATTAGGGTTTTATTGAGAGTGAGTCGACTCTTTTGGGAGAAGTCTTCAAGTGTCGTCGTGGTATCATGGTTGCGGATAAAAGTCTTATAAGCCTTAGGTTGGTGGTTTGAGTTGCCCTATGTTCAGATATCTTCATTGTTATTCACACATTTCTAAAGTCTTGTAGGCCCTATAAGCCTTAGGCTTGGTCGCTGCTCGACAAATGACATTTTGAAAACTTCTCTCGAAGAAGTCCACCCACACTCAACAGTTTTATTGCAACACTATTTTTTATTACATGACTATCAAATATACATATATATTATTATTTTGAAATATTACACTAATAAGTTTAACAGTAATTTTTAATGATATTAAAAATTGAACTTAAATTTTGAAATATAAAATATAAAAATTATTTAAAAATAACAATAAAAGAACTAAAATTTAAATATATAGAAATATAGGGACTTGAAACAGATTTTAACCATATGCATAATTATATGTATGGTATGTTAGGACGTGGGTACATTCATTAATTAACAGTATACCAGTCACGAGGGAGCAAAGGAACTGTTACACACTACCATTCTTAAAGAATATTTTCAACATTATCATCAAAATTTAATATAAACTCTAAACCCTACTAAATTAACAGCCATCACAAGTTGGTAAGCCGTAGCTTTCTTAAAATGAAAAATTTTATTTTTATTTTTTCAAAATTTATGTTTTTTAAATAAATACATGATAAAATTATAATTCATCAATTTTTTATTTTATCTTTTAAGAATTATATAATTTAATTTTGATCTCAAAATATATTTTGATTTTTTCTCTTGCCAAAAAATCAATATAAATCTTAACTAGGAAAAAAAAAGTAATTATAATTTTTAAATAAAATTAACTTTTTGTCGAAATTAAGATATCTACCACAAGCCGCTGTGTTTTATATTCATTTTATTAAAAGGAAAAGAGCAGTACAAATTATTACATCGCAATTAGCCTAACAATATGCAGTGCATTCGGAACAAAATCAAGGGGTTGAGATCAACAATGAATGTCAATGTCCATTCTTTTGCAGTTTTTATTAAGCAATCAACCAACTTATTGTATTCTCGATGCACGAGTTTTAAATTGGTATCCCAATTCACGGCTCAACAAATATTATTCCTATTATTTAATTATTCTCTCACTTTCCGCCCCCAACAGCATATAAAACAACGAAACCGATGCCAGCAAAAGCATATATGTATGTATATGTGTATGTATATATATATATATATTCCCTCTGCACATATAGTAACAAAATTCAATTGATGATGGCATTCATAGCCTCAACCCAAACAAGAAAGTGAAAGCTTTTACTCTTAAAAAAGAACAGCAATAGTGTTATTACAAAGGTAAAAAAGTTCAGCTCAGGAGGGATAGACAAGGAAGGAGAAGAAGAGATGGGTGGCAATGGTGTAGAACAATACCCAACCTCTACTATAACACCAAATACTGGACTGCCTTTTACATGCCCAACAAAAGGTCTTACAAGGTCAAGAAGATTTTATTTATATATATATAACTAAAGAAAGAAGAAAAGCTCAGGTAGGATAGCACCAGATTATGATGAAGAAGAAGAAGACATTTTCGTATAAGATTTGCCATGCATCAGCCCTAGATGACCTGAAAAAAACAGAAATAAAATAATGAAAATTCAGTATAATTTATTTGATTTTAATTTAAACTACTCGTAAATCTTCGAACCAATTGATTGAATTGAAAAATAATATTATGAGGTGAAATTTACGGATTTTAAATTGTTGCAATAGTAACGATGTGATCGGAAAACTTTTTGTTTTGCCATACCTTGTGGAAGATTGTTGGTTGGTTTCTTGTTCGAAAGCTTTTTCTTTTCATTTTCCTCCATGGTTTTTGGTTTTTGTATGGAGAAATAGAGGCAAGGAAGAATTGGAAGCACAGTAAAATGAAAATTTTGATTGTAAGAGGAGAAGTGAGAGATGGGATTAGGCTTTTTATAGGGAAAGATATTGCATAGTCAGCCACATTGAACCAATTACGTGGAAGCCAGAGATATGTTGATTCCACCTAAATTTATGTTTTGATCGTATAATTATTTGAAAATTTTCATTTAAGTCATTAAACGTTCAATTTTAAAATTTTTATTGTGTGGTCTTATTCCCGTTTTCACCTTTGGCACCAATTGAAAGGGCAAACTTCCTCTACTCTTTTATAGTTTAGCTTTTTTTTTTCATGAAACAATTTTGAATGTTACGAATATGCGAATCAAAATTTAAACAATTTTTTTCTTTGATATCTGACACCAATCATCAGTGGAGGCAAAATCATTAATTTTATTTGGGGGCGAGATAATATTATAAAATTTTGGAGGAATAAAGTTAAAATTTTTGAGTTAAAATATTTAAATTATATTTATTAATTATTTAAAAGGGCTAAAAATGAAAATTTTCAGGCTTAAACTATTTTTGTAGTAAAAGAAAAGTCTTTATCCTCTTATTTTTATCCATAAAAGCTATTGATTTTAATATTAAGTAAAATTATTTTTAATTTCATGCTTTTATCTTAATTTCTTGTTGATGCAATAAAAATTCTATACACTTTTAACATCAACATAAAATTTAAAAAAGTAATCAAAATTTTTAAAAGAGTGATTCAATTTGCTATTATATAAGCACTTTCAAAAATTTTTAAAATATTATTTTATTTTATTTTTATTTTCAGAGTGATTCAGTGTGTTCATTTTTCGAAATTGATTTTTATAATTTTACGTTTTCTTTATATTTTTCATTTCAAAAAATAAAAAAATATTTCTTTCTTAAAATCAAGGGGAGTCTAAATTAAAAAAAAAAAAATTGCTAATGTAGGGAAAAAATTTATTTAAAGCATATTTTAACTTGTAATATTATATTATAGATAGAGCGTCGAGGGTGGAGGGCATGCGAGCAAAGGAGTCATCGACATCACAGTCCCCTAGGAAATATTTGGTAAAAATTATGGGTTAATATAATTTTTGGTCCTTGAATTTGATATTTAGTTCACATTAGTATATATACATTTTTTTAGTCCACTTTAATACCTACGTTTGGTAACTAAGTCCATTTTGATTCTTGAATTTGGATTCCATCAAGATTTAAAGATGTGACACTCTGAGGTAATGCCATTTCATCACTTGAAGGTTACAATATCATAATGTCATGCCATCAATTTTTCACAATTTCCAAATTTAAGGATTAAAATTCGCATAACTTTTGCCCTTTTCTAGCGAATGAGGGAGCTTATATATGCATTCAATTAATTCATGTCAACAAATTCGAATTGACATTCAGCTTATTTTGATTTGACCATGAAAAATTAACAATTCGAACTCGAATAAATCTAAATTCAAAAGCATTCAAACACGTAGTGAATTGAACCCAAAATCGATTCAAATTTAAAAAGACTCGACTCGAAATAATATAAAATTTTCAAAAATCAAAACTAACTCGATTCAAATTGAGTCGATCAAAACCCAATCTACACCTACCTAGGTCTAATTGTAAGATTAAGATATTTGAACACTTTTTCACCACGAGAATCGAAATGTGATTAAAAGGAAAAGAATATAAAAGAGAATCAATCATTGAAATTGAAATATAGGTACAACGTACGTACCAATGAAGTTGCATGAGGCAGTTGGCAATAGGCAGCATCAAATGGGGGGCTATTGCCTTTATCATATTAGGGAAGTTGATGTGAAACATGAGACCTTGAATTGTTGAATCAAGGAACCATGTGTTCGGACAAAGAATATTATCACTTGAATTGCTTGGAGACATCCCCCACTTCTCACTTATAAATTTTCATTGGAGAGTGACTTTACCAACAAGGCTACTTTTACCAAATCAGGAAAACAATAATGTCCTAGATGGCCTAAAATCCACACCGTTGGTGTTAAAGGTAGGATCGGTACCGGAGCAAGCGTAAGCGGTATGTTGTATCAAGGTATTCGAGCTGACTTTGATCCTTTTTCGGTGGATTAAGTCTAATTTTTTTATGATTAAACGTCATAGTGATACCGTGGAGTAACCACAATCAACTTCGTTATAATTGTTGCAATTGTTGGAACCATGGTCGATAACATGATTCGATGAGGTTTTTGATGTAGAGTGTTTACTGGGGTGACAACTGCTAAGTATATGGCTCATGTCATTGCTTATTATCGAGTACGTTTATAGGGTTCATCACGTTTTGGTTCTAAAGTTGGTATGAATGTGTGGGCGTATTGATAGCATTGATGGATCTTAATGATTAAAATATAATCTTCTTTAACTTAAAATTACAATTCATTATTATAATTAATATATATTATAATTTTGGTAGTGAGACAATCTTCAAAATGGAATCAAGAGCTATGCTTGAGGGTTTGTTTCTTGCCTGGGACAAAGGGTTTCGCCGTGATGAAGTTGAGAGTGACAATGCCTTGTTGGTGGAGCTACTTCAATTCGGGGGCGTAATAGATAGCAACTTGGTAGAGGTGTGGCTTTTGTAACAATTGTTACAACGACATTGAGAAATTCGTATCAGACACATTTCAAGAACTGCTAACGTTGTTGCAAATTCATTGGCAAAATATTTGAATTTCAATGATTCTTTGCTTCATCTATTTCAACATCCACCATCTTCAGTGGCTCATTATCCACTTGAGGATATGTGCGATGTTGTTGATCATTTGATATAATTATCTTTGTAATCGCTTAATTGTTATCTTTTTTTACCAAAAAAAAAGAATAAATTAATATAATACACAAAAGGAATTACAATTACAATCAATACATTGACCAGTATCAAACCACAACAACACACAAATGGAAAGATCGGTAATCGAAAAAGATCCTTAGATCTTAGATTAACTTATTATTTTTTTATGTTTTATAAATTAACTATTGAAATAAAATATTTGAAAGAAGTTTTATTATTAGAATTTATATTTTAAATCTTCAAAATTAATGATATAATTTAATTTAAAAAATGAAAGTTGGTGGCGAAAATTAATACATTTTAAAGTTTAATGGTAAAATTCAATAACATAAAAGCTAATGGTAAAATTTACTCGTATTTTCAAAAAAAAAAAAAACGACAAATATAAAAAATGATATATAGATAGATTGTGATGCCATGTGCCAATAAGATACGTATTCTCCTTATTATTTTTTTTAAAATTTTATTTGTATATATTTTATTTTTTAAAAATAATATGAAATCAATTTTGAGTTCCATTCCTTGTGCACGTGAGTCCAATTTAGAGGTGGTGTGGGTATTAGATAGGCGCATTTGAGTCTGCAAAGATTCTTGCAGAATAGTGATTACTATTGGTGGTCCTACTTACAATTTCCATGTAAATTTCCTATCATTTTTTTAATATTTAATTGTATTTCAGAATTTTTTAATTATTATTATAAATTTAGGAGAAGTGAGTGATACAAAACTCACTTAAATGATGATATTTCGATATTCTTTAGGTTTGTTTTATAGTTTATGTTTGAGATTTATGATTATTTTTTTAATATTATTTTTTAAGGTTTGAACTTTTGTCTCCTGTTGAGAGTGTAATGTCAACATACAATAACTTAATTATGCAAAAAAAAGGTAAATTACATCCAATGTCATTCAACTAGTAATAAGTTTACCTTTTAGTCACTTAATTTCAAAAAGTTACAAATTAGTTACTAAACTATCTGAACGTTATCGTTCAAGTCGTTGGCTTGTTATCTTGGTAACAGACATTTGATGTGCCCGTTAAGTTAGTATTCATCATTGGGTAAACAACACCCTAAACCACTTAACTATTAGTGAAAATTACAAGTTTGTCATTGAATTATTAGTATGTGTACAAGTTTACACTATGGTTACTCAATCTTTGCACCATTATCCTTAATCTAATAATCCAAACAGTATCAATGACTCAAGCTCTAAACCCTAGCAAAGCCATTGTCAACTCCACGCCTCACTTCTAAACCAACCAACTTAGCAACCCTTCATACTTAACCCACTCACCATTTCTTTTTCGACCAAAAACCATAACTCAAGAAAATCCACAATCAAGCTATTCACACACCTTTATATTGAACCAACAATCAAATATCACCACAACCACAATCACAACCAAATCAAACAAATATATATAGGATGAAAGTCTTTTGTTTCAGCAACCCCAAAAAATACCTATAAAATTAAAGGGAGAAAACAAAATCAAGAAAAAAGAATCAAAATATTAAGAGAGAGAGAGAAAGGGGGGGGGGAGAGTCAAATGTACCAGATTCAATCAAGAGTTAGTTGAAGAGTTCCAAACAACAAAAGCTCAATCTAAACAGTCAAAGAGAAAATCTTACTCAAAAGAGGAACATATCGAAGCGAGGTGGCCATCCAATGACGGTGGATGAAGATAAGAGACCTTTTATGTTAAAGCTTTAGGTTTAAATCAATGAAGTTTTAGGTCATTTCAAGGACAACTAAATCATAAAGTTGAAAGAGAAGGAAAAAAAGCTTGGTTTAGTGTGTTTCTTGATCGAATAAGGAGGTTGGACAATGGCAAGATTATTAGAATACAATTGTGAAAAAGGTACCAAAACCCTATTGCATAATTTTTGAATAATTCAGTGATCGATTTTTAACTTTTTAAAATTAAGTAATTGAAATGTAAATTTACTAACAATTGAGTGACCTTAGTGAATTAACTGCCATATTAGATGTTTGGTGTCAAGTTAATAGGCCAATGACTTAAATGATAGTGTCCGAATAGTTCAACAATTTAAACTATAACATTCAAATAGTTCAATGACCATTCAAATAAGTGAAGATATGATTCTGAAATTCAATGTTGAAATTGGAATTTTAAAAAAGTTAAAATTTGTTTTTAGTCCCTGTACTTTGATAAAAATTGAGATTTAATCTTTGTATTTTAAAAGTTAAAATTTCAATATTCCTACTTTTTCAATTTAAAAATCATAGTCCAATCATTATCATTGATGATAACTCTTAGCAAAATTTATCAACTCAACATATTAACCATTAAACTGAAATTTTCAAATAAAAAATATTAAGTATTGAGTATTGAATTTTGAATTTTTCTTTTTAACAAATCTAAAATTGCAGATTGAGCAGAATGCCTTTTTCATTGTAATTGGAGGCACACCCCATTAATGGGCCATTATCCACTTTACAAGTGGACAAAAACTCAAAATCCATTGACTATTATCCATTTTGAAAGAGGTTAAAGTACTTAAAAGGTCCCTGAATTATAGGGGCTGAATCAAATTAGTCCCTATATTATTGAATGGATCATTTTAATCCTTATACTATTAAAAATAATCAAATAAATCAAATTGTAAAAGAGCTAGCATTTACTGTGTAAATATATCTTGAAAATTTAATTTTTCAATTGCAATTCTATTTACAAAACCATAAAAACTTTAAAAATATAAACTCGGGTGAACAATAAATGTTAATTCTATTTCAATTTGGCTTTGTTTAATTATTTTTAATTGTACAAAGACTAAATTAATCCATTTAGTAGTAGACAGACTAATTTGATCAAGTCTTTATTATAGAAAGACTTCTTAAATATATTCACATATATGTAAATATATTAAATTTTTAGTTCGTGTTAAATGAAAATGCAATCAATTATATAATTTTTTTTCTATGTCATGATTCATGAACTTAGTGTAGAGGTGTTCATGGATCATGGTTAGGTGGGCGGTTGATCTAACCCTTTTTGGAATAGGTTTGGGATTAATTTTTGGTTACATAATTTAGTAATTGAGTTTGATTTTTTTTTTAATTTGATGTTTGTGTTATTTTTTGATAAAATCTGGTGCATGTATTTGATAAAAGTTATGTATTTTGGTACCCAGAGATAATATTGTTAATTTTTAGTGTTTAATTAAGGTTTCATAATTGATTCGATGGAAATCCATAATTAATTAATAATATTAGCAATTAACTTAATCAAATCAATATTAAAAACTGAATTAAAGCACATTCATCAAATTGTATTTGATAAATTAAACGCGAAATTAAAAAAAATTTCAATTAACACAAAAAACATGAAAATTTTAAAACTATAATATTAACAATTAACTTTTATCAAATCAACCTTAGAGTCGAATTAAACATAAAAAAGTTAACGACATTGTCTTTGGGTACAAAAATATATAACTTTTGTAAAATACAAGTATCAGATTAGACCAAAAAATAACACAGGTACCACAAAAAAAGTATCAAACTCGAGTAGTAAATGATATATTAAACCTTAATTTTTTTCAACTTTGGATCATTTAGACAAGTTAAGTCAGGTTGAGCCCATGCTAAGGCTAAATATTCTTTAAAAAATCGAGTCTAGATCTGTCTCAGTACATGAATACCTCTACTTTAACATTACCAAATAGAAGTGTTATCAATTTGGAGTAGGTAATAACATTACAAAAGTAAACAAATACAATATCAAAATGCTGCCAAATTTAAGTTGAGGATTAAATCTTGAATTTCAGTATAATAAGGGGACTAAAATCAAAATTAGACCGAAAAGAGGAAAAGGCTAGTTCCGTAAATAAAACCCGTTCGAAGGGAAGTCATGAGAATAAAGTTACTGACACAGCATCCCGCCATTGCTCTTTCCTGCGCCGAGGCTGTGCCGATCATTCATCAGTTCCATCATCATACTCTAGTCGTTTGATATCAAGATTTTCTCGGGAAAATCCGAAAGAAAAAGAAAAACTAACAAACACACAGAAAAAAAATGAAAATAAGACGACAATCCCAAGGTCCATTAAGCAAAGGCGACCAAATTGAAGTGAAACGACCAAACGGAGCGTATTACGCAGCCACCGTGCTCCTACCCCCTTCGGTAATGCAGAAAAACATGGTGTTCGTCGAGTACCACGCCGACGAAGAAGGTTCCAAATGTGTCAGGGGGTACGTCGACTTAACCCACGTGCGACCGTCGCCTCCGCTGGAGCTCAACCGTTGCTTCAAAATCGGAGACGCTGTCGACGCCTATTGGGAGAACGGGTGGCATCAAGGTGTCGTTAGGGATTTGCTCAAGGATTCCAAATACGTTGTGGATTTTCATGGGAATGAAGGAAAAGTAGAAGACAAAAGTGAAATTCATCAGTGTAATGTGCGGCTTCATAGAGAATGGGACGATGCGTCTTGGGTCCCATCAATGGCTGAACTGGTATTTTTTATATAGAAAATTGTGACCTGATTCCACCGTGCTTTATTTGTTTTATTCTGAAATTTTTACTTTTTAACTTTGCTGAGTTCACTTTTGGTACAATGATTAATGATGGGGTTTATGTTGTTTTATTTAATCAAATATTCAATTAACTAATGCGTATTTGTTTTGTTCTGTTACTCGAATTCGGAGGTGAGTACGGTTTGGGTGTGGGGTTTAATGTTGAATTGAATATCACATAACTTGTTGATGCATAGTCTTTTTTTATCATTACAAAATATGTGCAATGACTAATGATGGGTTTTGTTTTTTTTTTAATTAAATACTCTATTAATTTTGTTACTCGGATTCGGATATGAGTACATGTATGCATTTGACACAAGGTTTTTCTTGTAGTAATTCGTATCGAACGTGAAGAATCCAAGCAACATATGAATATGATAGCTTTTTTCTTGTTGATGCATAGTCCTTTTTTTTTTATCATTACAAAATATGTGTATTTGTGTTCGATTATGTTACTCGGATTTGGGTGTGGGTGTGAGTACGAGTATGTATCTTACATGGTTATAGTTAGATTTAGATTTTCCAGAGATCATATTCTCATATTCATGTATTGAACATGACTACTTACATGTTCGATTTTGAATTGAATATGATAGCTTTTTCTTGTTGATACATAGTCCCTTTTTCGATCATTACAAAAATATGTTCTTAGTTGTTTAAAATCTTGAATCACAGGCCAATTCATCTAATGAGAATGATGATAAACCCAGAAATGTGAAACTAAAGATCGTGTTTCGAAAAAAACAGGCAGCTGCCGAGTTTCGAAAGGGTGATGAAGTGGAAATCACCAGTGATGAAGAAGGTTTTAAGGGTTCATGGTATAATGCTGTCATTGTCGAATATCGTGGCAACGACAAGTACTTGGTGGAATATACGACCTCGAGGAAAGAAGATGGAGTGCCTCTCAGGGCAGAAGCAAAAGCTCAACATATCAGACCGTGTCCACCTGAACTTTCGCCGGTTGCAAGTTTTTGTCTACGTGAAGTAGTTGACGCATGGTATAACAACGGGTGGTGGATAGGTGTGATTTCCAGGGTGCTCGATGGATCGAAATATGCCGTCTATTTCAGCTTACTGGATGAGGAATTAGAATTCGATCACTCGAAGTTGAGGATTCATCAGGACTGGAAGAATGGAAAATGGATCATTGGTTCTGAGGTATTTTTCGATGTGTTTCGGTTGCATAAACCATTGATCACAATGTTTTATGCTTTGTTCTTCCATTAAGCATTGAATATGTTGCGCTATGACATGCAGGAAAACTCAAGACGTCTCGTACTGAACTCTAACAGGTTACTACACAAGATGGATGTCGATGAGAAAAGGTTCCGGGCGAAATTTCCGAAGGGTACGAGGGTAGAGGTCAAAAGCGATGAACCTGGTTACGAAGGTTCATGGTACTCCGCCATCATCGTGGACTCATTAGACAATGATAAGTATTTGGTGGAATATCTGACTTTGAAAACCGAAGATCTGGGTGCGTATCTCAGGGAAGAAGCATATGCTTCGTATATAAGACCCCGTCCCCAACATGCTCGATGCACCCGTCGTTATAAACTGTTCGAAAATGTCGATGCTTGGTATAATGACGGGTGGTGGATCGGTCAAGTCATTAAAGTTCTCACTACCTGGAAATATGCAGTGTACTTTCAGACCACAAACGAGGTAATGGAATTCGAACACAATGATCTGAGGCTTCATCAAGAATGGATTAATGGAAAATGGATCATTCCTTCCAAGGTAAGAAAATCTTGAATTTACTAAAAAACACGTCTATTATGCCGCCATAATCATCGGAACCGGCATTCGTGTCTCGTGCTACGACAGTCCCTTTACAATCAAATACAAACTAATGCTTGTTTACTTTCTTCCTTTTCAGGATACTATCTGAATTACCGAGAGACTTGCAACTGTTGCGGATCAGTCATCGGCTGCATCCGAACCTCTGTATCGATGCTTTTGGCATGCTGTCATCGGTTTGCACACTGGTGTTATGACTCAGTCTTGTTTATATTTTTGGTGTTGTTTATATAAATATATATGTAAATATGTTTATAATCTAAGGCTTTGATTTAGCTCTTTCTGCGGTAAACATGATTTATGAGACTTTTAGGACGTACTAACATTGGGTTGATTAAATTTAGAGTTGTCTGATGGTGTTTTTTTTTTTTTTTTTTATTTATTTACAAGATCGAATTTATGATCTTATTTAAGGGACCTCAAGTTTTTTATCATTCCTTCAATTAACATAGGCAAAAGCATACGTTAAGAGGGATAATATAATTTTTGACCCTTTAACTTCATAATTGAATTTATTTTGGTCCTTTAAAAAATATATAAGTTTGATGATGTGGCACACTAAAATTGTGCAGTGTGACATACAAGGTTTTAATAATTAAACCGGTCAGGTCGATTTTTGATTCAATTGGTTAGATCAGTTCAATTGTTTGACCAACCACAATTAAATATATAATAATTAAATTTATTAAATCGGTTGAACTTTTTTAACTACTAGTTTTTGTCCCAATTTTCAATTTTTCTCGATTTCAAGCAGTTTTTTATTTAATCGATTCAACTCTTTTGTTCGGCTCAATATATTAGTCGATTCTTAGTTCAATCAGTTGAATCGATCAATTCAATTTTATTTCAGAAACACTATCAAATAGTCAAAAACCCCAACAAAAGGATCAACTATGTAATATATGCTATTTTTTCACATAAAAAAATGTTAGACGAAATCAAACGTTTCCTTTTGTTTGACTAAACTAAAATGTTATTAATTAAAAGAGTAGAATGTAGAAATGGCTCATCAGACTTTTCAAGTTTATCAGATTAGTATATTTTGGATTATTATCTTATCAGAGGTTATTGAAATTAGACTATACACCCTATTCGCCCAAAATAGTTCCTGAATCGATATGAAAAAACCTATTGAATTGGATTTTATATATATTCTTTATATAAATTTATAATAATTTATTTAATTAAAATTAAATTGATTGTTCAGACTAAAATAATGATATAACAGATTCGATCACCGATTTGATCTCGAAAATATTAATCATAATTTTACCAGTTTATTTTTTGTTTTTAATTTTATTAATGAATTAAAAAATTATTTTTTTAAAAATACTTAGAATGGAAATAACAAGAATTTAAAATTGATTTACTGAATTAAAATTCAAGTTAATAACATGTGATGAGATTCAATCAATTTAAATCGACAATTTTTTTTTGAAAGTTCTCTTTCACGTGATATATATATATATATATATATATATATAATTCGCGGGCTTGAATTTGTTTAGTGGACTTTCTATTTTTTCGCATGCCTTTGTACTTCTTAGAATTGAAAGAAGAAGAGATTAAAATTTTGCTGTTAGTCCCTCTATTTGTATAGAATTTAAGATTTAATTCTTATACTTTAAAAAGTTAAAAATTCAATCTTTCTATTTTTAAGTTTAAAAATCTTAGTTCAATTTAGGGGCGTATCTAAGGGGGCTGGTAGGGTCCCCGGCTTCCTTCCATTTAGGCTTTTTAAAATTTTAAAAATTTTAAATTAGTAAAAGTTAAATTATACTTTGACCCCTTAAAAATGATAAAATTTTGATTTAATCATTTAAAAATAATAAAAATATAGGCTATTCAAATGATGAAATTGCATTTTTACTATCTTAAAAATTACAATTTAATTCCGGCCAGCTAAAAAAAATTTCTACCTTCACCCCTGGTTCAATCATTATCGTTTTTGTTAGTTTTTGTCGAAATTTGTCAACTTATCATGTTTATTTTCTAACCAATCATATGAGGAAATTTTAATTTAAATTCTAAGTTCACAACTTTTCGTAAAAAATACTTACGATTTTAATTGTTGTATTGAAATTTTTAAATCAATAAAATAGGAAGACTTAATTTTTAACTTTTTAAGTATGAACGCTAAATCTCAAATTATGTCAAATGTTAACCAAAAATAAAAAGGGTAAACTTCACCCATCATTAAACTTTTAGTGACTTTATGTTTTAGCCATTCAACTTCAAAAAGTTACAACATGATCACTAAACTATTCAAAAGTTTTTATTAAGTCATTGAACTATTTAAAAGTTTCAATTAAGTCATTAAACTATTTAGAAGTGAAAGTACCCAACTGGACCAAAAAAATACCTTATGTACCAATTTGAACCCTGAATCCAAGTTCAGATACCAAAATTTATATTTACCCTTTTTAAATCTCAAATTTTGTCAAAGTGCAGGGACTAACAGCAGAATTTAACCAAAAAAAAGTTGCCATCGTTGAACGGCCTGCTTATAACTGTTATTTGCCTCTTTCATCTTAGCCATAAGTCATTTGAGGAAAACCCAAGTTTTCCTCTTCACCAAATCCCCATTCAATCTATAAAAGCTTTCTATTTATCTCTGAAATGGCAGTTTTCATTCATCTGGTAAGCAAATTTTAAAAATCTTTTCTTTTTCCTTTTTTTTTTTGGTTTCTTGGACTAAATTGTAAAATTTTTAAGATATGAGTTTTTTCCCTGATGAAATTATCATAGAAGTCCTTGCTAGATTACCTATAAAGCCCCTTTTTAAAACCAAAACTGTTAGCAAACTTTGGTATGGATTGCCCTCAGACAAATATTTCATTAAACTTTACAACGAAGTGTCTGTTAAGAATCCCATGGTCCTTGTTGAGGTCCACAATTCGACTGAGCCGAATTCGAGCATAATCTGTGTCGATAATTCGAGGGGTGTGTCCGAATTTTCGTTGGATTTCTTACAAGACAGGGTCAACATTAGAGCTTCATGTAATGGATTGTTGTGTTGTTCCAGCATTTCTGTTAAGGGTGTTTATTATGTTTGTAATCCAATGACTAGGGAGTTTAAGGTGTTGCCTAAGATTAAGGACCAGAATTTAACCCGGTTTTACCCCGACGGTGAGGCCACGCTTGTCGGTTTGGCCTGCGATCTGTCGCGGGGTAAGTATGATGTTGTGTTAGCGGGGTATCAATGTGCGGGGTCAAGTCATAGACCGGACAGGACATTCGCGTGTTTGATATTTGATTCGGATTCGAATAAGTGGAGAAAATTTGTTTCTTTCCAAGAAGAAAACTTCACACATATGAATAGGAACCAAGTTGTGTATGTCAATAGCGCGCTTCATTGGTTAACCGGTAGTGGTTCGTATATACTCGTGCTTGATCTAAAATTTGAGATTTGGAAAAAGATTACGATGCCGGATGAAAATAGATATGGGACGGGGAACCGAGTTTACTTGTTGGAATCCGACGGATGTTTGTCTTTGATCGAAATTTCAGATACATGGATGAAGATTTGGGTAATGAAAGACTACGAGAGGGAACTTTGGCATATGGTGGATAGGGTGAGTCTTAGGTGCATCAGGGGACTAGTACATGGTATTTTCCCTATAGCTCAAACCGGAGAATGCGTCTTCTTGGCGTCGCACAAGCAGGTTTTGGTCTATCATCGGACAAGCCGAGCATGGAAAGAGATGTACTCGGTGCAGAACAACGCTACCCTCCCGTTGTGGTTCTCGGCACATGCATTTCGAACCTCGATTTTCCGTTGTGAGTGAAGGCCAACAGATGATGATAAGGATGTTGTATGTAAATAAACCCATTTTGAAAACAGAGTGAAACTTTGAATTCTTTGCTTTGTTGTATGATAATTTGTATTCTTTTTGGTCTAAATCTATGGTCTCCCAAGTTATTCATTACAGTCTATTTTGGCTGATTGTAGTATTCATTGAAATCATATCATCTTGGTTCAAGCCAGAAAAGTCGAGCACTCACATTCTATTCTTGAGATATTATTATTTTGGGAAAAACAACATTTAGTCCTTGAACTTGATAACATTTTTCATTTTGGTCTTTGAACTTTTTTTAGTCTACATTGGTTTCGAAACTTGACAACTTTTATCAATTTGGTCCCTGAACTTGACAACTCTAAGTCTGTACCATGTCATCACTTGTAGCCGGAGAGAAAAAACTCGCAAGCTTCGGGTTCTCACAAGGTTTTCATGAGCTGGAGCCGGTTCAAGTGCACGGACTCTGTCTTGGGGACATGATGAAATAATTCAGAAACGGGTGGACGAACAATTCTGGTGGTTCACAATGAACATACATGCCCACAATGGTAGACAACAGGTACATTCAGTTACTCGGCACGAGTATCCTTTGCATTGTCACCGCCTTGGCCCGAAAAGAATCCCAGCCAGGCGTGTTCTCATCCGTTACCTAGAATATCATCCAAGACTCGAATCGGTCCCAAATGACCTAAGCTGTTAAACAAACACTGGACAAAAACATGCCATGTCGCAACATTGGGACATATCCCTTCATTTATCATCTTACTAAGATAACTGATGGCTTCTTCTATACCAACCCAATTACAAAGGCCCCATATAAGACTGGTATATGAGACTACATCGGGATGCCAATCGCTCGAAGCACGAACACGATCCGAAAGTCGGACTGCAGTCTTCACCTTACCCTGCCTACAATAGGTAAAGATTATTATGTTATATGTGATTGCATCGGGTTTTACACCTCGAGCCAGCATTTTCCCAAGAAGTTGCAGAGCTTCCCCTAGTTTACCGGCATGACAAAATCCGGACAGAATGGTATTGTAAGTGACTAAATTCCACTCGGTTCCTTTTTCTTCAATCTCCCTTATGAGCCCGAACACATCTTCTAGTCTATTTGCTTTGAAGAGACCATCTAAGAGCTCGTTATAAGTTACAATGTTAGGTGCACAACCATAATGCCTCATTTCTTCTAGTGCTTTTATTGCCCAATCGACTTGTCCGTTACTACATAAACCTTTGATAAATGCATTGAAAGTAACCGTGTTCGGAGCACAGTTTTCCAACACCATCTTCTCGATAAGAAAATGAGCTCGGTCAAACATGTTATGCCGGCAAAGAACATCGACCATGCTGGTATATGCCACGACATTGGGGTGACAACCATTAGACATCATTCTATTCCATGTTTCCGATGCACCGATCAAATCACCAACCTTTGCAAATCCATTGATAAGAGAGCTATACGAGACTACATTTGGAGACCAGCCATTTTCCTCCATCTGATAGGAAACGGATAAAGCCTCACCGACCTTCCCGTTTGAGCAGAGACCGTGTATTACTGTGTTAAAGAAAACTATATTCGTTTCGATTCCCTCTCGAACCATCCGGTTCCACAAGTCAAAAGCTTCATGAACCCTTCCTTCCATGAAATACCCCTTTATCAAAGATGAAAAAGTGTAGATATTGGGGCTGCACCCTCTCACAAACATCTTGGCAAAAACTGCAAGCGACAACTCAATATTTCCCGTACTCGAAAGGGAACTGATAATCATCGAATACGATCTAACATCAGGTTCTAATCCTTCCACCAACATATCTTCCAACACACCAAATGCTTCCTTAAGCTTATATTCTGCACAATACCCGCTAATCAATGCATTGTAAACACTAACATACGACCTAAACCTCATCACGAGCTCCCTAGCTTCTTCGACTTTACCGAGTTTACACATCGAAGAAACAATAGTCGCATAGCTCATAGCATCCGGGGAATACCCAACGCTTGCAATTTCATCCAACAACATACAAGCACTGTCTATCTTATCATTCATACACAAAGCTTTCAAAAGGATATTATAAGTATGCAAATCCGGCACCAACCCGTCTCTCTTCATATTACTGTACACCGGACCGATCATCGACAACCGGTTTTCACTAAGCAACGCATCCAAAACAAGATTATAAATCCTAATAGTGGGCTCACAACCAAATTCCTTAACCCTATAAAACATTTTCAAAGCCTGTTCACCTAAACCCTTTTGATTATAACAATCAATAACAATCACAAACAAGTCTTCACTACAACTAATACCATCTAATTTCATCTGTTGCAAAAGATATTGAATACCATCGATTTCGGGTTCAATTGCGAGCTTACGGATCATGCATTGGTAGGTTAGGAGGGTGTGTTTGAAGGAATTTGAATTGGCTATGGATTTGAAATAGTTTAAAGCTAAAGAAATGTTGGGTTCTTGTTTTAATGCGTCGAGGACTTGGGATTCTTCTATTTGGAACTGGGTTTGACCAGATTGGGGTTCTTTGATGGGAGTTGAAACTGGGTTTGTGTTTAAAATGAATGGGATTGAAGGTTTCTTAACTTTCAGCAGTAAAGAGCGGCCTTCTCTTAAGTACATGATCAAAATCTAAAGCTCAAAAATTTCAATTGAAATGAAAACTAAAGTTGGCTTACCTTGAGCTTGTTGATTTGAAGGGTTTGGGTCGGAAGTTGCAGAAGAATCCTAGTGAAGAAGACAGAGGAAGCCTGCAATAGAGAACAACAACGCCTCATAGTAAAACGCTTAAAGTTTGGTCAAATTACGCTAGAGTCCCTGTACTATGTGTCTCTATCCTCTAATTTAGTTTATTTTAATCCTTGTATTTTTCTGGTTTTCATGCAAATCATAACCTTTGAATCCAATAACTTTTTTTTAATTGGTTTTGATGCAAATCATAGCCTTTGAATCCATTAACTTTTTTTTAATAATAATAATAATAATGTAAAAATAAAAAGATTTCGTGACATTACACATTTGATAATATGATAATATGTTTGTTGAATATAAGTAGAAATTAAAGACTAGAATTTTAAAATTGGTTAAATTGTGCATGTAATCCTTATCTTGTGTGAAAATTATGAATTTAGTCTTTGAACTTTAATTTGGTTTTTTTCAATCCCTGTACTTTTCAAATTATGAAATTTCAATCCTCATCAAATGGTGACTATTAAATTCATTAAGTTAAGTTCTACTATCATCAAAATTCGATGCGACAAATATATTATCGAATTAAGTTATGTCCACTTTATACATGATATGCTAAACTAAAAAAAAATTAAAAACTATTTAAATTCGTTATATTATGATATTTTAATAAAATATAAGAAATAAATTATTGTGATTCATTATTAGTATTTTGATATATAAAATACAAATTTTAAATATTTTAAAGTAATTAATATTAATTATTTGTAAATCTAATTTGAATATATAAATTATATTTTAAATATTAAAATATAACCATTACAAATTTAAATATATAACTTATATGTTTGAAATAAATTTCAATAAAAATAATTTTATATCCAATATCAATATTACATAAAATACATTAGATTATGAATATGAGTTAAAAATATCATTTGACTGCAAAAGTGTTTTTTTCAAATGCAAAAATTAAAAAAAAAAAAAAAAGTGCTTTTGTATTTGGATTTAAAAAAAAAACTGTAATTTCAAAAGTTATATATTTAACCTTACTTTTCGAGACAAAATAGTTTCAAAAATGTTTTTAACCCCAAAAGTATTCTTGAAAAACAATATTAAATACACCTTAAATTCATAATTTAGTCATATTATAAAGATTAATAGTAAAATTTAACCATTAAAATTACAATATAGGAATAAACAAATAGTTGGTCCACGACTCCACTGTTCTCCGGACTTTTGAAATTAATCAATTTTTCAAAAAAAAATCAGTTTTTTTCTACTTGTTTGACTTTGAAAATTAAAATTCAATAGATAAAAATATTGGTAAATTTTCGTTAATTTAAATATGTGATATTTTAATATTTAATTTTTAATTTAAAAATTAAAATTTAATTGGTAACAAATATTTAAATTTAACACGATTTAATTAATAATTTTATCCATTTAAATTTAAAATTAAATAATTAGAAATTCGAATTTCCAAAACAAATGACAAATTTCAAAATTTATTTTATGGATTTTTCCCCGTTATTTATGGTCCGATCATATCTTTTTTTACGGATGGTTATTTGGAAGTGGAGTGTTCTCGGGCTAACATCATATATTTTATTTTTATTTAAGTATTAATTTATTTGAAATATGAGATACAAATTTTACTCAAATTTGTTAATATTTATAAATGATTAATTAAAATTCATTTTAAATTTATCTATGTTATTTTTAAATTAATATTTAAATAATTTTTTTATAAAATTAAATTTAAACAATTTAACATTTTTTTAAATATTCACGTAATATTTTATTTTAAACGTAATTTTATGCAATATAAATTGTATAAATATAAAATTAAAAATACATTGCAAAAATATAAAATGAGTCAAAGTCAAACGAACAAATCTTATTTGACCTATAAATATTAAAATTCAAACCTAATCTATATTTTAAATGAATTTATTTTATTTTATTTTTTACTCAAATTCATTATCCAATTTTTGTATTATTACTCAAATCTCTTAAAATTTTAAACGAATAAATCAACTTATAAACGAGCCTACATGAAAGTTTTAATCTAAGGTTTAACCACAATCAATTATTATACTCAATTAAATTAAAATTTAATTGATAAGTTACATCAATTTAAATATTAAAAAAATATTGAAAACACATAAATTATGAATAATTTTAAATATTACATTATTTGAAAATCACAATTACTATCAAACCAAAATTTTTATTTAATTTATAATTAATTTTAATTTTTTTTTATGATATGATAATTACATTAAAAATGACTTAGAAGTTGTATGTAAAGAATATTTATCAAAAGAAATCATATTAAAGCTATTAATTATTTTTCATTTACTTGAAAATTTATTGACTTTTAAAAGTATTTACGAAAACAATTTTAAAAGTTCATGAAATAATATTCAAAAACCATAACTCATTTTATCAAAAATAAATTTAAAACAAAATTAATATGAAAAATAAAAAATTGAACTGAAAATTGATGACCACGACCAAATTATAAATCCTAAAACTAGACTATGGTAACAAAATAAATAAACAAAAAATATTTTATGAACCATTCTGAACATATTATTATTTGTGGTTCTTTTATAATTATTTAATAACATTTTAATAATTTTTTCATGTCATTAATATATAATTTTGATAATTTTTAATCTAAACTCCAAACTTTAACTCTAAACAAAATTTAAAATTCAAAATTCAAAGTAAAAAAAATTATCAAAATCATATATCAATAACATGAAAAAATTAATTAAAATATCATTAAATATTTGAAAAGAAACCATGAATGATATAATGAAAAAACTCCGTAAAATAATTTCTCATGATTACATTACATGATACAAATATTTTGAAAACTCTATGCAATTTATCCATTTTTTAGAAAAAAATTTCTAAAAATTCCAAATAATTTTATAAAATGGCCACCATCAACATCATCATGCAAAAGTGGCCATTCAACATACTAATCAATTCAGCAAATGATAAAAAAGTTCAAAGAAAAGAAACCTAACTTTAAAAAATCTGCTTTCATCCTAAAAAGATGGGAAATTATCAGATTAATCTAAAACATTCATACAGTTACAGAATTTCTAAACCAAGCTGTTCTTCTACATTAACCAAAATATCCAAAATATCCAAAATATAATTACCACATTGAAACATGAACAATAAAATGTAGCATCCATCCCATCGTCATCATCATCATATCCTTTCTACTTTTTTTTTCTAACACACCAAACAGAAAGCCAAATGGGTTTTTTAAAAGAGAGAGGGAGAGACAGAAAGAGAGAGATTTGACCTTTGTTATGGCAAAAGCCATTCAGTGGTGTTCTTTTAGCCCTATCGCTTTGAAGGTCTCTCATCATCGTCTCCGCCGTCATCATCGTTGTCATCGGAATCATCTCTGTCTGTTCTCTTCCTCTTTGGCGGAGCTTCGATCTTTCCACTACCTTCTTCATCGTCTTCATCATCTTCTTCTTCCTCTTCACCATTTTCTTCTGGTTCAAAATCACTAGCGTCTTCTTCATCTTCAGCTCTACCTACAGGCCGGACAAGGTATTCTGTTCCCATATCCTCCTGAAAATAAAACAGGTTAAAGCAAATAACAAACAAAAAACAAATTTCCTATGTATTTTTCCTAGTAGCCAAACATGGAGATATGGAAAAATGAAATCCAAGTGGAGCAAAAATCCCTAGATTAAGAGAACAAAACTCAGATGAATAACTAATTGAGACACAAAAGAATAAAAATTCAAAATATTACCCTAGATCTAGAACTTCTAAGTCAGATTTTGAAGACTCTGAAGTGAATTTTGGTGGATTTTGATACCGAGCATCAGCTATGTTGTATAAGGTGAAAATGTTTGTAATGTTTTTGGATCTGTGAAATATACAGTCAATTAAATTCTCCTTTCGTTGCATAGAAAAGGAAAAAACTAGATCTGAGAGGAAAACTAAAGAATTACCAAATATCCTTCTGGAAATAGTAAAAAATTATGAGAAATTAAGCTTGATTCTTGAAAAATCATAAAAAGGACTCGAAGATTTGAGGTTTAATTTTCGGATTGGTAAAGAATCAAACAGTTAGCCCAAAAAAAAGTACAGAAAACAATGGATCTGAACAGTTTCAGCTGAAAAAAAGACTTGAAAAAACAAAAAATCACAATTAATCACAATAATTAACTGGAATTAAAGTAAGATTAAAAGAATTTTACCTCTTCTTCACCTTCTTCATCGTCATCACTGTCGTCATCGTCGTCGTCGTCATCGCCGTCGCCTTCACCGTCGTCCTCGTCGTCTTCATCATCCTCGTCCTCGTCGTCATCAACTGACTGGACCGGAGGACCACCGGAAGAGTGAATAACCTGCACTTCGTCATCGTCATCATCCTCCTCTCCTTCGTCGTCGTCGTCGTCGTCGTCTTCGCCTTCATCATCCTCATCCTCGTCGTCACCATCGTCGTCTTCCTCTTCCGCTTCGCCACCTTCTACTTCACTTTCATCTTCACCGTCAGCCTCTTCTTCCACTTTCAAAGTCTTGATTTCATTTTCCTCTTCGAACACCGTCTCCTCTTCCATCAACTTCATCTTTAGCAAAAAAAAATCTCAAAACGAAAATTTTCCCTCTTTTTTTTTCCTTTTTTTTCTCAGGAAAAAAATCAGAAAATTGGAAGAGAGAGAGAGAGGAAGCTTGTTTGCTCTCTCTACCAGTAGCTTCTGCAACGGTGATCTCAGCCGTTGAAACGAGGATTCACGCGGATTGCTGACGTGGAGAAAGATCGGACGGTTTAAATGAGAGAATATGTATTTCTATGGTAATTGAATCTTGCGGCGCGTCCTTTACCGCTTTTTCTTCATCAGCTGCTTGTCACGTGCGAGAAATGAGTTAGGTTTTGAGTGGGGAACCTAGGGTTAATGGGATTTTTCTTTTTATTATTCCGAAGGGTAAATATAATTTTTAGTACCCGAATTTAGTTTTAATATTCAAATTGGTACTTATGTTTTTTTTAAGGTTGGTACTTATATTTTGGGTAAAAGTATCATAAAGGCTCCTATAATAGGAGTAAGATTGCATTTCTCTACTTAAAAATAGGCAAATTAATTCTTAAACCAAAGAATAATTTAGTCCTTTTCGTTAAAATTTTATTTATTTGTATTGTTAAAAATTAACGTGTTTGACGGAATAACCAAACAGTAATAGTGAAAGTGACATGTTACGTGTATATTATGTTGACATACAAAGATTTTTTTTTAAAAGTAGAAATTGATGGAATTTTTAACGGAATAATCAATTTACTCTTTATTTTAATATATATGGATTAATTTGCCTTTTTTTTTATTAGAGGGGTAAAATGTAATTTTACTCCTATTGCAAGAACTTCTATGATACTTTTACCCACATTTTATTTCATTTTTGAGAACCAATCTAAACCGAAGAGAAAAGCTTAAGCATCAAATTGAACAAAAAAATCAAATTCAAGTACTAAAAATTAAATTGACCTTTTTTTCAATTATTCCATTGCTTAGGAAAGTTAAGCTGGCCCGTTAAATTGAAATCCATGATTCCAGATATTTGGAAAAGTTCATAGGCCCGAATTCGAAAAGTCTTAGAAATAGAGTGACGATATAAAAAGTTTAAATTTTGTAATAAGTCCCTGCACTCTTTGAAAATTCAGAATTTTGTCTCTTTATTTTCATTTCCAGAAATTTAGTCCCTTTAATGATCATATTTCAAAATTCAAATTCAACTATTAATACTATTAAATTTTAAATTCAATTTCATTACGTCATTTTTTTAATTACATTGTTACCAAGTGAGTTTTTTTTATTTCAAAATGTCACATAGTAAATTTAACAATGTTAACCGTTAGACTTAACTTTAGAAATTTGAAAAGTAAAGAGATTGAATTTTTGAAAATAAAAGTACAAAAATTAAATTCTAAAATTAAAAAAATACAGGGACTTGTGACATATTTTAACCATATAATTTTTCATAAAATATGTATTTAAATAAATATAAAAAAATAAAATTTTGCTTGAAATAGTAAAGTTAATGTTTTAAACATAGTGGTGTCCTACGTTGAAATCAAAGATGAAACTAAAAATTTAATGGTGGTGTGCCGAAATTGAATTGAAAATTTTGGGGGTCCAAAATAGAATTTTAACCAATGTATTAATTATAAAATTACAAATGTCAAACCCCTAAATGCAATTACACCAAACCAAAGGGACCAAGACTTCCGCCCTACTCTTGGTTCAAATCTGGGTGAAAAAGTTACATGTATTTGTTTTCGAAATTTTATTGTTATGGTTAAATTATGATTGTAGTCCTTTTACTATGATCAAATTTAAAATTTAATCCTTTCATTTTAATTTAAAATATTTCAAAAAACTCGTACTATTATTAAGTGTAGAATTAATTGAATCAAAAATTACCATTAATACTTTGATATGACTTTTTATTTCTTTAAAAACAATCGCCAATCATAATTAGGGATTTAGTCCATTTAACTTATTTTTGTTACAGTTCAATCCTCTAATATTAAACAAAAAATGTAAAGGAAAAAAACATGATCCGTATCTTCGTCCTTAAATTTTATTGATTAACCATCAAACCATGCAATGATAAAAACAAATTAACCCAACAACTCTATGATCCCAGCTGACATAAGAGAAAGATCATGAACAAGTTTATTCCTATCACTAAACGGAGTTTTCTCGGAAAACTGCTCATTGCACGCATTGATATTAATCGCCACCATCGCCGCATCGTGTCTCGACGTGGCATAGTCTTTAGAACCCAAAGCAGCAATAGCTTCCGGCAGTAGTCTCTCGACGGAAGCACCATACGATTCGATGCAAGTGCCATAGGATCTGTACAAGACAGGGTCTGAAACGTTCTTGAACAGATCCAGAATGAAATTCAATGTGGCATTAGCCTTGCCTATGACTATCTCGACTGATATTTTAGCTAGGCCTTCGAGGTTTGCGCTCGAGCTTCGAGGGTCTGATCGAAGAGTCGAGTCGCAAAGGGTGAAAAACCCAGATTGCCTGCATGTTTGTTCGATCAAATCCATAGTTTTCTTGTTTGGAATTGAAATTGCTTGTGTTGCAAGGAACCCAAGGATTAGAGAAAACAAAAGGGGAGCTTTTAAATTTTGAGGCATGATTTTGTTCATACTTTGAGATGGCTGGTAATTGGATGTTTAGGGTTAGGGTTCCTCCTTTTTAAAGCTTTGGGGATTTCAATTTTTAAACTGTATTTTTGGCACTTGTTTAGGAAATTAATTGTTTCATATATGGAATCAAAGTTAATGGCATGATATAACATAACTGATGATTTGTGAATTAACCATGGAAATTTGTTACTAAATTAGTCCTTATAGTTTCCAATTTTCAAATATCAATTCCCACCAAACGATAACTGTTAAATTCATTAAACATAAATTTTATTATTTTCGAAACCTGACGTGAAAAACATGTGTAATGTAAACTTATTATTTTCATGTATTACTCACTAAAAATTCAGTTAATAAATTAACGATTGTAATTTTCATCAATATTGAAATTTCAAATTCCAAAAAGTATAAAGACTTTGAATAATTTAATTAGAGAATATGGACTAAATCTACAACTGTACACATAGTAAATGACTAGTAATTGAGTTTAACCAAATGAATTTAATTACTTTGTTTAGTTCAAAACTAAAGTTTCAAATTTTGAAATATAAGGATAAAAATTGACCAATTCAAAAAGAACAAAGATTGAAATTGATCAATTTAAAGTAATAGACTAAATCCATAACTTTCGTTAAGTATAAGGACTATTATAAGATTTTAAGCGACCAATATATCAATAAAATTTTAAGGGATAAAGCAATCTTCAGTATTTGAACTTGGTAAAATTTTCTAACTTGGTCATAAATTTTTTTGGTAAACATTAATCTTCGAACTTGGCAAGCTTTTTCAATTGACATAATGACATTTTTGACCCTCTAATTTTATAAAAAAAATCATTTTAATCCTTCATTTAAATTTTTGTCTCTTTTAATTTTTAAATTTGTATTTTTTATCAAATCTCCAAAATGAATAAAAAAATTAACGTTTATTAACTTTATTGACAAGACATAAACGTGGATAATATGTAAACATTTAATTAATTTTTAAAAAAATTAAAAAAATATTTTTATATATATTTTTAATAATTTTAAATCTAACGCCCCATTCACATCACGAAGAACAGCCCCGAAGCTCGCCCTCCAATCAGTCAGCAGCATGCCAAGCCGCATCTACGTTGTTCATTAGAGCACCCCTACGGAGGGCCAACTCCATCACAACAGTGGGTAACAGTTGGTACGCGGCAAGTGAAGCTGCCCAATCGTGGAGAAAACGAGCAGCAAAGTCCACAACAGCTGCCGCAGCCACGTCCTCTCCTAGCCAAAGATAACAGTTCCGAAAATACCACAAACGCCAAGCCATCACCGCGACTATCTCAAGCAGGCTACTGCATATAAGAGCCCAAAAATCCAATGCTCAAGCGATGTGGTATCAACAGTGATTGCAAAAAGAGACTGGGTGGCAAAACAACAGGTTATTGTTTACAATTATTTATTAATTTTTTAAAGTATTATTTATTAATGGTACATGAAATCATGTAGTGAGTTTATATGAAACATTATTCAAATTTATATTTATTAAAAAAGAACATTCGAGATATAAATTTTTAATTCTAGAATTTCAAGAGCCAAACACGTGTACCTAAAGGACATAAAAGCATTAAGTGACAAATAAGTTAAAAATTCAGGGTTCCCAATTTTGACTCGTGAACCACCCAAAAAGGGGGGATATTGTAAAGGTTTACATTCATGCATTATTTTATGAAACCCCAAATTACTTATTTATTCTTAATTTTTGTAATTAATAATTAGTTGTTAATCGAAGTGGTAACAGTTTTGTCTTTATAAAAGAAGACGATTATGAATTCAAATCTTGAAAACCGTTAAAATTTGTACCTAAATTTTAAAATACGAAAAGTAAAAAAATTTTAAAAATATAAGGGTTAAATTCACCATTTGCTAAACGTATAAAGACTTACGTGGCATATTTTAACTGAATAATAATGTATGCCCCAAGTGGCTGTCGCGGGGTTGTTTGTGGATAAATTATTCGATGGGTCCTTGTATTATAGGTTAAAGAATGTATTAGTCTCTCTATTATAAAACCAAACAATTTATTTTTTGGATATTTAATTTGTAAAATTGTAATTTGATCTTTTCAGATTTTGTGAAGTTTTAAGTTAATATAATGATAAAATTACGTTTTCATCTCACCAAAATTTATAATTCAAATTCTAACTCCCCTAATATAAAATTTGTAGTTACACTCCTAATTATACGAAGACTTATCAACTAATTTTTATTTTTATAATAAATGTATTTTTTTATTATATTCATTTCGGAGTAAATATTTGTTCTTATCAATAATTTTGTTTTGAAAGTTTAAACTTAAATTCTCTTCCTAAAAGTACAATTTTACTTGTTGATACTAGACCTATCCATAGGCACTTGCTCGAAAAGTACGAAGATTTTGGTAAAAAATATAAGCTCGAAAAATGAGCTTGAAAGAGAAATAAAGCTTGTTTAGAAAATGGATCGGGTCTCGGGTAAAAAAAATTTTACCCGAGCCCGGCTTGAATTTGCAAAAAGAAAAAAATTTGTTGTTTTCCTGCTATTTTCTCATTTTTTGTTGTTATTTCAATATTATATTGCTATTTTTTTGGTGTTATTAGTTGAATATTATATAACACTTATTTCATTGATAATTTTAATATTATTTTAGAGGTATTTGCTTGTTAAGTTGCATTTATGTTATTTAAGTATAATTTTTAAAAAAATTTATTTGCAATTTGTTTAGAAATATTTATTTTAATATTTTTAGTGTTTTTGATATATTATATATATTTTTAAAAATCTATATAAAAATTAATACGAGTGGGTCAGATCAAACTCAAGTTTTAACATTTTATCCGGATTAAACTTGAACAAAATTTTAAGTTCATTTTTAAGGTCGAATTAAATCATGAATAGATCTAATTGATATCTGTCAAAGTAATTTAAATACTGTTTTTAAAATTAGACAGAATCGATTGAAAAAAAACCGATCAAATATTGATTCAAAAAAAAAAAAAAAATTAGATCAATCAACGTACCAACCGATTCAACTAGAAACCGATCATCTCACCAGTCAATCGTAAAAACCTTAAATTTAAGCATTCCTCACCTTAGCATAGATTCATGTGAGAACACGAAGAAAAAACTTCTTCATGTGAGAACACAGAAAAAGAACTTTAACCCCTCCCTCATAAAAAACCAAAATACCAAATCCAAAAAAGCACCCCTTTTCATGTCCTAACCCCCCTATAAAAACAAGATGAATCCAGTCACCACCTTCCATCAATATAGCCATTTTTCTCATCACCACCACACACAAAAATGAACACCCATTCTCTCAAACTTCTTCTCATTCTCCTCACAATCACTTTCCCATCAACCCAATGTGATGATGATGATCTCGTAGACCAAATATGCAAAAAAACACCCTTCTATGACCTATGTATCTCCACCTTAAAATCCAATTCCAACGGCAAAGACGTGAAAGGTTTAGCCAGTGTAATGGCCGACACCATGTTGGCTAACGCCACCGACACTTTGAGCTACATCCGAGCCGAAATCAACCAAACCCCAGACCCTAAAATTGAGAGGGCATTGGCTTATTGTGCCGAGCTTTATATACCCGTGGTGAAGTATAACCTTCCACAAGCCATTGATGCTTTGAGCAAAGGGCAGTTCGAGTTCGCCGCCGATGGGATATCGGATGCGGCTAAAGAAGCAGATTCTTGTGAGAAGATGATTTCGTGGTCGCAGGAATTGGCGGCGTTGAGTGATCGTAATAAGTTGATTCATAGCTTATCTGATGTGGCCGTCGCCATTGTTAAGATATTGCTTAAAGGTTAATGGAATTTGAATGCTTGTGTGTGTATTTTTTTTCTGGCTGTGAATTTTTTTATTCTGTTTGGGGTTTGGGAGTATTGTTGTAATTTAAGTGTCGACAAAAAATTTCAACCGTAGATTTAGTATATTTTTGTTTCCTTTTTGGTTTATTTCTGAGTTTGGTCCTTTCACTTTACCAAGGTGGAAAATTTGGCTTTTCCTTATTATTTAAATAAAAATAGAGTTTAGTTTAATAATAAAATATAAAATGAGGAAAATTAAAAATACATAGGTTCAAATTTTCTTGTAAATTATAAAATAATATAATTTATCTTATACGTCGAGAGTATTTTTATCTTTTTTCAACTGAGTTGGTACATGATTAAATTGTGATTTCAACTCAGTAGAAAAATTATAATTAGTATTAGTATTAGATTATGAGAAACATAGTATGTGGATGAAAAAAAAAAATTATGTAACAAATCTTATAAAAAAATTGAAATAAAAATCAAATACGATTTTCATTGAAATGTTAAATTTGAGATAATAAATGCAATGGGTCAAAATATAAAAAAAAAACACAATAATGCCATCTAAATAATATTTTGTGTTATGAAAATAAATATTTTTAAATAATTTCACAATTAAGTTGAGCTCTGATTAATGATTGATATCAATTCAACAAAACACTTAAATATATAAATAAATAGATAGTATTATTCAATTGGACTAACTTTTTAATTTTCAAAAAATTCGATGATCAAATTATGATAAATTAGTGAAACTAAAATTTTAATCTTAAAATAATAATGGGATGAAATCCATAATTAAACTTTTTTTTTTTGCTTGTCTTTATTGATTTCTACTATGTTCTTTTGTTGTTATTTCATCCCATCTACATTTTAATTTTGAACTTTTATTTTACCTTTCCACTTTTAGTTTTTGTCAAATTGGCTAGAATTGAATGAAAAAAATTAACGGACCGTTAACTTTGATAACGTAAATGACTAGATGCTAAGGTAAAATCCACGTATATGCAATATTAATAATTATTTATTTAAAAAAAAATCAATTTATGCATGATATGATATGATTTTATTGTCTAATTTATGCAATGTTCTTTTAAAAAAATTTGATTCCTGAATTATATCTCATCGAAAAATATGGTGAATTTTTTTATCGATTTAGTATTTTACCGTCTAACAGATCACATCAAACTATTACAAAAAGCTGATGTGACATCAATAACCAATAAAATCTTGACTTGTGGCATATAATTTAAAAATAAATAAATTTATGACATGACTTTCCCACTTAAAAAATCCAATTTTTCAAAAAAAATATTAAAAAAAAGTTACTTTTCTTAAAAGTCAAATAACAAATTAATTCAACTTCTTTACTGCAATTAATTTACAAATAGTTAATGATGTAAATAAACAGAATGTTCGATGAACTGTTCGTGAACCGTTTGTATAACGTTTTTTTATGTTCGTTTATTAAGTTAAATAAACAAATATAAACAAATTTTTTATGTTCGTTTAATAAACAAATAAATACGCACAAAGGCATATTCGGTTCATTTATGTTCACAATCAAGCTCGTTTGTTGGCTTGTTTATAAGCTTGTTTATGATTTGTTTATTTATTAATTATATTTTCTTATAAAAATATTAAATTAATATTTGTGTGTATGTATTTATTTATTATTTATTTGTTTATTATTTATTAACATTGTTTGTGAACACGTTCAATTATATGTTCGTAAACATGTTCGATTAAGTTAAATGAACATATTCGTGAACATTAAACAAACGAACATGAACACAAATAATTTTAAATAAACGAACATGAACAAAAAAATTTAAAATTTTTAACGAACAGGAACCAAATATGAACAACTTAAAAATAAACAAATGAACACGAACAAAAGTTTGTTCGTTCAAGCTCGATTCATTTATAGCCCTATAATAGTTTTAAGAACGTGAAATTTTTTTCCTGCAAATACCATAACTATATATGAACTTCGATTTAATATACAATGTTATACATAAACTTTGATTGTGTGATTTTACACATTAAATTTTGATTTGATTAAATCTTCATAAATTACTAACAATACAATCAAATTGGCACCCTTTTACATTAATATATTGCATAACAGATTTTTATATTAATCTAATATGAAAATAAATGTATATATTTATTTTTAAAATATGTATAATTGAATCAAAATCAAAATTTTATATATACATATGATATAATTGCACCAAATCAAAAAGTTAATGTATAAAATTAATATTTATCC
This sequence comes from Kokia cookei, assembly GCA_039519145.1. Taxonomy (NCBI): domain Eukaryota; kingdom Viridiplantae; phylum Streptophyta; class Magnoliopsida; order Malvales; family Malvaceae; genus Kokia; species Kokia cookei. Next base: position 2,084,570 of record CM076899.1, on the reverse strand, counting down.
CTAATAAAATTAAGTGGGATAATTGTTGACCAGTCCAGATCACAAGATTAAAGACAGACACACACAAAGAAAAGAGGCTCACGTGAATCCACATGACATCAACACTGTAACACCCAAATTCAGGATCCAAAAGCTGGCATTCACAATCCCTCACATCATTCAATTCTTCTTCAAAATTCCACAAAAAAATAATATTATTTATTTATTAATTTACACATCTTCAATCAAATAAAAAGCTCAAGCATCTTGATTTAAGAAATAAACATCATGATTCAGGAGAAAACAAGAAAATCCCTAAACCATATATATTTTTATTAATGAATGCATACATATATAAATATATATGTGTGTGTATATTTGGATTATGAGTAGCACAATGGGATATCTTTATGGATAAAAATTACATAAAATTATTGAGAACCATGACCAAAGATTTTTTACGTGGTAATTTAACTCCATAACATCATATATAAAAGGGATATAAAATTACCATGAAAAAATATATTGATTTTTGATGAATATATATGGCTTTTGCAGTGAAACACATCACTGTGGTTTCACCCAGAAGATTTTGATACCTTTCCATGGAATTCTAAACCTGCAACCTGTTCCACTAAACTGAAGAACAGAAAAGGGTTATCGGGAATTAGTTCCTTGATCACTAAGTTACGATAACGATTGCATTTAAGTGTTACGTACTAGGGAGATTGAGAACCGGGTTGATTTTGGAGGCTTGCTGATGGATTCCCGGAGAATTGAAGTGAGGTTAGATCACTTTCCGCTGGGGAAGGAGAGCCTTGGTAAGTCGACGGTGTACTTCCAGGAGACATTCCTGCGAAAAAAGAGAGAAACATTTAGTCCCTGTTCGTAGCTTGGAAACCAAGGCATCTTTTTACTAGTAAACATTACCTTGAAACAGTATGACAAGACAAAAAATGATAGTGAACACCATTGCAAACATGTTGCTGCTACTAGAAGATGTTGCCGGCTTAGTAGCTTTCAATTTCTTCACTGCTTTCATCCGTTCGATTCTCGCACGCTTCAACCGTGCGAGTTCCGCGATTTCCTTAATTAGTTTCTGATCAGCCGCGTCCAATGACGGAGCTCTAGGTGGCCTAGGAGGTTTAGGAGGTTTCTTGTTACCCAAGCTTTTACGTTTCTCCTTCACTAACTTATTCTCCTTACCACTTCTATCCTCTTGTCCCTCTACATTCACCAACAACAGATTCTCGACACAAACCCTACCGGAATTCGAAGCATCGCCGGACAAAGACCCCTCGCCGGAACTGCCTTCAACCTTAGAAAACCTAGAATCTTCACCTAAACTAAGAGATACTCCATTTTCAAGGCCAAGTTCTAAATCTTTAAACCTAGAAACCATCTCATCCATGGACAAATCCAAAGCACAACCTTAAGAATCAGCCCCTATATTTAGCAACTTTCAAGCTTTAAAATCACAATAACAGCTTAAATTTAACTTCAATAAAGCCCTTAATATCAAACCCTGCATCCATCATATATTTAATTTCAATACATAATTCCAAAATGTCCAAAAAGGATCAACAATGCTTTGTTACAAGTAAAAGCAACACAAACCCAGAAAATATAGCAATCAAAAAAATGCTTCGTTTATAAAAAAAAATCATATGAGAAAATAAAAAATATACCTTGGACAGAAAGAACAAAGATCCCAGATCCGATTATAAGGGAAAAAAAGAGTCTACAAACCAAGGTGGAAGTGAAATCAATGTAGAGATTTTAAGAGATTTGGATTCAAAAACTACAGAAAGAGGGAACTTGGAAAGTGCTGGAACGAAATGGAAACTTGACTTTCTCTGTAACCAAACGAGAAAAGAAAAGGTAAAATATTTTTGGGGTATTCGTTGGATTTTTTAAATATAAACCGCACCGACACGATGCAGTCCCCATCGGTGGGCGTCCCTTTTCGGTTTTCTCATTATTTCTGTAAGAATAAATCAACATTTAGCCCCTGAATTTGACGATTTTTTCATTTTGGTCCACATTAATCCCATAAATTGGTAGATTTCTCAATTTAGTCCATGAATTTAGATTCCATTGAAGCGTAATGACATGATGCTTTGAAATTATACCACAAAATTCCCTTAAAAACTTTATAAAAATTGGAAAAAAATATATTTTTAAAATAATTTTTTGTTTCTTTTAGATTTTATACAATATTTTTAAAAAATTTAAGTGATGACATGACACTCAAAGGAGAGTTTAAAGATCAAGTTTATGGATTAAATTGAAAAATTACCAATTTCTAAAACTAATGTGAACAAAAAAAGTTGAAGGACTGAATTAAAAAATATCAAATTAAGAGACTAAATTTTATATTTATCCCTTTCTCTTACGTTGCCGCTATAAATGCTTTGATGTTTTCTAACATGCACATTATTGTGATGGTTTTAATATAATATGTAAGATTATGACAATTTTTTAGTTGTTAATTGAAATAAATGGTTTTTTATTCAAAATTTAATTTTTGGTTAAAGTACAAGAATAGTCCCTCATTTGTTCAGTTTATTCTATTTTAGTCACTTAACTGTTGCTTTTTTCTTTATTTTATCACTCAAAAACTATATATTTTAGTCACTCTTGTACTTAACTTAGTAACAGAAGTCTAACGTGGGGTTTTTTTATTACTCTAATATAATAAATTTAGCCCTCCAATATTTATATATTATATCAATTTGATCCTAAATCTAAAAAATTCAATAAATTTAGTGTTCGATATTTACAAAATATGTAATTTTAGTTCCAACTCTAAAAATTATAAAGTATATTTAAAAAATATTTAAATTATTTTTATATTTACTTTTTAGAATTTTTTTTAATTTGTATTTGTTTTTTCTTATCAACCATGCTAATCTCTCATCAACCAAACATATAAAAAATGTAACACCCCATTATTTGACTTTATTATTGGGTCCGTGTTATAAGGTGTCACTTTCATTGCTGAAGCAACTGTGACCAAATACATTTATTTACAAATTGTATAAACATTCATGTTTAACTAAAGTGAGTGTATAAAATGATACATAATCATTTCCGGGTCTTATACGAGATTAGAAAACTCTTTGGCTAACTTGAAATCGAAAATGACTTAACTATAAAAAAAAAATTTAAAACTTTAGGTTAACATCACAACGTCAAGAGTTCGTCGTCGCAGCACAACTCTTTGTTTGGTGCTCAATATGACCTTAAGTAACAACGTCGTCACCTAAAATTTTATTATATTTCTTATCGCGACGTCAAAAATTTCATATCACGATGTGATTTACTATTTTCATAAGACTCTACCCGACACAAATTAAAAATATATATATAAAATTTCATATATACATTTCATAAAAACAATTCACATATTCCACATCAACTAAAACCCATTTCAACACAAAACCAAAACATTAACAAGCATTATACCATATATCTCAATCCAACTTACATATTGTAATTCCTTATTTGTATCCTACTTGCTAAAAAACAATATCATTAAATTTTAGGATGATTTTTTTTTATTTAATATGTTAGATTCAAATTGCTCGTCCAACACACACACACACATATATATATATATATTTGTGATATTAATATTTTAAAAACTCAATTAAAATATTTTAAAATTTAGATATTAACCTAAAATTTACATCACAATTTTTGATAATGCCAACTCATTTTTGGCTATATATATAATTTTCAAGTGGAAAAAAAAATTCTTATTCAATTTCATAAAAATAAATTAATATATCATTTTTTTAACATTAATTTCGTTCTTATCATATATGTTCTTTTTGATAAAATGTCTAAAATTAATCATAGTTCTTCTCCAACTCTTAAATAGGAAGATAATTCACTTCAACGCACTCGAATCTATGACCTCTTGTACTGGCAATAATATTAATATCAATCGAGCTAAAACTCAATCGACATTGTTGTTTTTTTATTTTATAAATCTGTATTCAATTAAATTTATATCGTTTTCTCATATAAATAAGTAGTAATTAGGCCCTTTTTCTAATAAAAATATGAAAAGCAATTAGAAGTAAAGTCTATCAATCATTGTTTAAAAAACTTTTGAACCCATCACCAGGTTTCAACAATAATTTTATGATTTAACAATAAAAATTGTAAATAGATGGCCATATTTTATTATATAATCATATCTAACTTTTAAATTAGTTATAATAAATACTACAATTTTATTTATTAAAAATATATTATGTTAGAAATAAATGAGATATTCAAATCATCACATTAATTTTTATTTAAAATTATATAAAATATTTAAAAAATTATTTAGTTAAAATATGACATAAGTCCTTGCATTGGTCATAAAATTGAAATTAGCTCTATATATATATATATTTTTAGGAATTTAGTACTTTTACTTTTTTTAATTTTGAAATTTAGGTTCAATTGGGAAAAAAAATGTTACAATAAACTTGAATTTAATCAAATAATTTTAATAGTATTAACAGTTAAACTTAAATTTTGGACTCTAAAAACTAAAGCAACTAAATTCTAAAAATAAAAACACAATGACTAAATTCTAAATTTATGAAGAATACATTAATGGCATATTTTAACCTTTCATTTTTATAAAACAATGTAATTATATTAATTATTTAAATTTTACTAATTTATCAACCAATATTCTATTATACTTATAAAACTTAATACAAAAATTTCAACATTTAATTTTTCATTTTATCAAACAATAGCAATCCAATCCTCCTTTTAATTATAACAAAAAATATTATTTTAGAACCTATAAAGCTATTTCTTATGAATCAAAGACAATGAAAAGATAGTGAAATGATAATTGAAAAATTAAACATCTTTTGTTAATTTTATCAACAAATAGAGCAATCCAATTCTCAATTTTTGTAGTTGCAACAATCTTATTATAGATTCTGATCATCTGAGAACAATGCACTTCAACAAATTCGAATTCACGTCTTCATTATAGGTTCTCATCATATCTACTCTTCTTGACACAATGCCAAGAACTAGTAATAATCCTTTCTCAACCCATAAATAAGATAATGATGTGCTTCAGCGTACTCGAACCCACGTCTTACATTGATAACAACACCCATACCAATCGAATTAAAGACTCAATAGACTATTCATCCTTAGACAATTGTAAAGGCAAATAGGGTCAAAATTCAGCTCCACAGCAGCCTAGCAGGATAAGAATGGGAATACATTTATATACTGTCACCATTTTGTTTAATAAAAAGCATAGGGTACATACAAATTTCAAATAAACTATGACATTTCCAAAAGATAGAAGTATGAAAATATACATGTTTTGCTTTACATAAGTGCCCTACCATGTGGGATCCTCCATTTTGTTTGCGCAATGGGGGTGGGTGCATTGTTGCATTCATTCATTTATATATTTGTAAGATTTGAATGGACCCATATCAATGCTAAATATCAAGCTTTAATTAGGGAGGGGTAGGTTGTCTACAAATATCTTATTTACATTTTGCATTTTTAGACTACGGATGAGATAATATTTGGATTAGAATTCAGATATTTTAATTTATATTTGTAACAAATTTCAAAGTAAATATAGATATTTACTCTCATATATTCATTATTCAAAGCTGTTTTCTTTTTAAGAATAACAGATAAAAATTGAATAAAAAATATTTGAATTCGTATAATTTTGTGAATAATGAGTTCTTATTTGAATATAACGTCACAATTCATAATCTTTATTTTTTGATATAACATATAAAACTATCCATAATCTTTATTTGAATATAACGCACTCAAACTCACATCTTGTTACACTAACAACAATGTCGATATCAACTGAACTCAAACTCAATCGGCTAAATAATAAATATATTCGAATTTTAACGTAGATTTGCATATACGAATTTTGCAAAAATCACAAATATCATATATAAAAAGATAATAAAATCTTATTGAAATTTAATAATGTTAATCTATCTGAAAAAAATGAGTTTTATTCTATGATATTTTATATGGTATCTTCACATACAAAGCTAAAAATATAGTGGGAGAGTACACGTTAAGTTAAAAAAATACTAGAATTTAATAATAGCTGCGCCGCTTGATGGTTTTGAGGCAAAAACATAGAGACCAAGGTCATTTTTGTTGATCATACCCCTGTCAATCCTAGATTTGTAGAATTGTTCCTGGTATACAATAAAAATGTTAATATGCTTCGTTTTCTGTATTCGTAAAATATGAGTGAAAAAATTAGGGCCGATAAACGTTATACCGTCAATTTGGCAATGAACTGGGGTACAGTACTCTCTTTTACTAACGCCACTGTGCAACCACCCCATCCGGCTCCGGTCAGCCTTGCTCCTAGAGCACCATTGTTTTGGCATACTTTTACTAGTTCCTCCAACTCCGGGCAGCTGATTTACATGAAACAAGGAAAGATAATAAGTGATGGTTACCGATGACTACAACAATATGCGGACTTGTCAATTGAAACAAAGTGCAATTACGGGCGCCGGACTTAGTTGAGGGAAGGGCTTTCACTTTGGCTTTCAAACTAGCTAAGGAGATTCATTAATGGTAGTGAGCATGCTCGAGAGTGCGGATCATGACATGTCTATGCTTTGGCCTATACCTCGTTGAAGCTCATGGACTCATTTTGGGATCTTCAGCCTATTTCTTTTGTTCGAGCTGGTAGACTTGGTAATCTAGGTGTGCACCGTTTAGCTACAAGGGGCACGGGGTTTGTAATTATCTATTTTATTTTGGTTTTGATTATATCCTAGTTTCTTACATGAGTTTGTACTAAAGGATGCTATTTCTACCCTTTTATTCAAAAAAAAAAAAAAAGAAGTCCATTGTACTGTAAAAAAAAAAAAAACAAAGAGCAGTTTGACAGATTGTAAGCATATGCGTGATAGTTGTACCTGCATTCATAGAGAACACTACAGCTGTGGTGGCTATCATTCATAAGATCGCCGAGCTTCTTCAGTTTTTCCTCCTCACTACAAAATGAATAATAAAATTAATAAAAAATGGGTTTAGTTTTCATTAAGAATATAAAAATGAATAGAACATTAATAGAAAAGGTTCAACATCCAGGCAGAGGAATATAGCTCCATTGCGGTGTTGAAAATCAGGTAGGGATATATAAAAAAAACAATAGCCAAACAAGGTCACCTTAAGTTCGACTCCACTGTGTCCTTGAAAGCATGAACGCGGATGGCCTCAGAGTACACGTGAGCGGCTCTCTGGAAATTAGAATCAAGCGATACATGAATACACTATATCAGGATTAAGGGTGCAAGATCCAGTAATGGAACCAAGAATTAAAGAGGCGATTTTCTTTGTGCATTTCTCAAAGCAGTTCAAAGATTTTGCTAGTATTTAAACATACAGATGTAACAGAAGAAAACGAAGTATAAGTGCCGAGTGTATATATATGTATATAATCTATATCATAGCTAATTATGATATTGATTTGAAAAACAATTCTATTCAACTTCAGCCTAAGTGAAGTACCTGGTGCAACTTGAAGTGCTTGGCTGATTTTAGCACATCCAACGAAGTCGGGTTATCACCCAAGATTGAAGGAAGATGTTTCTCAGTGATTTTCTCAATTTCTTCGGCGGTATATGGCTTCTCCTTCAAATATTTCTGCAGCCAAAGGTAAAATATATATAGTTTCAAATAATAGAAGATAAAGAAATTCCATGAAAATTTAAATATTGGCAACTGAGACTATAACATAGACCAATATATTGCAGAGGCAAAAAAATAAATGATAGAAACCTTGACAGCAAGTACAGGATCATTTGAACCGCGACCCTTGGCAAATTTAACACATAACCCTTCAACATCAGAAAGAGTTTTGACTTTTGCTATTGCCTCCTGTGACTTCATTCCCAGATTTATACCAAGCACGATCTGAAATTTCAAAAAAGACAAAAACATGCAGATAATAAGTATTACCATAACAAAGACAATAGATACAATCACTCAAAGTTTCAATATAACTTACGGCAGCCAATCGACATTCAACAACTCTGTTATTATAATTTGTAGCGGCTGTAACAGCTTTTTTAGATTCTGCCAATGAATGGGCTATTACAAAGGTACCACCAGCAGGGAGTTGCACATCAGTTGCACGAATAGGATTGAAATCTATTAGTTCAGCAAACCCATTTTTAGCCATCACGGAGATTGCCTGTCATAATGAAACAGGCGAACATTTTCAGTGATAACAAAGTAAATCAAATTTGGTAGCTCGTTAAACATAATGATGATTCCAGAAAAAGTATAACCTGGTCCATCCCACCAGACTGCATTCCAATGTGCCGTTCACAATCACATGTAACTTGGGCAATTTCTTTCTGTTTAAAGAACAGATATTAAAATTTCAGAAATTGAGTTGTGATTACCAAATGAAGATAGCATACCTTTGGAAAGTTAACACCAAAAGCAGCCATAATAGCAATTGTAGATGAACAAACAAAAGCGGCAGAGCTTGATAGACCGGAACCTAAGTAAAAACGTAAGATAACAGTCAAGTTTTCTGTAGGAGCATACAAAGGTAAATTTTTATTCATTTAGAATCGGAGTCTCAGTCTACTTGTAAGTGATGTAAAAGAATACCAGTAGGAACTGTTCCACCAATAAGAACGTCAAGACCAACAGGCACACCGACATCTACTCCTTTTGACTTGGCATATTCATAATAACCTTTATATCTGGAGAATATAAGCAATACTAAAATCACCATTTGAGAAGAATCATAGAAACATAATAACAGTAAAAAATCGAAGAATATACCTGAGAGGTCCCTATATTATAGTGATCTCATCAAATTAGTCCCTCTACTATTAAATGAATCAATTTAGTCCTTGTGCTATTAAAAAAATCAAAAAAGCCAAATTGGAATAGATTTAAATTTGGAACTGAACTGCAATTGAGAAAGGCATTTTTTATATAGAAAATGTTTACTCTCTTACAACTTGGACTTATTTGATTCATTTTAACAGTATAGGGACTAAATAGATCCATTTAATAATAAAGGGACTAGTTTGATCCATTTCCTATAATACAGGGACCTCCCAGATATTTAACTGTAAAAAAACTATGCCATTTTAAATATAACTTGTATATTAACTTCGAATTAGAATTAGAAAGAAGATATATGGACCAAAAGAATTCGATATCTCACCCACAAATAAAATAATGACACCATCTATGGTTTTTCAAGTCAATTGCCTGAAAATCAACAATGTCAGCTAATTCGACCCCAAATTTAGAGTAATTCTTAAGAAAATAGATCCATAGAACATGCAAGAATTAATGCAATCAGGGAATAGAAATAAAATATATATAAACTATCAAAGAAACGTTTAGCAAGTTACTTAATCAATTCAATAGCCATAAATGAAAGAAAAACCTTAAGGCTAAAAATTGATGAAGAATGAAAACTAAAACCAAACCTGGTTAGGATCAGCAGGATAAGTACAAGTAGTGTACTTATCATTGACGTTAGCTATTCGGAGAAGCTTTTCAGCCTCTCCTTTGTCACGCTTTCGAATTGCAACAATTGTGTCTTGCCGGATTGCCATCGGCAAGACCGAGTATCCTTCATAGTCAATATGTTCTCCAATCAAGTTCACTCTCCCTGTAGGTAAATAGCCATTAATGATCAAGGAATTTGAACTAATTTTTTCTAGCGCATTTTCTCGGCAAACAATCACAAAATTCTAATGCAAATTTGAATCAAATATTTTCTTAACCATGCAACGAAGAAAAAAAGAATTCAAACAATTTTTCTCAGTGTTTCTCATGAAACAATCACAACATTCTAATGCGAATTCAAATTAAACATTTTATTAACCACGCGACCAGAAACAGAAAATTCTAGTGCGAGTTCAAATTAAACAATTTCTTAACCACGCAACGAAGTAAAAAAAATTCAAAGAATTTTTTCTTAGTGTTTCTCAGCAAACAATCAGAAATTTCTAGTGCTAATTAAAATTAACATTTTCTTAACCGCGCAACGAAAATAAAAGAATTCAAACAGTTCTTCTCACAGTGTTTCTCAGCAAACAATCAGAAAACTCTAATGCGAATTCGAATCAAACATTTTCTTATCCACGCGACCAAAAATAGGAATTCAAACAATTTTTCTCAGAGTGTTTCTCAGCAAGCAAACAGAAAATTCTAGTGCGAATTCAATTTAAACAGTTTCTTAAACACGCAACGAAAAGAAAAAAATTATTCAAACAGTATTTCATAGCAAACTAACAGAAAGTTCTAATGCGAGTTCAAGCCAAACATTTTCTTAACCACGCAACAAAAAAAGAATCTCGCTTAGTGTTACTGTTTAGCTAATTCGAACAGAGAAAAGCAGACCTGGAGATCGAGCAAAGACTTCGGGAGGGTGACCGAATACTTCGAGAAACTTGGACTTCAGTGTACTGAATCGAAGCTTAGCTTCTTCAAGCTGTGGTCCTTCTCCGTACACCGGTTCAAGCGAAGAGTATATTGGAATCGGAAGCTCACCATGGTTCGCCATTGCTTTCTCTGATGAACACCGCTACTTTTTCTTTCTTTCAATAATTACTCTGCTTATCTTGATGAATAATTTGATCGTTATTCGTTTTATAATTATGCTTTATTTAAAATTATAAATATTAATTCTACAATTTTTATGGCATTTTTTAAGGTATTACGTAAATCTCGAATTAATATTCAAATTTAAATTTAATATATAATACGAAATTATTAACACCTTAGATTATTGAATGATTTATTTTAAAATATTTTAATATATTGAATATTAATTAATATTAAATAAATAGTTAAACTCGAAAATTCTAGCATTTAATAGAATATATACTACACGTTTCTGTGTAGGAATTTGGATAACGATTTAATATCCAATCCCAACAAAAAAACGATAATCATTATATGATAATAAAAGTGTAACGTAAAGAAGGGCTAATTGCATTAGAGGTCCTCACATTATAGTTCTAATTTTAAATTAATTTCCAAACTTTAAAACGTTCTAATTAAATTCTCATATTATCAATATTACATTAATCAGTTACTTTTGTTAGTATAGCCATTAACATAAAATAAACTTTATATTTTATCAAGTATTATATAATACATAGAAATATTAATCATCCAAATTATTTATTTCTTTTACAATTTATTGCAAACTATTGATTGAGAAATGCTGGTTTAATTAACTTGACTCATGTTTTTAGGATGAGTATTTGGTATATTTGCAGTGTATTTTTCTGTTCCACAAGAAATCTTGTAAAATTGGTATGTAGCAAATCTTGTATCTTGATTTGATGGTCAAAGTGTTAATCGTTATATATATGACTTGAGTTCAAATCGTGTTAATTGTCTTATTGTTAAGACTTTGTTTTTTTCTTGTAATTCACCAAAAAAATGGTATCTATCTCTTTTTTTTTTAATATTTATTTATTTTAATATTTTACTATACTCATATAAGATATTTATCAATCTTCTGTCCTTGCTTATAAAGTAACTCCACTGGCAATGTACCAAATAATTTTTGCTATGTTTCCGTTGCTTTTAGATGATTAATTATCAGTTAAATTTTGCTATTAGTCTCTCTGTTGTGAATTTAATCCCTATACTTTAATTTGGTCATTGTTAGTCTTTGTACTTTTTTGAATTTTAAAATTCTAATCCCCACCAAATTTAAATTGTTAAACTCACTAAGTCAAGTTCTGCTAGTTCCATAATCTAAAGCGGCATACATATTATCCTATGTTTAATGTCGTGTCAGCTTATTATTCACACATATTACTCACTAAAATCTAGTTAATGGGTTAACGACTACCACCTACGTAAAGATTGAAATTTCAAAAATTGAAAAGCATAGAGGTTTAGAATGATCTAAAGTGAAGAATATGGACTGGATCTATAATTATACGCTTAGTATGAGAGTAATAATTGAACATAACCAAATAAATTTATTTACTACAATTTGAGTCAAAACAAAAATTTTAAGAACTAAAATTAGCCAAACCAAAAAATTACAGGGCTAAAATTAATTAAATTAAAATATAGAACAGTGACTAATAACAAACTTTAACATTAATTATAAATGCCACCGACATGCTGGGATCGCCATGTGAAAGCGCCAGTTCATGGTTCAACATTTTCATGTGAATATCTTTAAAATAGTGCCTTAAATTTCACGAGTCCAGTTCCACAAGTTCGAGTTGCTTACATTTTTATTAAGGCTAATTATGGATTGGATTTGAATTAATATTAGTACGGAATAATGAGATTAATGAGATATTATAAGATTTTATAATAAAATTAATGTTTAAAAATATTAATATAAAATAATTTCGATTTATATAATTCAAGTTTAAAGCTTTGATTTCTTTTCTATATTCACTACTCAGATTATTTTGAATTCTAATAATTTCAAATTGAGATCAAATGGAGTTAAAGTTGAATGCGTTTAAATTATTGATCTTTTATGTTCAAATAAAGTTAAATCAAGTTTGAATTTATGTGGATTAAATTGAATTTTCGAGTTTAAATTAATCTTTTTTGAAAATATAATAATTAATAAAATCAAGCATTGTAAACATCAAATTGAATAAATAACTAAACAATTAATTTGATTTTATATTTATCAAAGTTTCGCTCAACTCAAAACATGAATTAAAAATTTTGTGTGAGCTCATTCATATTTATAAGTCACTAACTCAAAATCATTTTAAGTACAACCATTTTTTTTATTTTTTTTAAATTATGTTATCTTTAATTTAATATTTAATGATTTTCTATTTTCTATTAATCAAAATTTTATATATAATCATTTTAATATTTTTTAATTATTTACATTATATTATTACAAATTTAATTTTTATATGATATATACTAAATAATATATAAAAATAACATAGTATTATAAATATAAAAAAACAAGCCAAGTTAGGTAAAGATAGAGACCTTGAATAACCCAATCGCAACCTGTATTTTAAATAAATTTATTTTTTTTTTTATTCAAATTTATTTTTTGACCTAATATTTTTGTCAAAATCTTTACGAATTTTAATCAAACTTCTAAATTTAAAAAAATAACCCAACTCATGAATAAATCTTCGAATCCTTCACTTGAAGTTAGATTCTTGAACCTTTTCGAGTATTATTGTGTTGCTGAAATCATTTTTTTATTTTTTGGTGTAAAAAGAAAAATCATAGAAAATTAAACTAAACCGACAAAACTAAAAGTACCACTAATCTTATCATTATCAAGGACTTCAAGTAATATCTAACATTTTTGGCAAGACGTGTATCTTTTCCGCATCCGCACAAACCATCTTCATAATACGACCAGTTGCTGATATCATTTAAGACCAAATAATCTGGACATACTTGTCATCAAACCAGGTAAGTTTTGCCCACAAATTCTCTAAACATTTAATCAACAAACTCATATCCCCCTAAAAAGTTTCAAATTTCAACTGCAAATAGTTGGATTCATCAAATAATAATAATCAAACAGTTAAAACTTAAAAAAAGTTGGATAAAAGGCGATGGAATTACAGGTAAAAAAACACCCCTAACGATCACAGTGAAAACAACTAGTCCATATGATGTCCAAACGTTTTACTATTTAACTATCATATATCAAAAACTGCTCCCAGCAACATAAGTATGTGTTTTCTCACTTCATTGAACCTAGACTGGTGGAAAGTGTAGATATGGGAAGACCATGGAGTGAAATTCCAGAGTGACCGGGATGAAACGTTCAACGAAATAACGAAAAACAGGGAATAGGAGCATACTCTCCACATCTATGAAACGGAATGGTATTCTAGGTTCATGAATCCTTAGATGTGCTAGAAGCAGCAATTTGACGAATTCTTCGTTGATGAACGTCCCAATTATACACCCGAGCGATGGTTACCTGTGAAATGGTACCAAAACAATCGGGAACAAAAAACACACAGATGCTGATGATATGTGCATATCATATATATACCGAGCAGGCATTAAGCACAAGGCATCTATTGCAAGAAAGTCCTTGTGCCATGTGCTTTTGGTGGATTTAATCCTTTTACTATAATTTGATCATTTTTAGTTCCTTTACAATTCGAAATGTGTTTCAATCCCGAGAAGAACCCTTTTTTCCCGTGTGGTTTATTTTTCATGAACATGTGATGATGGAACATATATGTTGTGGCATTTTTTGTATGGTTGGACAATTTTTTTTGCACATTTAAAAAAGACAAAAAGAAAAGATATTGTATTCATCCAACTGTGCCAAAAAAATGCGAAGGTGTATATGCCCATCACCACATATTTAAAATAAAAAAGAAAAACAAGTCAATTTATTTGACAGAACTAATGCAGAAAGGTTGACATCAGGACTTAAAACACACATTCCGAGAAGTAGACAAACTAGAAAAGATGAAATTATAGTATGGGTACTAAATCCACCAAAAAAACATAGTACAGGGACTTTTTATAAATTTGACCAATTTTCTAACATCCCTAATCAATATGAGCTGCATGAGGAGCTAGTATCCTTTAAAACATCACTAGACACTAGGAATGTAATATAATATAGAACAACGATACTACCTGGGTTACAGTCACTTGATCCCTCAAGAACTGCAAATCAGCTATAAGAACTTCTAAACTTGCTTTTGCGTTTTCCAAGTTCTTTTTCAGTAGCGAAGTGGCCTGCACATGGAAAGTTACGGAATTAGTCTTTTCTTCTGTTAAAACGCACAAACAGTACACAACCGGTTGCAACTATTGCACCTCTTCACATGAATATTCCAACATGACATTTGCTCCCAGCCATAAACAAACTGAATCATTATCCTCAATGCGAGCTTGTGAGTATATGCCTTCAGACACTTCGAAATCAGCAATAAGAGCCTATATAAGCCAAGAGTAACATTACAAGTCATTAGCATATATGCATCACATTTAAGAGATAAAGAAGTCCAATTCCATTTTTTGAGCTTGTTTGTACAACAAGCATGCGAACTGTAGGATTTGAGAACTTAAAACCTAACCAAGCACAGTATGAATGTCTTATACAATTCAAACCCAGATTCCAAAATAATAATCATGCCTGAACCTAGTGAATTTCATGCAATATTGGCCCATATATAGCAGATTATAAATTCACCAGGTTTAGTCACATGAGAAATGAACAAAACTAACGAGTTTCATCGTGTTTTAGTGATCCATAACACCTCAAGTTCCAAAACGAAATGAAGAATAAAAATCTTCTCTAAACAGAAGAAACACAACATAAAAGACAATATATCAGAGAAATACGAACCTCACCGGTACCCTTCTTAGCTTCTAGAGTGGCAACCACGTCCAAGCATTTCTCGATATCAGGAATTTTTGCCTGATGACCACAATAAAAAATCATATTACCCAAAAAACCCCATGACATGTCAATATCTTTAAGCAAAATATATTGACATGAATGAGAAAAAGCATCCTGGTTGAACTTTGGGAGGGAATTAACATAGATTAACCCAACATAAACTATCATGTAACTGAACTTCATCCTAACATAACATGGTACGCATAAAAAGCTTAATTGCATTCACCCAAAGACTATACAAAAGGCTTGAATTAGAAAGGCAGATTCTAACATGCTAACACCATTAAAAAAGGGAAAATTACATGCAAAATTTGATTTTGCCTCGCTATCGTTCTCTCTAAGTATGAACTAACAAGCATTTCCCCAAATAATCAAATTCGTAGTAATTTACCATGAACCCCATAGATGGATTTTACGGGTGAGAACGATTTTGTTGTAATATCTTTGATTTCAAGGATTAAAAACCAATTAACAATCAAATAAATCAACAGCGTTTTCCCCGTGATTGGTTCACTAATGAATTTATTTTTATCACTCTTCATGAAAAATGGTCAACCATTTAACATAAATATAAACTACAAAAATAGCAAAAACACTCTCAAACATCATATAATACACTAAGAAAACAATAGACAGTGAAAGAAAAAGATCTCAGTATAATACCTGAAGATCCCGTTGCTGAGCAAGAAGTTTCATCTCAACCAATTTATACTGCTGAAGCCTGAAAACTCAATAGCATCAACCAAATAAAAAGCTAAAACAATTCAATCCCAACTAAATACGAAAACAAAACAAAAAACCCTAAAAAATTTTAGTAACATTGAGAAGAAATGGAGGGACCTTTCTTGGAGAAAAGCAAGGGCGGAGTTGACATCGAACCCGGTTTCAGTGAGATAAGTCTCGACATCTTCTACGAATTGAGCTCCCGGGATTCCTCGCCTCTCCGTCGTCGTTTTGGGCGATTCCGTCGAAGACGAAGATGCAGCCGCCATGTTTGATTGTTTCACGAATCAAGAAGTGAGATCGGAGGAAGGTTTTTCGCCGGAAGATCCGTAGGGTGAGCTTCGAATGGGGTTTTTCCGGTCGACGCTGGTGACTGCTGTGGGCGGCTGAGCTAGGGAGCGGAGCTTTGGATTTTGAAGGTGGATACACTGAAGCAGAGGAAAAAAAAGGTCAGTGAGTGAGATCGTGAGAGATACAGAGATTAGATTATTCGAACTGAACGACGTCGTTTGGATGGTGGAAACTAACAGTATAATATGGGCTACATTCTTGGGCCTATTTATTATTTTCAGCCCATTTGATAATATCATACAGTAAAAAAGAGTGAAAGTATCCGTCATTTTTGGGCCTATTTATTATTTTCAGTTTAATTTTTGGGTTTAAATGGATAATTTTTTATTTTAGAGAGTTCGGGGCTTCTATTAGCCCCTTAAATACATCACTGATGTCCGTTGATTTGTACTTACAATCGTAATTATAGTTATTATCACTAAAAGTGTTTATTAATCGAGTCAAGCTTTTACACGAATTTTTAATGAATTTTATTCAAATATAGATTAGTTTAATGATTTATTTTACTATTCAAAAAATTATATTAATATATATGATAATCTATTGTACATTACTATACTTTTCAGTAAGATATTTAATTTCAAATCAATGATTAGATGTAAATTATTGACTTAATCTTAGATTAGGCATTGGTTATCGCTACGTTTATAAACCTTAATTAGATATTAAATAGATTAATCAAAATATCAATATTGATTGGTGATTTTTTTTAAATCATATTAATTTAATTAGAGATTTTGATATTTTATAATGAAAGGGGTTGGTGTGGTGGAGGATGGTAGCTTCCAAGCTTTTATCTAATGAAAGGAAGTTTAATTTGTCGATGAATATTGGAAATTGATTAGCTCTCAACCACTTGTTTAAGTGCATTGCTAAGTGGGATTTCTTTGCTTATCCATCACATCTAAATCATTAATTGTTTAACATGTGTTGTTGTTTTTTTTAATATTTTAGTATATTTTTATAATGTATTTGTTAATTTCTTAATTTTATTTGCGAAGATTAAAAATTCTACTGATTGAAGGAGATGCTCTTGCTACAGTGAAGAAGCTACATGCCTTTCTTTTTGTTTTTTAATGCCTTGAATGGAATTGAGGAACTTGTTCATTTGATTATGATTAATTTTTCAAAATTTAAGAAAATATAATAACTAAATTTAACCAATTTAAAACTTACACAATCACTAATAGCAAAACTTATCCATTTCATTAATTTAAACAAGCTTTCAAAAGTCAACATTTTATGGGATGTAAAGTTCCATTTTGCTTTTTTTTTTCAGCCGAAAGTATTTTTCTTAATTATTTAGAAAAGGGTATGAATGCAAGCATGTGTTTCAACAATCAGGTGACACGAATTTCACTCAGGAAAAGAAAAAGGTTGTAATTGCTTTTGAAAATGTTATTATAAAAGCTTGAATTGTGACATCCAATATGAAGCACTAATGGTGGATGTTGACAGCTGAAAAGTGTTGCTTTTTCACTTGCATTGTGATGATAGACATTGATTAAAGTGATATTTAATCAAATACAGTATTTATTTTAGAATTATGGTTTGAGATGTAAATTTAATATTAATTCGATTGGTATTAATATTATTATCAATGTAAGAGGATATAAATTTGAGTGTGCTTAAACGTATTATTCTCCTATTTATGGATTAGAGAGAGAATATAAATAGTTTTAAACATTATGTCACGTAGAGCAAATAATCATCATCTATACTAAGATTATTTAAAAAAACTATAGTTTTGAAACTCAAATATCAAAGCGAGATAAAAAAAAATTGGTAAACTACATTAATAGTCATTCAATTATAAAAAACTACAAAATAATCATTCGATTGTTTAATTTTATTTTATTTATCACTCAATTATATTGAAGTTTTTGATGTTATCATTTTTATTTTAAATGAACGAAATTAAATAATTAAATAATATTTTATAATTTCAGACAAATTATTATTAATTGAATTACTCAACCCAAAAAAGTTTAATATCACTGTAAAGGCTAAATCATGAATAGAACCATTTAGGAAAGAAAACAAGGGGTAGGCCCTATTGGTCCCACTGTGTTTTATCACTATGAAACTGACCTAACCAAAGCATATTTGTCTCAAGACTAGGTGGAGCCCCACTCACTCCCTCACTATCACCTACCATTTTCTCAATAAAGCTCGCCCACCCTTCAGCCTCAGCCTCGCCTTCTCTGACATGTGCCTAATTTCAGGGCACTCACCCCTTCGTTCGGATGCAAAAAGTAGAAAGGTTTGGGGCTGGGGACAATTATTTTTATTCATTTTAGTAGAAACTTCACTGAAATCTAGCTAACCAAACACAAACAGGTCATAATATAATTACATAGAACATTGAAAAAAATAAAAGTGAAAACAAAACCACCACCTCACCTCGGAGATTATCATCAGCCCACGATAGAGTAGTGGAGTAGCAGCCAATAGCAAATAGCCAACAGCCAATGGCTAAAGTGGTTTAGGCCCCCATCAGTCATCAAGTGCATTTTGTCACCTACCTTAATTTGTCACCTCCTCATAAAAAATCACTTCGGACCCTCAAAAAACCAATAAACAAAATCAACCATTAATCCATCAACGAGTAATAATATTCCCAGAGGTGAAAACGCTGGATTTCCCCCCTTTTTCTTTTTCTTTTTGGATTAACAAAGGCGGATTGGATTCAAAAGCCATGGAATAAAATGAAAATTGATGATAAAAATGGAGGTAAAGAAGTAAAGAACACATGTATTTGAACAGGGGCGATATTTTCGTTTTTGAAATAAAATTTTACGTTTACGTAATAAAGAGAGAGAGAGAGAGAAGAGGCTGACACTTGGCAATTATAATAAAGAAAAGTGTCACGGCCTAGTCGGCGGCTGCGAATGAGACGGAGGGGCTGAGCTGGAGCTGGCGGCGGAACCAGATAGCAGCTCGGCGAGAGTGGTCATGGCTCGAACTTGCATCTCAAGTGCCGCTATGTAATCAGTAGCTTCTTCAAGAATAACTGGCAACGGTTCCTTTCGGCAACCGGGAACTAACCGTCCAAGAACTTTCACTTTCCTTTGAACGTTCGGTAAACTTCTCGCTTTCAATTTCAAGACGCTAACTCTCGGTTTCTTCGACCGGCTACTCCTGGTGACGGCCGCCACGGATGCGGCGGATCCTCGTTGTCTCTTCCGCTTTCGGAACTTCAGCTTAAGCCGGCCCGTCAAAATGGCTCGACTCCACCTGGCTTTTCCTTTAGCCGTGACGGCCAAAGCTTTATCAGCAGCTTCACGGACAGCTCGACCACCGCGTGGAGCCGAAGGAGAAGCAGTAGAACCGTTTTCCAGACTGAGCTGACTCAAAGCTTCAACGAGTTTCGAGGAAAAGATCTGCTGCTGCGTCTCTGATTTCCATCTGGTGTGGCTCTGGTTGATCTGATTCTCTTTGATCATCGGTTTCTTCTTCTTCATCGTCTTCCTTCGATCAGAATTCATGTTTGTCGATGGATTCATTATTGTGGACGCCATACCGGATCAAATCCGTACGATTCGGTGAATTACAACAGAAAAAAACTGCAAAAAAATGGAATTTAGATTCAGAATTTTTTAGATATTTGAAACCAAAATTCCAAAGAAGAAGAGAGAAAAAGAATTTATTACGGATTTAGTTGAAGTCAGAGAAAAAAGTTAGAACGGGGATGAACGGACGGAACGGAGTCGGTAACGGATGTCGATGATTCGTTGTTAGAGGGAGAGAAAAGGCCGTAAAGAGAGCATGCGTCAGTTATTGGGTATTTTCCCTTTAATTTATTGGCTTTTGGTATTGGTTGGGGGTGTGGATCATTCGGTCGGACCGCTCTTGCGAGCGGGTTCCGTTTTAATTTTTTTGCAAAAGTTTGACACGTGTATTTTCCCCTCCCAGTGGCGGAGCTTAAAATTTTTTCAACTGAAATTAAATTATATATTTTTATTCACAATATAAATGTAATTTATATTTTAATAATTTATATCTTTATAATTTTTGAAGGGTTAAATTAATTTTTTGTTTTTTTTGAGATCAATATGTAATTTTATTATTACTAATTTAAAATTTTATAAATTATAAAATATTTAAATTAAAATTTTATTATTTTAGAGGAATCATAACCCTTTTAAGTCTTCGTTTCGTCATTGTCTCAATTAGTTTAAAATAATTTAATTTTAAATGTTTTTATTAATTTATAAATGATACGTGATTTATTTTAATTTTTTATACATTTTTAATATACACAATTTACTATTTTTACCAATTGTGTCACAAGTTAATTAAGTGTCAATTACGTTAAAAAATTATGAAAATATCTTTCCATAATTAAAACAAATAATATTATTCAAGAGTATTTAATATTTTCATTTAAAAAACAAAACAAAAAAAATACTTATGGCGAGATTTAAACTCACGCAATATGGATTAAATAAACATTAAATTAACCGCTCAATCAAAGCTTTATTATGATTTTTATATTTTTTTATATGCACAATTTATTTATATATCTATACTTTCGTACTATTAATAAAATCACTGATAAATTTGATGTAATAAATTAATCGAATATCAAATCAATTAAGAAATTATGAAAATATCCATTCATAATTAAATTAAGTCGTATTATTTGAGAATACTTTAATTTTTTTATTTTAACAAATACTAAAGAAATATAGAGATTTAAATTCACTCCAATTGAATTTATAAAATTTTAAATTTATTGTTAAATCAAATATTTTATTTTTTATTATATGTTATTTTTAAACAAATTTATATTTTAAATTTATTATTTTCATACATATACGTGTGATAAGATTCTTAATATATTATATAAATTAATTATAATTTAGTCATTTTCACGGTGTCATGTTTCAATTGCCCTTGTCCAAATAACTTTCAATTTTTGTCGTTTAAAAAAAATCTATGCTATAATAATTATTATCTAGAGAATTTTTAATATATTAATTTTATAATAATTAATTGAATTGGATGGATTTACTCGTCTCCCATTTATAAAAAGGGAGGACTCCAAATAAAAAATAACTGCATAATAAATTATTTGGCTCTTCGATTTTATATAAAAAAGTTATTTTTAGTTTTTTATTTAATTTTTTGTTTTTTAGTTATTATATTTATGTTATTTATTAAATCATTCAAAAATAGATGAAAAATTATTACTTGTTAACTTTGTTGACGTGCTATACACATGGATTGCCACACAAACAATTAATTATTTTTTAAAATTAAAAAAATATTATAAAAGTATTAAAAATGGATAAAAATACTAATTAATTGTTAATAAGGCATACATGTGGACAGTCACATGAATGCCATATCAAAAAAGTTAACAAATATTAATTTTTTTAATTTATTTTTAAGCAATTTAACAAATATTATAAATTGAAGGGTTAAAAGAAACGAAAAATTAAATAAAATGTTATTTCAAATGCCAAATATAATTATGCTAATAATTAAATAAAACTATATTAAATTTTCAAATTAGAGTGGCTTATAGATAGAATTGGGTCATCCTAACATTTTATATTTGTAATTGAGCTCGGTCCACTTAAATATTTAATTTTACTATTTAAAATTAATAATATATTATTTATATTAATATTTACATATTTTTATAATTAAATTTAAAAATAAATATTTTTAAATTAATTATTTACTTTAAATTCAAGTTATGCCAAGTTAAGGATAAAAAGAAAATTTTTGTATAAATCTAACACGAGTTGGACAAGAAATCTAACCTATAAATATGTTTATTTCTAAAAAAAATCAATTATTCATTAGATTGAATAAATTTGATACTTACCGTGCTTTGAAAACAGAGTGTGTTTGATAAACTGAAAATTTAAGTGTTAAAATATTAAGTAATGATTTTTATTGCTAAATTTTACAAGTGCTAAATTTATAAATATAAGTATTGAATATAATTATATTGTTTGATAAATGTATATATTAATTTTTAAAATATTATTTATTTTTAATTTTAGTATTATTGATATAATATTTTATATTATTCTAGATAGTTTTGGATAATATATATGGTAATTTGCATATCTCATTAAAAAGGTATACAACTAATGACATAATCGCTTAGGACTTTTTTTTATATAAATAACTAATGAAAATATAAATATCGAGATACCAAATTAGGTAAAAAAAAAATAAGCATTGAGAATAAATCTTAAAAAAATTAAGTATGGAATTATCTGAAAAAACTTTTCAACTTATAGAGTTAAAAATTTCACCATATACTATGAATTTACATGCTTGCATTATTTTTTTTACGATTAATTTTCGAATTAACTTGATATCTCTATCATATCGATTAAAAATATTATAGATAACAATTAAAATATTTTTTACATAAAATAAATAATTAAAAATTTTAATTTATTTTAAATTTGACATACATAGTCTATACAAATAGAACATGAAATATTATGGATTATTAAAATATTAATCATAGTAAAAATTATGTTAATAATTTTACACAAATATAAATAGATATTGCTCATTTTCATAAATTATGAAGTAAATGGACACGTGAGGTTGGCTTGGCTTCCAATAATTGACAAAGGAGGCACCGTCCCATGAGGAATATAAATTGATTTCATTAGCTCCATTATCTAAATAAAAATATTAAGTATACAAGTTTTTTGATTGTATAAGTAAGATTAAGAGATCGATAAACATTTTATAAGTGTATATTAAAGTATTAAAAAATATATATTTAAGAATTTTGTGTATTGATTTGATGGTTATGGGTTTCATTGCTTCAGATGTGATTTGAGTTCGAGTCGCGTTAATAACTGTTTGTTGTAATTCACCAAAAAAAGAATACATGACAACTTTTTAAGGTTGCTTGTGAAATAAAAATAAAATAAAATGTCAATTTATCAAATATTAACCCTTATCTAAATATGATTATTATTTTTGAGTAAACTACACCTAATGTTACTAAATTATTAATAACTTTACGTTTTGGCCACTCAAAAAAATTACAAAATGTTCATTGAATTATTCAAAATTTTTCATTTAAATAATTGGGTTGTTAAAATTATTATTGTATGGTCATCTCAGTTTGCATCGTCTACATCAATAAAAAGTTCACATTCCCTTTCTCTTCTTCAATTCACTTTTTTTTAATGAAATATCTTTGAACATCACAAATCTGTGAACTAAAATCCATATAGCTTTATTCTTCAATCTCCGACATTAATCGTCAGGTCAACTTGGATGTATATTCTTCTACTCGTTAATATATATTAATCCACCAAATCGATAATCAAATTATTGTTTAAAGCTTACTATCTGAACTTTTTTCTTAAAAAAAAAAACTTAATAACCTAATAACTTAAATAAATACTTCGAATAGTTCAATCAGACTTTTATAGTTTTTTATTAATAGTATACTTTTTTTTCATATATTTTTTTGCTTAACAAAAGTTTGTATAACGACATATTATTAAAAATATAAAAAATTTAAGAATAAATATAAATTAATATATTTTAACATGTCACATCAGGAAAAAAAGTTCAATAAAGATTTAATTACAGTATAAAGCATATAATAAAGGTTTAATTACAATATAAAGCATATAATAATATTAATTTAATCATGTCCAAACCATATAATGACTCTCCATGATGCTCTCCAAAAATAATAAAAGAAAGCAATCACCGATTTGATTTTATGTTAATCAACAATGTGATCTTTACTTTAATCGTGCAATTGATTTGATGCACGTTATATTGGAAAAACCCTTTTCTTTTAGTTTCCATCACCGTGTCTTAATGTTTAAAAAATGGGATTAGGCAGATTGAATTTTAGTTTAGTTGAAATCGATATTATTATCAGTGTAAGAGTACGTAGATTTAAGTATGTTGAAGTGTATTATCCTATTATTTAAGGGTTAGGTATGGGTTACGAAAATTCTAAACATTATATCAAAAAACAAAATTAAAAATCGTGATGTTATACTCATGTAAAAAGAAATAAATAAATAATGATTAAAGTGAAAAAGTCGGATCGAATCAATTAAATTAATCAAACTAATGAATTTCGGTTTTTTTACTCAATTTTTCGATTTGATTTTGGTTTTAAATTTTTGAAATATATATTTTTCAATTTGATGACGCATTTATGTGGACTCAACATGATATAGTCAATGGGGCATCAATGGTTATTTGTTGAGTCGAATAGTTTAAACACAGTCTAGACATTGAGAGGAGTCTTTGAGAGATCATTAGCCGACGCTTTGACTCGAGTGATTTAGTGTCAGACTCGTTTTTTACATTTTTGGGTTCTAGGTGAACCAATAAATTGAGTCACTTTTTAAATAAAATATAAAATATAATATAATAAAAATTGAAATTTTTTGAGGTCCTAAGAGATGAAGCATTTATAGTGAAAAAATTGAAAACCTTAGACATTTAATTAATTTATTTTAATATGAATTTTTTCCTCACGTTAAAAACTCAAAAAATATTTTTTGAACCACTTCCAATCTTAGACCATTGATAGCTACACTCTCAAACACTCCGGGGTCGGACATGTTCAATATATGTTATGGTAGGAGTGGCAAGTTAGGCTTGTACATATTTATCAGGAAGGGAATATGGTTAAAGATTGTTCGGCTAAATTGACCATTGAGCAAGATTTGAAATTGCAAATGTTGCAACATCCACCAAAGGAGTTGTTACTTGTCATGCAGGAGGATAAGGAGAGTCGCGCCACAACTCAAGCACTCATACAGTAGATTTAGGGTTCCTTTGAATGGACGGTATGTTTACTTGTTATTAATGTAAAAATAACAGTAATAATGATAAATATTGTAATTATACTGTAACATGATATTAAAAAAAAAAAACTAAACACACCACAATAAAAATAAACATTCATCCAAATTAACCTTAATTATTCGATTTTCTATTTTTTTACCCAAAAAAAGTATACATATTTTTTACAATTTAAAATTATATTTTTAAAATATTTAAATTCAAATCTAAACTCAACTCAAAACCAAATAAAACCCAATATAGACATAGAATCAAAACCTAAATATAAAATACCCAATACCCAATTCAAGGCCTATTAAAATTTATTGTGTGATACACTAAATTTTAAAAATCCAAACCCAATTAATGTTTATTTACTTTAATACATACAAATTATTTGGAAACTTTTAGTAGATTTCGATGTTGAATTTAATATATATATATATTTTTTCAAATTAGTATCTTTTAACTTTTATCATATATTTTTATTTATTTTTGTAACTTTATTAAAATTGGACGACGTGAACATTCAGACACGTATCACACATGTCAGCTCATCATTTGAAATATTTACTACGTGTAACAACATAATCAATCTAAATAAAAATTAGTTTGATATTATTTTTAAAAAAATTAGATTAAATTATAGGTAAAAGACACCAACCCTACAAATTTAGTGTTAATTACAATTATCCCTAGAAGAATACCCACTTTTAGGATGTGGGTACTTATTACGTCCACCGTTTGGATGTGACAAGTTAACAAAAGCAATGTTTATAAAATTAAGGATAATTTATTTTCTTAACATGTGATATTCAAGTTATGCAATCAATTCGATATTTTATTCAGAAATTAATTTTAAGTAATCAATTCGAGATTTTATTTTCAAAATTTGTTTACGACAATTACATTTATACATTACTTGAATTGGGGCATAAAAATGAAAAATGTTTCGTAAAATTGAAATAATTGAAAACAATAGTTTTTCAATTTTAAATGAATTGATTCTAAGTTCGAACTTATATAAATATAAAAAAAATCTTATTTTTAATAGTAAATTTGTTATCTTTAGTACTTAAAATTTTATGTAAATAAATAGTAAAATAATAATTTGACCTATAAAATTGATAAAATTTTAATATAAAATTTTAAAAATTATAAAATTATTTATCAAATATATTAAAAATATATAACTCAATTTCCACTATTTAAAAAAAAAATTGACATTGCCCCTGTACTCGGGAAAAAGTCCCGAGCTACATATGATCCATTTATTTTTGGATAGAGAGCTTTGGGTTTTTGGGCCATTTGCTTTTTTTTTTCGTGGTCTAACCCTATGGGCTCAAACTTGAGCTATCCTTCCAAAAAAGGCTCACCATTAGTGTAAAATAGTCATTTTATAAAAAGTTTGAGGACGTTTTCGGCAACTCAAGTCCTTCCCTTTCTCAAAACCCTAATTCCAGTTCCCCACTATATCTACCCATCCTCTTGGCCTCCGCCTCAATAAACATTACTCAACTTTTCTCTTATTCTTCAAAATTTTTCTCCTTCAAAATCATCTGTAGAAATTGTCTCTTGATGGGTTCCCTTTACTCTAATACTCATAGTTTCAGGGAATTTCACCATCGAATTTTATAATTTCAAGAGGCATAGATTATTTGCAGAAACGTTGAGTCACTTCTCCTTCATTATTTTCCCAGGTGCAGTGAATAAGATCCTGCGAAATCCCCTTTTTTTTTTTTTTTTTTTTTTAAATTTCCCCAATATTTATAATTTTTTAAAAATTATTAGGGTTTCCAATGATGGCATGAAATCTTTGAGACCTGATCAATTTTTTTGTTTGATGACAACTATAAGCAAATCCACTGAGGACCCTTTCTTTTCAATCCTTCAATCCTCTCCTTTTTTTGTATTTTTTTAAGAAACCCGTTCTTTTTATTATATGATGAAATATGCACTGGGCTCTGAGCAGTTTCAAATGTATTCTGCGAATTTGATGGAAATTGCAGCCTAGAAAGCTAGTCTGATAATTTTAAGCTTGTTAACTGAAGTTACGTCGTGGCCATGGTATGGATTGCTGTTTGTGTTGATTAGTTGCTTTCATTAACAGCATATTATACCGTGCCCATGACTGTAGCATCACTTGGCAGCTCTATGGGCGTATGTTTGCCAGTACAAGGAAGAGGAAATTGCAGCATTAGAAGCTTGTTCTGTGAAGTTAAGCTGTAATTATAGTTTTAGGGAATTTAACCCATTAATTTATTTCAAAATTTCTAGAGGCATAAGATCCTGTGAAATCCCCTTTCTAAAAAAATACCCAAATTTTATGATTTTTAAAAATAATTTACTAGGGTTTCCGATGATGGCATGAAATCTTTGAGACCTGATCAAAACGTTTTTGTTTGATGATAACTTTAAGCAAATTCACTGAGGACCCTTTTTCTGCAAATAATATTTTTCTTTTTTTAAAAAAAAAAAAAAAGAAATATTTTTATATGTAGATGAAATATGCACTGGGCTCTGAGTAGATTTCAAATGAAATCTGTTTAATTTGATGGAAATTGCAGCCTAGAAAGCTAGTCTGATACTTTTATAAAAATAACTCGAAATTTTTATTAATTATAGAGGTTATTTATATCTTTATTATGTATGAATAGTGTAAAGGGGTTGATGTTATTTATTTGAATTGATTGGAATTTCGAAATGGTGAAAAAAAAGAACGACAGAACATGAATGAATTACAGTTTGGAAGATTTCTTTGAACTACGGGCAGCTACGAATTCTTGCATCTTTATAAACTGTTCTGTTGTCATTTTGTCATAAAATTTATACGCCCTCTCCTGTAGAAGAATTAAATGAAAAAAGTTTAATATTAATATTTGAAAACAGATATTGTAGGGATGAGGAAGAAGCATAAACATATTGGATCATATATTGGCCATTTATTAAAAGGTGAACTTAACTTTGATTTGTTTAAAGTGCGAATTTAGTTGGTCACATTAATTAATTATTTGATCAGTGATTTTATTATGTTTGTGACAGAATATTGGTTTTATTTTTTTGATGATGTTAGTGATTGAAATGAAAATTGAGTAGTTGAATTGATATTTGAATAATTATTTTATTTGTATTAAAATTAATTTATTGTTGGTGTAATTTATTCTTATTAATATTATAACAAATTCTATTCCTCAAGTTAATGTCTTTCCCCCAAAAATAAACTATGGCTTGACAATGAAAATATACCTTCTCGAGGGCGAGTGCTTGATGAAGATCCAACTTGAATCCATCATTGATGATAGATTTGTACCTAATAACAATGTCGTGATTGTTGTGTGCAATTAGTCGTGCAATTTCTCGAGCTTTCTTCAACAATTCAGTTCCTTCAACAACGTAATTTACAAACCCTAATTTTTGAGCTTCTTCAGCAGTGAATGGCATGGCTGTCAACGATACTTCACGAGCTTTGTTTGGTCCTATAATACGTGACAGCTTTTGGGATAATCCCCACGATGGAACTATCCCGAATCTACAAATACAACACACAAAATTAGGATCCAACCCCCAAAAAGGAAAAAAATATAAAGATTGTACTTGAATTTTTTTTTTTTTCAATTTAGTACTTAAATTTCTTTTTTCAATTAAAACGAAAAAAAATTTGGATATCAAACTAGAATAAAAATACATAAAATATCAGTATTAAGAAAATGAATAAATTCAAATATTAATTTTATATTTTTTTCAAAAAAATTATATTAGAAAAGTAAAATTTTAATCGTTTTCGTTTTATTTGTTTTGATTTTATTATGTTTAGATCGATTTCTATTCGATTGTCATTTAAATGTTTTCGATTAAAGTTAAAAAAAATAATTATTAGATTAAAATATAATTATATTTTATTTAGTTTATAATTTTTAGGTTAAATTATGATTATGGTATTTTTATTAGGTTCGAATTGAAGATTTAATCTTGATATTCATTTTATTTAATTATTATCAATAGTATTTCTCAACTCTTAAATAAGAGACAATGCGTTTTAACATATTCGAATTTACTTGTTTTTGCATTGACAACAATATTAACTACTCATAATTTTTTAATTAAATATTTTTTAAATTCATATGAATATTTCAAATCGAAATAGTTAATAATGGTTTTCTCAAAGGAAGTAATTAATAATGTTAATATATGACTTAATTAATATATTATAGTTAACAAATAATTCTAATAAAAAAGAAGATTTTATTCATTTTAAGAGTTTTCGGTTCGAGTGTTTATTTGTACAATGTATGTGTATGTTTTTAAAAGGTTTAAGAAAGTATAACAGAAAATACATATTTTTATATTAAAAATCCCATAATTTAACTTTTTTTACAGAAAATACATATTTTTATATTTAAATTAATAAAAACAACTTTCAAATATTATATAGAATATTTTAAAAAATCATTTCCAATTCTAGGAAAAAAGAAAAAAACCTTGTATGGGTATCCATGAACTTTGTTCCTTCTGCTGCGACGAGAATATCACAAGCGAGGGCGATCTCAAATCCGGCCGTCACCGCCACTCCGTTGATAGCTCCGATGATCGGTTTCGGACACTGTTCCATCTGAAAAACCGGATCGTACCCTTTGTCCTTCATGCCACCCTTGAAAACTTGTTCTGCCGCCGTCAAATCCAGTCCCGAACAGAAAGCCCGTCCTGACCCGGACAGGATAATGACCCGAACCGACTCGTCTCTTCCAAGGTCCTTGAAGGCCCGAGCTAAGTCAGTTATCATAAGCTGACTCAGCGAGTTGAGGGACGCCGGTCGGTTGATGGTGACGGTCGCGATTCCGTCCGGTTCGCGGCTCACGAGAATCAGATTCTCCGACGATGATTTGCTCATTTTTTTTTCTGGTTTATTTTGTGTGATATCTTTAAAGTTTAATTTGGTTTTTGAAGAAACACAAATCATCGATTCCGTCGATTATGGATTGGAGGTATCGAAATGCTTTTCTACAGATAAAATCAAATATAAAAAACAAATATCGAAAATGGTTTGATTTTGATGCAAAGTTTAACCCTAAAAACCTAAAAAAGAAAAGTAAAGAAAATTTCAACCATAAATGATTCTGATTATAACCCATTGGTGTTTTTGTAGTAAAGCATGAAAGGTGAGCTATAGTTGTTTGGATTGGTGAAAAATGTGAAAATAGCACTAAAGTGCAATAGTTGGGTTTAAAAATTTAAGGGTAAACTACATACTTAATTACTAAATTATGAGTAAATTTTCATTCTGCTCATTAAATTATTTGAAAATTTTTATTTAAGTCATTGCATTGATAAGTTTTTTTTTTAAGGTTTCGTCAGTGAGCTCTAACCGATGGTTCGATAATTGGTACGATTGATTGATCAGTACTCATCAACGACTAGAAAAAACATATCTTAGATTCAAGTTAATCTGACGGTCAGTGTCGGAGATTGGAGAAAAATGTTGTTTGAATTTTGGTTCGTAAATTTGTGACGTCCAAAGTTGTTTCATGAGAATAAAACTGAACTGTAGAAGATAAGGGAAAAAAAACTTTCGATTGGTATAAACAATGCAAACAAAGAAAGCCATATAACATCGATTTTAATAGCTCAATGACTTAAATGAAAACTTTTAAATAATTTAGTGATTGAATTATAGCTTTTTTTAATTAAGTGATCATAACAAAAATTTACCCATAATTTAGTGATTAATAATATAAATTACCTTAAATTTAATGAAAATAAGTTTTTAAAGTATTGTCTATTTAAGATTAATAAATCTTTCAACATGTTCAATATTGTTCTCAATCAAGATTGTCTTTTGACTATCCGAATGTTTGAGAAAGAGGAAGCCATGCATTATAAACCACAAATTTTAACAAAAAAACCATACATTATAAACCACAAATTAAAGTATTTGTTGTAAGAACTTCTCCAAAATAGACCATTTTTTTAGTTTTTGTTTTCACCATCCAATATTTTCCTTTAAAGAAAAAACAACCTTCATGCTATATAGGTCTTGAGAAACCTCTGATAAAAAGCTCATGCAATCTCCTCTTCCCCTCAAAGCATTCCAAAATATGTTTCGAATAAACCTTGCATTTGCTTCTCTTTTGATCATCGCGATCTGTTTCCCGTGTTCTGCCAACCGCGATGAAAACGTGACGGTCCTCGATGCCCCTTATTTGACGAAGAAAATCAACAGCAATATGACGATAAAGGTTGATATCAACGGCAAAGGGGATTACACGTCGATCCAAGAAGCAGTCAATGCCGTCCCGAATGGGAATTCTAAATGGGTTATCATCCATGTCAAGAAAGGGATTTATAGGTAAGTCCATTTCTTGCATCATTCATTTACTTGATTGATAGAGATGTTCAAACGGTTAATTAAACGAATTAATATTAATTAAATTAATTAAACTTTTTAATATTTTAACAGTTAACCAAACCGAAATAATCGAAATTTATATGTTTTTTTTTGTTAAAACATATATAAAACATAAAAAAATTGATAAAGTTCATTTGATCAAAGTAACCGAATTAAAACTACATATAATTCATATTATTAATTATTTAATTCAATTAATTATTCAATTTCAAACCAAATTAATCGATAACCAAATTTTTAAAAAATCATTAATCGACTTTCGATCGGATTAGATCAATTACCTGACCGATTAATCGAATTAGATCAATTTAATTAGTTAATTCGGTTTTAATCGAAATTTGAACACTCTATTAACCGACTTGAATATTATCGAATGTTTTTGTTTTTTTAAAATGTCGTAGAGAAAAGGTTCATATACCAAAAGAAAAACAGTATATCTTCATGAGAGGCAATGGGAGGGGAAGGACCGCCATTGTATGGTCCTTGAGTTCCATTGATAATAAGGCCTCCGCCACATTTACCGTCGAAGCCAAGCATTTCGTCGCCTTCGGAATTAGCTTCAAGGTAATGAACAAAGAACAAGCTTCAATTTTTAAAACCCAAAATTTAACATCAAATTGCTTCAAATTTTATTATCTCTTTCGATTGGCAGAATGAGGCACCTACCGGTGTTGCATATACATCTCAAAATCAGTCAGTGGCAGCATTTGTGGGTGCAGATAGGGTTGCATTTTACCATTGTGCTTTCTTTAGCACCCACAACACATTGTTCGATTACAAAGGCCGACATTACTACGATAATTGCTACATCCAAGGCTCGATTGATTTCATTTTCGGCCGCGGAAGGTCGTTGTTCCACGTAAGTTTTAAATCGAAATCTGAGATTTTTCGAACACTTGGCTTCAAGTTTTTATTTCTTTTTAATGATCATATACATTACATGCAGAATTGCGAGATCTTCGTCTTGCAAGACAAGAGGATTGCGATCCATGGGTCGATTACCGCTCAAAACAGGGCAAACCAAGAGGACCAGAGCGGATTCGTGTTCCTCAAAGGCAAGGTTTATGGCATCGGAGGTGTTTATTTAGGAAGGGCTAAAGGAAAGTATTCGACCGTAGTCTTCGCACACACATACTTGTCCAAGACAATCGTTCCTGAAGGATGGACCGATTGGAGCTACCACGGTGGCCCTGAGTAAGCAAATTCTATCATTTGTGTTCTAAATTTGACGTTTGTTATTCTCTTTTTTGTCTAATGTAAATACCGACCTTTTATGTGGTAGTAACCTGTTCCATGCCGAATACAAGTGTCACGGACCAGGAGCCGATACATTCGGGAGAGTTCATTGGGCGAAAAAATTGACGGACGACGAAGCTAAGCGTTGGACTTCCATTGAGTTCATCAATGGCAACGTTTGGCTTCCTGCATGGCTTTGAACAAAAGATATACATTTTGCAATGAGGGGAAAAGTTATGGAATTATTTATTTTAAAAAAATTGATTTATATTGTATGAGAGGAGAACTTTGGATGCATTCAATGTATAGTATCTTAAGATCTAATGAAAATGAATAATACCCTTTAAAAAAAATATATAATATAATATAGTTTCTTAATATTTATAATTTCTATATTTCAGTTTTAATATGTGTGCAATGGTAAATTTGGCTAAATATATATATATATTTTTGAAAATTTAGGGAAATACGTCGATTTGGAGAGAGAATATGAAAATTGCCTCTAGCTGGACGAGTTTTTGCTGACATTTTAGAGAAAGCCTGCCTAGCTGGATGCATTTTCTTTGGAAATTTCAAAAAACGCTTCCAGCTCGGCTGAGCGTGCTTTCTTGACTTGTTAGGAAAAGGTCGTTCAACTGAACGCGTTTTCACACACTCTCTCCAAAATTGATCTATTTCTCTAAATCTTGAAAAAAAGACATATTTAGTCAATTAACAAAAAAAACATATACGTACAATTTAATCGATAAATTTATATCTAATGAATAAAAACTAGATTGGTGGTGAAATCAATGTTACATTAAGTAATTGGCTAAATCCAATTCTTTATTTAGAATCAAATTAAATATTAAATTTATGATTTTGATATAAAACAAGTAATAAATATAATAATTAGTTATGTATGTGATTTTTTTAAAATTAGGCTTGGAAGCAAACAAAAGGTCCATAAAAGAGACCCGACAAAGTTCAGGTAGAAAACACCAAAACAAGAAACAGTAATGAAAACATTAAACAAAGAGCTACCAAACCCTAACCAAGAGACAAAAACAATAAAATGACCAAAACCTTCTATTAGCAAACGGAGGAGCAATTTGAAGAGAGGTGTTAAGTTATCCAGAAGATTTGAAGCCATACTCAACCATAATCGGCAAAAAGGGAGAACAATTATGGTGGGAAAGCAAAACGATGGTCTCTATCCACCATTTCCATCACAAATCTAGGTGCATGTTCAATCTAAAAGGAGTCTACCAGATTCTTCATGCCTTCTGTCGCCATCCCATGAGCCACAATGTTGCCATCACATGCGATAAACTAGACTCGGACAGAAGGAAACTCTGCCAACAGTTGATTCGTCTCCCAAGTAATAGCACACGTTCTAGAATAATCCCTATAAGGTGATTGAATGCTTTTGACAATCGTCTTGGAATCACTCTCAAGAATTAATCTAGAGAAACCCAGATCCTTAGTGAACTGGAGCCCATGCAACACTACAACTACCTCCACCATAGCCACTGAAGAAAACAGGTTATGAACTCTGTACCCAGAACCCATCATCTATCCTTGCTCATCTCGAAGCACAAATCCTAATGTTACAATGCGTTTTGTTGAAGAAAAACCTGCATCGACATTTAGCTTAATCCATGTGGGCAGTGGAGGAATCTAATGAATAATTGATCTGGGTCTAGAATGTTTTAGTTTCGAAGCCACTGCTCTGTAATCCCTGTCATATCCATGAATAAAGGAAAACACCTCATCCACTTATTGTTGTAATCTTTCATGGACCAATTTGTTACGGGCATACCATATCGCCCAAAGAGTAATATCAATCTCTTCTTTGTTTGTCTTGTTATGATTAGTAAACATACTGTTAACCCATTCATTAAAATCCCAATTAGCGACATTTGATGGCCAAACATAATTTAACGCCAACCATGTAACACCCCTATACTTGATTTATACGTATAAATCCAATATAGAAGCATTACATTACAGTATGGCACAGAAAGTCGAGTAACAGAAAATTTTCTTTAAAAACTGATGTCTTTTAAGACCATTCGAGTCAAAAGATCGTATACTAATCATTTCATTTCATAATTCATAACATTCGAGATAACATTTTTCCCACTCATTAGGGACTCATACAAGTACCATTGTACATGTCATTTCCTTTAAAATAAATACCTATATTTGGAGTCCTCCAAAGGATGATATGATGTGAAGAGAGGTCTCTGAACTCGACTTTACTCCTTGTAACTTTGTACCTACGCGTTAAAACAAACGCGTTAAGCTGGTGAAGGCTTAGTAAGCACTACAAGCATAATAGATGATTATTTATTTATTGTTTAATTTTATCAAACATTTAAATACTCATGCGTATAAAATTTCTAACTTTTCTTCATGTAACATTTAACTTTTCATATTCCAACTTACCTCAATGGTAGATTTTACATTTTCATCCCTTTTTCACAACTTAGTAATTTCCGCCACAGTAGTTCACTTAATTATCAACATTTAATTACACAAACACATATAGTACTTATCTTTCATGTATTCATCATTTCACTTACCTCAATGTCATAATTTGCACATTCTTTCACTTTTCACAATTTAGCCACCATAGCTTTTTTTAACCATAGCTCACTTAGCTTATTTATCCACTTGGCCCATAGTAGACTTTTACAGAACCTATCGGATAAACGGAACAAGCAAAAAATACCGAAATACTTAACAAAGGGCACATAAGTGCTGGGTAACAGAGGGCATACAAAGTGCTAATCAGAGGGCACACGAAGTGCTAATAACAGAGGGCACACAAAGTGCTGATCAGAGGGCACGAAATGTGCTAAACAGAGAGCACAAATAGTGCTAAACAGAAGCACACACAGTGCTGAACAGAAGCACACACAGTGCTGATCAGTAAGCGCGCTAGCGTTCCTTAATGGCATGCCACTAAGATCACAATGGTTCTAACTTGTCTACATGAGCATAATATCTTATATAACATCATTTCTCATAATTTCATATATCACATTTACATTTCTCTTCACATATACATAATCATGTATTTCTCACCTTTACTTTCTCAAATAAATCCACAATTTCACCAATTAATTACACAATCAATCTTTATAATTAATCACATAATATTTCACCCATATATTTTTCTCACGTATTCATCATCACAGATCTCTTACTTTTATTTTCACATTAATTTTCAAAACTATCCACTTGCGTCACAGTCACTAAATTATTTATATTTTGAGCTACAGAATTTGTAATTATAATCCGCTTGATGTTTCTGAAATTAGACTCAAATATATTTTTACCATAAAAATTTAAGAGTTTTTAATTTAGCCAATTTGTACAGTTAATTCTTTCAATTTACCTTTTCTTTGTAGCCTGGCAGTTTCGACCTTTCTTCACTAAAAATTATCTATACTTTTGTATAGAGATCAAATGATGTTATTGTCTGTTTCTTTTGAAAATAGACTCATTAAAAAATTAACCACATAAATTTCAGTCCTAATAATTTTTATATATTTTTCTATGATTTTTCAAAGTCAGAACAGGAGAACTCGAACCTACTCTGACCTTGTTACACAAAATAAGTTATATCTCAGAATATACAGATCCATTTCCATCACCGTTTCTTCCATATGAAACTACACTCAATAAGATTTAATTAAATATTTTATTCAACCTCTAACTCTTTTTATACAATTTTTGGTGAATTTTCAAAGTTAATCCTCTATTCTGTCAAAACTGTTTTAATGGACATGCTTCCTTTTTCATGTCTCTTTACACTAAATTTCATTAAATCATACATAATTAACACTTATAATTAAACATATCATTCTTATCATAATTAGTCATATATGTTAAAATTATAAACACTTTAACTTAATTAATTCTAAACCTTTTAATACTTATAGTACTCACCTCACTTGTAGATAATTTCTTCTCACATCTTAGCTTTCTCCTTTCCTTTTTCTTCAATTTGGTCCTTTTCCTTCCTCTTTCTTCAATTTCATACAAACACATATAAGCTTAAGACTAGCATTCAATACTTTTTCATACTAGATTATGTAAATATACATGTATGTCATGAAAATTGAATCATCTCTTACCTTTGTTCTTGAATTTCCAAAATTCTAATTCAATCCCTATCCGCTTTAACACTTCAAAGTGGACTCTATAAGGAAATTAAGGTGTCTACTAGCTTCCCTCTATGCCTTTCTTAAAGAAATTTCAAAGAAAATGGAAGATTTTGAAGCTTGGAGGGCTTAACAATGGTAAAGACCTAATTGCAATAAAAGCAAAAGTTGGATGGAGAGAGAATAGACATGGACGGTTAAGCCTTATGAAAAAGATGATATTCTCATCTTTTAATTGATTTTTCATCTCTCAATTTCTCTAGACTTTTCTTCAAAAATATCTCTCTTTAATAAAAATGGTAAAATTGGACTTTTAGTCACTTGGCCTTCCAACTTTACACTTTGGCCCAAAACTTTGCCTTCAAAAATGTCTTCCACCAAATTACTCTTTTGTCCCTCCTTAATCAATCTAATTCCCATGATGACTCATAATTCAATTTGGATAAATTATAATTTAGTCCTTCATATTTTCTCATATTTACTAATACATCCTTAATTTCTCCAAACATTTCTTAATTCAACTATATATTCTAATTTTCAATTGTACTCTATCACTGTTCCAAATCCGGTTCAAGCACGCGGATGTTACAAACCAAACCTGTTTAGCAAAGTAACAATCACGAGCAACATGTAAAACTGATTCGCTATGGTCTTGACATCGCGAGCATCGATTATCCTGCATGATTCGTCAATAATGGAGGTTCTAAAAGCAGGGTATAAAACCCCTTAAAAATCTCCAAAACAGTATCTTGATTTTCATAGGCACCGATAAATTCCAAATAAATTTGAAATTCGATAATTGAATATCACTAAACTGGGGAGAAGTTAATAATGACTTGTAACCACTTTTGACATTGTAAATACCAAAATTCTCCTTAAACCACACGATTTTATCAGGAAAAGCATGATTTGGAGTGGTATACTTACAATTTTAGTAACTTCTGTTGACGTAAAGGTGGATTCCATTAAGCGTTGATCCCAACTATTTGTATTTGGTACAATCAGGTTACTAACAGTTTCTAATCCAACAACTCGATTAGATTAATTTTCTCACCTTTTTTCCCAAGAAGCCAGTAATCTTTCCAAATTGAAACCGATACCCCCGAACCAATTCTCCAACCTAAGCCATTCATTAATATTGCCTTTGAAGACCAAATGCTTCTCCAAATCAATGAGGGACATGAACTCAAAGAGGACTTCAAAAAATTAGAGCCACGATAGTACTTAGCACGAAGAATACGCACAGCAAGGGACTCAGGATTTTCCATCAAGCGTCACTATTGTTTAGCAAGGAGGGCAATGTTAAATTTACCCAAATCTTGAAACCCCAAACCACCCTCCATTTTTGATACGCATAACGAGTCCCACAAACACCAATGAATTCCCTTCTTATCGGTACTCTTTTGCCACCGAAAACGAGCAATAATCCCATCCATCTCCTTACACAACGTATTCGGCAACAAAAAATAGGACATGGCATACATCGGTATAGCTTGGAAAACTGCTTTGATTAACATATCCCTTCCACCAATTGACAACAATCTTGAGCTTCAACTAGAGACCTTTTTCATCAATTTTTCTTTTAAAACCCGAAACGCCTCCTTTTTATTACGACCCACCATCGACGGAAGCCCCAAATATCATTCTTTATTCAAGCTCAAATTAACACCAAGATATGACAAATTTCATTACAATGATTTTGCAAAATGTTGGAGCTAAAAAACAAGCCAGACTTATCAAAGTTCACCATTTGACCCGAGCATTGTGTATATTTCGCTAGATAATCCTTAATTACTAAAGCACCCTCCATAGTCACTTCACCAAAGATAAGACTATTGTTAGCGAAAAAAATATGAGAAACAGTCGGAGCATATCTGTTAAGGCGATACCCTTTCAAATTACCATTAGTCACGACCCTTCTAAGCAAAGCTGATAGACCCTCACCACAAAATAGAAATAGGTAAGGACTAAGGGGGTCCCCTTGTCGAAGACCATGAGATGGGGAAAGTTGCTTACCAATGTCTTCATTAAGGAAAACCGAATGGGAAATGGATTTGACGCACTCTATAATTTTTTGAATCCACCCCACAGAAAAGCCCATTTGACAGAGCATCATCCAGATAAATTCTCACTCGACCCGATCATACGTTTTACTCATGTCGAGTTTTAGCGCAAATGAACCTTCACCACCAATTCGCTTCCTTCGCATAAAATGCATTATTTCGTATGCAGTAATAATATTGTCAATGATGAGATGCTTTGAGACAAAAGCACTATGGGCCTCGTCTATACAATAGTGGAGAACTTTTTGAAACATGTTCACTAGCATCT
This sequence comes from Kokia cookei, assembly GCA_039519145.1. Lineage (NCBI taxonomy): Eukaryota > Viridiplantae > Streptophyta > Magnoliopsida > Malvales > Malvaceae > Kokia > Kokia cookei. The sequence goes on along the minus strand of CM076899.1, from coordinate 2,045,152 downwards.
TTGCAATAACCTTATATACAATATTACATAGGCTAATGGAACGAAATTCATTCATAAGAGTAGGATGACTGACCTTTGGAATAAAGACAATTCTTGTCTGATTGACCTCTACAATATTATGATCACCCCGAAGACTTGCCACACAAAAATACACAATCTCTTTGCCAACAATATGCCAAAATCTTTGGTAGAAAACAACTCCCAAACCATCTTCCCCCGATGATTTTAACGGATGCATAGACTTAAGGGCCAAACAAATATCTTCATAGGTAAAATCCTTATCTAGCTCATTATTCATAGAATCAGAAATACAAGGATCTCTGTCAGCAAAAAATTGGTTTGGGTCACCAATTCCTTTAGATGTAAATAAATCAGAAAAGTATGTAGTGGCCAAGTTCAACATAGTATCAGTACTATCACAGGACAACCCATTCGAATCCACTAAAATTTTAACTCTGTTCCGATGCCTTCTCTCAAAAACAAACTTATGAAAAAAAGGAGTGTTACGATCCTCGTTTTTCATCCAATTAACCCGGGCTTATTACTCCCAATACAGTTTCTCCCGATCCATCTCAAGATTAAGAACTAGCCTAGTTTCAACAATATCACCTAGAATAGCATCTGAAGGATATTCAGTATTCAACCGAAGAAGACGCCTCTCAAGTTTCCTCTTAGTAAGAACTTTTTCCTTTCGGATTTTTTGGAACCAGTGTTCCAATCCTTCACCAACCATTTTAAGACGATGAGGGACATTACCAGTAAATTCATTACAAAGCTTAAACACAATCGGTTTGCAGCTGTCTTCCAATAACCATGCTGCTTCAAATCTGAAATGATGATGTTGAGAATTTACAGAACCCCATTAGTACTAAGCAAAATCAGACAGTGATCAGAAAACCCATGAGGTAAATGATGAAGCTTATAATTTGGAAAGAGATTACCCCACCTATCATTAGCTAAACCCCGTTCAAGCCTAAGAGATTACCCCACCTATCATTAGCTAAACCCCGTTCAAGCCTTTCTTTAATATTATTAACATTAGTATGCCCTCGCTCCCAAGTGAACCATTGGCCTTGGTAACCCAAATCAATAAGAGAACAATCTGAAATAGTCTCACGAAATTTTTGCATTTGTGATTCCCTCCAAGGAAGCTCACCTTTCTTTTCAGAAGGAAAAATAATTTCATTAAAATCGCCTATAACAACCCAAGGGCAATTCGGGCAATTATCCAAAGAACGCAACAATCTCTATGATTCCTCTCTTTTACATTCTTTCGGAGCTCCATAAAAACCCGTAAGCCTCCAAGATTTACCATCGGTGTGCTCATCAATCATAACATCAATATGCCTTCGAGAATAAGATCGTAAAGAAATTCTAACGTCACTTCGCCAACCCAACGATAAACCCCCACTCCGACCATCAGAGTCAACATCAATACCATTCTGTAATCCGTATCTACGTCTAATATCCTCTATTTTCGAACCCTATAGTTAGATCGTTTCAATAAAAAAAACTACAGCGGGATTAATATCTCTCAGTGACTGTCGGAGACGATGAACTGTCCGAGGCCTCCCTAAGCCCCCAACGTTCCAGCTAATCGACTTCATTGTTCTCGACTGGCCTACATAGCAGGACCTGCCGATATATTAGATTGAGGTGCCAAAGTAGAGACACCTATAGCTTCATTCGAATCTCGTGCATGAGAAACTCCTGAAGCAAAATATTGAGAACGTGGGCGTTCAAGACCATTTGAATGTTTAATTGGGTTTTCCACCTTATCATGAACCATCATAATAACATCTGAATCTGTATCAAAATTGTTTCCTCTATTAAAAGCAATCCTTTGTGTAGGCCCCACCAATAAAGGTGCATTGACCATTTTCAACATGGGAAAAGAATCAGAATTCAAAGCTTCAGATTGTTTCCCTCTATAATAGCATTCCCCGTGCAAATCCCTGTAATTTCTCCCTTCGACGGAATTAGTGTGCTTTCCAAATTTTTGATTCGCTCCACCTACACCACCTTCCTCCTCCACTAACCATTTGCTGGAATAATTGGAAGTCCTTCTCGATTGTGCCTTGAGAGTGATATCCCACTGAAAAACAAACTTGTGATTTGGATTATGGGTAGGAATAGGACAGAAGCTCTCCCCGTGTCCTAGTTTTCCACAAATAAAGCAAAAAAGTGTGAGCTTCTCATACTCAAAACGAACAAAGCATGACTGACCATTCGGAGTAGTGAGACTTTTTCTTCTCCTGAGCGATTTCCTAACGTTCAATCGAACCCGCACTCGCATAATCCGTTTATAACCCAGTTGAACAGAGGCAATATCATATTCTAGAAAGGAACCCATAAAATCTTCCAATTGTCTAGCTACTGTTTCAGACATAAAACCTATAGGGATATCATGAATTAAGACCCAAAAGTCTACCCAATGTAGCGGAACTGCAAGCGGATCATCACTATTTTTTAGTTTGTACAGAATGAGAAGGTGAGAACTAAATGTCCATGGTCCATTCTTCTCAATCCTTTGCGCATCAACTTCAAAATAGAAACCAAACAAGAATTATCATTTCCCAAATCAGATATGGACGCCCCACCAATTGGATGCCAAACATTGGCCAACGCTGACTTCATTGCTGGAAAATTAATCCCATTAGACGTAAGAAAAGTTCCCACAAAACAGTGATCATAATCGATAACATTCTCCGAAGCCTCAACACGTAACCGAATTGACTGCGTTTCCTCATCCTCCAAGGACAGATCAGCAAAAGCATCAACCATGATAACAGGACAAAGAAGAAAAGAAAGAAGAAAAGAAGGGAAACCGCGAAATTACAGAAAAAACGAGACTGCGAAAGTGCAGAAAAACGAGTCAAAAGATCGAGACAGAGTTGCGAAAAGTGCAGAGTATTTATTTGATGTCTTTTATATATGAATTGTGGGCTAAAAATTCAATTATTATCAATTACAAAAGTACAATATGACTACCATATATGAAAAGTAGTTAGATTAAAAAAAATTGAACAAAGGACCAATGTACCTTTGGGCTTTTTTCGATCGATTTTATACATAAACGACTTAATAAATCAGCCTCCAACATAATCAATTGACAAACTTTTTTTTTAACCAATCGAGTTGACTTGACATCAACTGATTCGATCGGTTAAGTTGATTAATTGATTTTTTAATATAAAATATATGTTGTAATGTTGTTAGGTTGGATTAATTTAAATTATTTCATTTATATCATAAATAAATTTAAATTAAATAAATGATAATATATATTAAATTTGATTAAATCGATTGGATAGATTAAATATATTTTATTAATCAACAATCAATCGATTTAACCATTTAAAAAACACTTAAATCAAATTAATCAAAATAATCGACTTAAACGAAATAGAAAAAACTCTCAAATATATTAATTAATTCGATTTGCATCGAGTTTTGCTAGAAATCAGCTTTTAAATAATTGCAAAGTTTGGCCCAATCTTCTGCTAAATTAAAGCCAAAGCCCAATTCATTTCGAAAGTGGAGAACTGGTACTCTGATTGATCAACGAGCTTAGGGTTTTAGCTTCGCAAAGCTTATTCTTCTATCTGGTATCGCTTATACCTTGAAACACTAAAGCAAAAAGCAAGCAAAGATGGAAGCTGGAGATGGAGGCGTTGACCGAGTCGTTGACTCAAAGGATTTGCAACAACAAAGCAAAGCCTTCGATAAACTCACTGACCGTGTCGAAGATCGGCAGCTTGATTCTTCTCGTGCCCAATCGGTACTCTTTCTGTATAAATTCATGGGGTTTTCTTTTTGTAGAATTTTTATTTTATTTTATTGTTTCTTATGGGTTTTGGTTTTGACTGTGTCAGGCCATGGCATCGATTGCAGCCTCAGCTGAAGCGGAAAAGAATGCTATGAGATTGAGGTTTGATTTTTTTTTTTTGAATTTCTTTTTCTGTAGTTTTCTTGTGAGAAAATAATCGATTTTTGACTGAAAATTGGCTTGAATCTTTGATTATTCAATTTGAATTTTAGTCCAATTAGGTTCATTTTGAGATTTTGTTAAGGCAGATAAGAAGATTGTTTTGTGTTTGCATTGGAATATATTGAATTTTACTTTGCCATTATGTTCAATAATTACCAATAAGTTGGCTGCAATGTTAAGCCACATTGCACTCTCAAGGGAGATGCAAGTTCGAACAAAGACATTATTGGAAGGGGCAGCCACGAACCTAAACACTGACTGTAAAATGAACGTAAACGATGTCAAAAGAAAATTATGTTTAATAATTGTTTAGGTTTTTCTAGATTGATTGCCACATTGATATTCTTATAGTTGAGGCTTGAGTATATGCATTACCCGATAACTCTGTTGCTCAGGTTCTTCATCTGGCCCATATTCGGATATGGGTACCTTGATATAAGTTTATAACCCTTCAAGGACCTTCCCAATACATCGAAAAACTTAAATGTTATAACATATTCGTATTGGATGTATACTTATCGTACACAAACCTGAGTCCAAATAACATAGATTAAAAGCTTGCCATCTATTATTCTACTAGTTTGACATTAAAATGAATGCTAATGAGATCGATATATTGCAATTTATCAGTGTCAATGGATAATCGTCTTTGATTTCAGTTTGCAATACAAGGTTTCCTCTGTTCACATCATAATCCATATGTTCTTTCTTTGCCAATATTATTATGTGATCCCCAAATCCCCATTGTCATATAATAACTTGTGTAGATCTTTCAAAACGAAAGATTCAATGTTGTAGTTTTTGACTGCTCCGTAATTACTCAAATTGGTTTCCATACAGAGAGAAAGAATTAGCTGCTGTTAAAATCAATGCGGCTGAAGTTGACATCATTGCGAACGAATTAGAGGTTGGATTCTTATTTGTTTATTTGTTCTTCTCATCGATGTAATGTGGCAAAGGTTCTAATATCTTTTCTCTTTTAAATCATTTTCACTGGGAAAATTAGTTGGACAAAAAGGTGGCTGAGAGAACACTCCGTGAGCACAAGGGTGATGCTGTTGCTGCCATTCGATCGTTGCTTCACTAGACCGAGCCGGCGACAAATCAATATCACTCTAAACTATTTAGAATCATTAATCTCGGTTTTAAAGGCGGTGGCAGTTATGCTTCTTGGTTTCATTCTAAAGATGTAAAAGGCTGTTGTGGCCTTTGTAGATTGTGTGAAATAATGCATAGCGGGGGAAAGAGTGGGAAAACCGCTTTTCTTTGTTTATATTTTTCTATTTGGAATATGCATTAGATCGTAGTACTTTTCATATTTTAAAAATACAATTTTAATTGTTAAAATCTTTAAAAAAAATTTTTGTAAAATTCAGGTTGATTACAATATAATTTTTTTCTGTTATATATGGCTATAAAAGATACATAATTTTTTAATTTCAAAATGTAATTCTAATGAATTTAATGGAAGAATTATAGTTAGGTTAACAATTAGATCTAAATTTTGAGATTTGAAAAGTAAAATTACTATATTCTTAAAGATAAAATAAAATGATTCAATTTTAAATATACGAGACTAGTTCATCTGACTCGATCTAATCTTATATAACCAGTTAGATCCAATGGGTTTGTTGTACATATCCAATATTTTGTTGGCCAAAAAATTTAGGGCGGATCTATCCGACTCAATCTCGGTCCAAAAAAAAATTAAGCCATTTGCATAATTATTGAGTCGTGGTAACAGTAAAAAGCCTAATTTCATTTGAAACTTGTTATTTAAAGTTCAATTAAAGCTTGATTATGTATAAGACTCAAAATAGAATCAAACTACATAAAGTTTGGATTAATAAAAGCTCATTTACAACTTGCTCAATCAATGTATGTATCAAAATATTAATATTAAGAGTGTATTTGTAATTAAAAACTAGTCGATTAATTTTAACTTAATTAGCATAGTTGTTATTGTAACAATTAAAAAATGTGTATTTAAGTATGTTTATAATTTAAAAGTTATGTGAAGTTATGATTAAAAGTGAACATTGAATCAAAAATTGAAAAAATATAAACTCCTAGTTACTTGAATCAATTATTAACAAATAACTCATGTTGTCAAAGCTCAAGTTTGTCCCAAAATGGAATCATATTGTTCGAGTTTGACTCAAGTTCATTTACAATATTTATATGCTCATATTTGAGTTCGAGCTTAAGTTTATTTAAATAAAATGTTAAAAAATATATTTATAAATAAAATGTTGGATTAGGTATACAAACTGTTCAAATTGACTATCTCAAGATACTAGAGCTCGAGCTCGGCTCAAGAATGAACAAATTAGATTTAGCTTTTTCTTTTTTTCATCGAAACTCAAATAATTAGTGAGGATAAGTCATACAATGTATTTTTCTTTTGCACATACAAAACCTGACAGGCATCTCTTATTTTTCCATGAAACTGATACAATTTTAATGATTAGAAACTTTTTTCCTCTTTTTCATCTCCTTGTAATCTTTGAATACAACACCATTTAGCAGTACAAACACCACTGGAAGAACAAAACAACCAATAACAATAACCCCCCCCCCCTCCAAAATGCAGACACCAATGACTTCGAAAACATGAATGCTCGAGAAAAAAGAAAAGCAGGTCGTTGTTGCACGCACCCGCCGTGAATGGTTCTCTCTCACTTGGTGTAGAGAACATCTTCCCATGGGTGACGGTATAGTGGCTGCTTCAATCTTTTTTGGTCGAATGTGTGCCTGAGATATCGAACAATTAAATGTAAGAAGCTAGTAAATACATTACTAGTATTTAAGCGAATTCAATAAAACATTCCATCAATCAATGAACCTTTCACCATCATTGGACCATCTAAGTTCGTATCAGATATCATGCTTATATACGAAGACTTGAGTTATATATGGAAATTCCAAAGTGTAAGCAATCTTTACCCAATCAAACCAATGGATCTTGCTAACACGAAGAGCCCGTTAAGGTAGCCGATCTCAACTATCTCATCAATCTCTTGCTTGGAGAACATTCCACTACCAGCAAGAAGATCCAAGAAAAGAGATCCAATGGCACCATCGACATTGAGGACAAGGTTGTTAGCCTTGGAAAGCGTATATGTTTCAACTTGAACGGCATATTCCATGTACTTTACAGATGGGAAATGTGTGCGAGCAAACCGTTGGAGGAGCTCTACTCTCTTATCTCTGTTGTCCCCTCTCTTAATCCTTTTAACACGAAGCAAAGCAAGTATTTGCAACAATTAGACATGTAATAAGATCCAGAAGAAATAATAAACTCATAAGGTATTTGTAACCATTAAAAACCGTCTGTACCTGTGGCCAATTCCAGGCACACGAATACCCTTCTTTTTCATGCCTTCAACAAATTCATAAGGTGTAAGGCCCTGTGAAAACACAGCATGGAAAAAAGCATCTTAGACTGTTTGAAGATAACGGTCATAGAACACCAAGTCATCCCAAACCTTTACAAGTAATCACCATTGAAACTTACCCGGTCATAAGCATCTTTAAAGTATCGAGCAGCATCATCAATGGCACCACCAAATCGAGGACCGATAGTGAGCAAACCTGAAACAAGGCTGGAAACTAGGTCCTTCCCAGCTCTTGCAGTCACTATGGTGTTGTGAGCACCAGAGACACATGGACCGTGATCGGCGCAGAGCATGATGCATATCTGAACAGATCATACTTATTAGTGAAAACAACACAGGAATTTGCTTTCTAAAGATGGAGATAGTCATAAAATGGCACATAACCCTTAAGACGTTAATCTAATTTCAGTAGCCTACCTCGATAAAATGAGTACAGTATCTGGGAAGGCTACGTTTGAACCACAAGAGAGAAATGACATCACCAACACCATAACCTCGCTCGACAATGGAAGACATGGGAACACCAGCATAGCATGGCTCCTCACCTGCAAATTACGTTAGAAGAAAGAAATTAGTGTAGCTCATCTCAATATATCAAACGTCTCTTTCAATTTTCAATGTATATGAGTTAAGGCAAGGTACCCCTGTCATCAGAGATGGTTGAAATAATATGTGTTGGAGCACGAACTTTCCCACTCTTAATTGCACTGTTAAGATCTTCTGGGATTTGTGGAGGCGTAACTTCCTTCACGGGTGTAATCTTCCCTTGTTCAACCTAAAGACACAAGTCGAGTACATGAATATAACCAAAGCATAGAACTGGTCAAACTTTGGACAAGATAGACAAGATAGAAACATACTAGTTTGTCAAATGTTTCCTTGATCACAGCTTCAAAAGCTTCGTATGAAGTGGGAACTACAGCTCCAGCATCCCTTAGTGCCTGATTCTTTGCCTGGGCAGACTCCATCTCACCACCACTCTTAGCTCCCTGAATAAGTAATAAAGTAAAGGTTATGTCTCACTAATGGCAGTAACACTGTAGTTGAATGAATTCCAGGAAGATTAAGTTTGTAGCTTACAGCATGACCAAACTGTACTTCTGACTTGAAGAGTCGAGCACAAGTTCCACTGACCCAAGCAACCACTGGCTTGTTCACTTTTCCCTGTTTCAGGGCTTCAACCAAGGAATACTCGTCTCGTCCACCAAGCTCTCCGAGCACAACCATCATCTTTACCTGAGGTGAATATGGAAAACAAATCAGAAACCTTCTTTTCCAATGCAGAAGATGTTTCAACATCAATTATGAATTTTGAATTCTTAATCCTATTAAAAAATAAGATAATTGGGAGTGTAAGTTTCTTATTTTTCTAACCATGCATTCTTTGCATGTGTAGCAACTAATAATAGGCAGGAAACCACAAGGAATTGAATGAAAAAAATGATTTACCTGTGGAATATTGTTAAATCGCAAAATATGGTCAGATAAAGTGGAGCCAGGGAAGACATCTCCTCCAATTGCAATACCTACATAAGTTTTCAATTTGTACCCAAATTTAATATTTAATATAAATTTTCATTCAGTTTAGCAGGTATGAATATAGAGCAAAATGTTAAAAGCTTATTTGTTACCTTCATAGATTCCATCTGTAACACGGGCAATCGTGTTGTACATTTCATTTGACATACCACCCTGCAATTATTTTATAAAAAACATGTCACAACTGATGAAAGAGCATGGATTCACATTCTTGCCAAAGACATAACGTAAATGTCAAATTGAGGATAGGAGATTGCCCCCACAAAGTGCCAAGTAGAATTTGATTAAGCAGAAGAGAAAAGAGGCATAATTGCACAGACATGCGCACCCATACAAAAAGAAAAAGTATCATTATCACGTACAGATTTGGAGACAAAGCCAACAGATCCAGGCCTGTACAGCTTGCAGTGAACAATATTGTCAATTGTTCCAGCAGTATCACCAACCTTAAAAGCTCCAGCCTGAATTCCTCCAACGGTAGCTGGGCCAATAACAACCTGCAAGTTCATAAGTATTAAAATCAAATAAAGGTGAAAGAAGATCAAACAGTTAAATACTTTACATGTGCAAGAACCCAATGTGACATGTATTTATTTGACGATCGTAATCATTGCCTAGTTTGGTTTTAATCAACTTCCTTACCTTATTGTTGGAACGCGCATATGCAATCAACTGCTTGGTGTCTGACTCAGGAACACCTTCAGCAATTATAGCAACAACTCGAATGGTTGGCTGTTTCAGAGCAGCCATGGATGAAGCAGCAGCACTGCAAGTGAAATAAAATATAGTGATTAACTTAAGCATTGAAGAACTCCTGCGCTAAGAAACAGCATAAAACATGAGGACTAACCTTCGGAATGATGCAAAGTTGATAAAAACATCAGCAGTTGGGTGTGCAGTACATGCTGCTTCAATGCTGCAAAATATATCAAATCAAAGGTCAGAGAACATAAAGCTTGGAGAAAGTAAGTAACCAACTAAACAATAGAGTAAGCTGTTCAGGTCGTACTCTGTGAAGGATGAAAAAGCAAATGTATTTACTTAATGTCCTTTATCATGACACAACTAGATTATTAATTGGCAGGAACTAATTGTTTACAAGTTACAAACACAATACACATTGTTTTCCATATTTGAGTAACAGTTAACTGAATAACCAAAAAAAAAATCCTTGTGCTCATGAAAAGCTAGACCAATCTATAGTATCGTAGGCTAATTAATATATAATTTGTTAACAGTAAAAGAAGTGAATCTTCTGGAGATGACCATCCTATAACAGCAGAATTTGAAATCTATAGAAGCAAGTGTATCTTTCCATAGATACACTTAACTAAATTATGTTCACTTGACATTCCAATGTTGGCTTCTTTATTCCTAGTCCAATTTTACACAAGATTGGTCGTAGAAGCACCTTTTATGGAGATTTCTAAACTTAGCAGGCAGTGTGTAGGATAATAATGCGTAAAGGTAACATGCCCATAAAGTAAAGACTGATCTCTAAATAGAAACAGAATAGAAAAGATTATTACGTAGAATGTACTGGGATAGCAATTTCCTCTTGCCCAAAGAAGAGTTTCTGAAATCCCTCTGCACCGGGATTAATAATACCAGCAACAGATGGTATTTCCCTCCCTACAAATTCAAAAAGAAAATTCAGAACTAATAAAGAATCAAGCAACAAACAACTAATTCGAACAATTCCACTTAAGCTCTTAAAGAAAAATATGAACTGTAAACTTTGATCAACAAAAAAATGAAATCAGCAAGAGAACCGTACCGCAAAGGAAATCAAAATCAAGCATGCGTTGAATAGGAAGTTGTTTGTAGTTGTAGAATAACGCTTGAGTAGTCCGAGAAAATAACTGTCCAGTGGCCATGGCTTCGGCTCAAAGAGACCTGTTAAACAAAAACAGAATAACTCATTTGCATCAATTCAAGCAATTAAAAAACAATCAGGATCCAAAATTACACACCTAACTTGAACCTAAAACAAACCAGATCTCAACCGAAAAAAAAGAAGACGAGAGCAAAGGAAATCAAATCACCGCAATGCAGCTAAAAAACAGTAGTAATAATAAGAAGAAAACGCGAGATCTCTAGCGTTTACATAATTTAAGTCTTCAACCAAAAAAACAAAAAAAAACAACAAATCGAAGTATCTTTAAGAAACTTTTCATTAAAAGAATCGGGATCAAAAGTAAAAGAAACACTAGGAAAGTAATGGAAAATGGAATTGAGAGAGAAAAAAAGAAGCAGATCTGAGAGGAAATGTAATCCTTTTTACCTGAAGAGAGACAGTTGGAAGGAAATGGAGAGAAACGGAGAAAATTTATGATGGAAATGGGGAACGGTAGATACGGAATTTATATGAATAACAGAGAGGGAAATTTTGATTGAAAGGAAAAAAAGTGAGGTAGCTGCTAGTTAGAGAGAGGCGAGCTGAACTGACCATTGTGGGTCACGTGGCGTTTGGTAGTTAGCACACTGAACAACATTAGATTGAAATTTTTGCATTTTTTTTAAGCTCTTAAATTTTGTAATATATGCTTATATTTAAGGAAATAATAGGCATGGATCCGATCAAATTGAGAATAGGTAGTTAATTTTATAAGTTTATAAGCATATAAGAATTAAATTAAATAACCAAAAAAATTCTATCATTCATCAAAGTTGAAGAGGAATATTGAAGTTCTTTCACAAAAACAATATACGAAAACCGCTAAAATATTATGTAGATGTGAAAGAGAGGATGTGAAAGAAAAGTTTGGTTGAGAGTTTTAGTAGTGTGTTTTGTGCGGTTGTTTTTGTATGAATCACTTTTTTATAATTCGTTCAGCGGACTGTCCGTTAACTTGTAAGTCGTGATGAATCATAATTTTTAATTATGAAAAATCGTCAAATGTAAAATCAATAAATTGTTTTAAAGATCAAAGATGAATAATTTTTTTTAAAAAATCAAAGTGTAATTTTACTATTATATTAAATCAATGTTTAAATGTAAAAACAAATTAATTTGAATGATTCATTTATTTCACTTAATATCTGATTTTATGACCTCAATTCTAGGCCTCTTTAATAAATAAATAAATAAATATGCATATATAAATTTAGTTTGTAGTGTTATGTACAAAACAATTTGATAAATAAAAACTGCGGTTTGGTGGCTAGTTGGCTGGCTGGCGTTAGGTGAAGTAGAGCTAAATAAGTTGGCTTGACTTGACTTAAAAATTTAGATATATATAATGTAATATGGATTTTAAGGGTAATTATGTTATATTTAATAAAAAATTATCATATTTGTTCTTTTTATACAATGCCTATAATTATTTATAGTCTCTCTCCAATCCATAAATAAGAAGATAATGTATTTCAACGCACTCGAACCATTATCCTCTTGCATTAGCAACAATGTATATATCAATCGAATTAAAACCTAATCAAAATTATTAAAGAATTAAATATGAAGTTTAAATTGAAATTGTGAACTAAATGAAACTTGCAAATGCAACATATTGAATTTGGATTTTTCTATGGGTTAATATAGTATTTGGTTCATGAATTTGGTGTCAATACATAATTTAATATTTGAGTTTTTTAAATTTGATATTGGAAATTTTCTTTTGTCCTGATTAAACATATGATTTTGACTTCAATATTTTAATTTTGTAACAAATTGAACAATAAAAATAAATTCAAATACTAATTTAAACATTAGAATCAAACTTAAATATCAAATGGTACATTAACCCTTTTAAATATTTTTCGAATGAGTTAATGTATATTTTATTTCTAAACTTGGTCACTCATACCTAATTAGTACCTAACTTTTTTGAGGACCTAATTAGTTCCTAAACTTAAAATCTATCACACATTTCGATAACTTCTCCGTAATGTCAATATAACGTGATAAGGTGATATTAGCAACCAATAAAACAATGCCATATGGTGAACTCGAATTGCATCATGTGACAAGCATTAATAAACTATTAAAGAATCTAAATATATATATATATATATAAACTTATCAAAAATTATAAAAGATCACATGTTTAAAATGAATCGAGACAAAAAATATCCAAATTTAGATGAATCTAAATGTTATTTTATCCCAATTCATTCTGGAAATGCTTCTTTTAGAAATTTGAAGTCCAAAAAAAATATCATCCAAGTGCAAGTTATTAAGTTGAAGGAGCAAAACATAATTCATTTGCACTTTAAATTTATCGAGTTATAATAATAATATTTTTGTATTTTAAAATGTAAAAGTATCATAGGTTTCTAAACTTAAATAACATTAAGATAAGTGTAATTTAATAAACAAATACTTTTGAAATAGTAGCAAAATTAATCATAAAACAAGTGTTACATAATATCCAAACATTAACAACAAAATAATAGTAATATAATAATGAAATGGTAGCAAAACAATTACAAAAATGAGAAAACAACAAGGTCTATTTTTATTACAAATTCGGATTGAGTCATGCCCAAACAAAAAATTATTAACCAAAATCTGACTTATTTTCTAAACGAATTTTATTTTTTTTATCCAAATTCATTTTCGAATAAATTTTTCGAACGAATTTTTTAGGCAGATGCAAGTGACCTGGCCATGAATAACTCTAAACTGATGTAGTCAAACACTATTCGTCTCATTCTTTTTTTATGCAAGTAAAAGATTTCATACCGAAATTCAAAAGTGGAATAAATATTTCTAAATGGTCAAAATAAAGAATTCTATTTACCCTAATTCAAATAAAGCATTTTGGCAAAATAAATAAATGAATAAACTTGTACGTAGTTAATATATTAAGAGTATTTTCACTGGTTGGCTAAAAAATAATAATTTTCCCATATTAGACAATCTTGAACATGATCCCATTTATTTTATTTAATAAACATGAAAATAATAAGATAAAATTTATATAATACATTTACACACGTTTGGAAATGTTATATATAATACAAATCCTTAGCATATTAAAAAAAATCATTTAAGTATATATATATATATATATAACTTTTTATTTTTTGTTCGAATTTACAAACAATGCATATTTAAATATAAGAGAGGGATTAAACCTAACGAATGGCTCCAGTGGTTAAGAAGATATTATTCATCTTAGGATACTCAGGTTTGAGCACCCGTATGTGCAAGATATTACAAATACTACCATATAATCACACCAGTATATTAAAAAATATATAGAAGAAAGGGATCTATTCATCCAGTATAAAACATATGAAATTGAAGTAGTTTTACACCCTTTCGTAACTTTTTATACTATTAATATTTTCACAATCCAAACGTAAAATTTATCAAGATATTTGTATTTGTTATATATATAACTTTTTGAAATGATATGATATTTGTATCATATCAATATTTAATATTGTCTATATTAATATATATTTAAAAGTTGAAAGTTTTTTACAAAAAATAAATAGTTAGAAAATTTTAATTAATATCAAACTTGACATGCACGAACTAGAGCTGATCATGGATCGAGCTAGTGTAAAAAATCAAGTCCATTTTCTAGGTTAGCCTGAATAAAAAATACTAAACCTGGCCCAGCCTAGCCACATTAAATTTTTTAGATTATTATTTTTATATAAAATAAATTTAAAAAATATAATACATCAAATAAAATGAAAACATTAAAATAAATGTATTCCAACAAATTGGAAATACATATAAAAAAAAAATTTATAATTAAATAACAGTAACATAATTGCAACTTAACAAGCATGTGTCTTTAAAATAGTATTAAAATTAACAATAAAATAAGAATTATATAATATCCAAACAATAACAACAAAATAGTAGCAATATAATATCGAAATATTAGCAAAATAACAACATAACAGCAGTAAACAATGACAGACAACAACAGAAATTTTTTGTCAAATTCGAGTCGGGTCAATCTTGGGTCAAAAAAGTTTTGCTTGAGGCCCGTCCCGTTTTCTAAACGGACCTTTTTTTCATCCAAACCCATTTTTTATGTCTATATTTTTACCCAACCCTCCCACTTTTCGGGGTAATCTTCGAGCCTGGGTGAGTGACTCGATCCATGATTAGGTTTAACACGAACTATATAAATAAAATATGAAATATAACGATTGGATTGTTAAAATATTGATAATATAAAAAATTATAAAATGATATAAAATTACCTTAATTTTTACACTTAGGATAAATCATTTATATATATTCTCTAAACTCAAACCCTTAATATTTAATTAATATCCTTTCTAAAAAATATTTAGTTAATATCCTAATACAACCTTTAAAATAAATCTCGAGCTGTAAATTAAAAAATAATAAATTATTTAGATGTTGTAAAAAATATATAATCTAATTAAAATGAGGTGAGCATGAGTTGCGGAACTCATATACATCGCATTTATCTGTTGTCCTGATATGATAACTCATATATAAAAAGAAGAGATGTGACTAACAAATGGTTGAGTGTAATGATAAGGCATATTGCACTCCCAAGAGAAAAACCTAAGTTCGAATATTGGAGATGACATTGTTGAGAGAGACAACCACACATTCCGAACATGAACCTTAAAACGAATATGAATAATATAAAAAAAAAAGAAAAGAAAAAATATCAAATCATCAACTAACATCCGATGCCTCACCAAAAATTGATAACGCATTTTATAAAATTTTTCTTGCCAATGAAATTAAAATAATTTCTCTCATACTCTCTCTCATCTATCTTTCCTTCTCTTCTTACACCATCATGATTTTAACCTTATATCCACATATAGCATACATGATTTTTTTTGTATAATTGTATATATATTAAATTTCAATTTTAACTAATCTTACTATACTATTTAATCATTGTTGACATGACATTATTATACATTTATATATTGCGTGCATAAATAAATTTATTTATCAAACATAAAAATAATTTGATTTATTTGTTTTTTTAAATTATACAATTAAATTAAATTTTCTTATGTATAATTGTATTAAATTTAAATTTCATACATTTAATTACATCAAATTAAAATTAATATATTTATTACACATTGAATCAAAATTTATATATAAATTTAAGATTTATGTTATTCTTTTAACATTGTGAATAAATATAAATTTATTAACTCAAAACTATTTTTAGCTTTTTTATTATTATTTTAACTAATTTGATCTTTGAGGTTTAGTCAAAATGAATTAAATGTAATAAAAACATTCATTTTTTTGTCGATTTATTTATAATAAATTGAAAAAAAATCACTTTCGTATTGAGTGTTGTTGAGGGATTTTGTTTCTTCTCTCTTTGGGAGTAATTTTTTATTTATTTATAAGGTACGATCTTATAATGTGACATGTTAGGAGATAATTAAATGTCATGCATATAATATGTTTTTCTTTTAAACTCGACACGTACTTTTGGACATATTTCTTTAGCAAAATTCGCTCCCAAGTATCATCATAGGTCGCGAGCAGTGTCCGCATGTGCTTTGCACTCCACCTCGCGAGGTCGCCATGTCGATGGGGTGTAAGACACGATAAGATGATCCATCTCGTTATTGATATATATTGATATCAATCTATTTTTATATACAGTTTTAAATTTATCGTTATTTTAAAAATCATTTGGCATATGAATAAAAAATATTTACAAATATTATATAATAAGTTTAAATAAATCTCAGATATAAAATTTTCATAAAAATAAAGTTTTGGCTAAAGTAGTCTAAATAAAATTTTAAAAATGTTGGTATTATACAATTAAATCTCACATATGTAAATTTTATAATACCAAAAAATATATAAAATACTCATCAATCATATAAAATATTCTTTAGTAAGCTTCACAAATATAATCCATAATTAAATAAACAAAAAAATTATTTTATAAAATAAACAAAAAGATCATCCCATACAATGTTTATAACAATCCATATTTAACTTTGACAAAAAAACAATCTATAATTTAAAAAATTCAATATAAATAATAAAAATTAATTTAATTTTAAAATTAATAATAATAAATCTAAATTTAAAATATATTTTAAAATGATTTTTTTGATACTAACTGATACACCATATTTCGATAAGTATGAGCAAAAATGGGTACAATTTGTACTAACTAAAATTTGCACGAAAACGAAACTTAAAATTTACTATTTTAATTTACTATGGAATTAAAATATTCCGATCAATACGGACAATATTAAAACAAAATTAAATACCATGATATTAACGCATTCTCTTCAGATTTGTTAAAAATGGTGACTAAAATATGCTGATATAAATATTATTTAAATTCATAATATTTAAATGAATGATTATAAAATATTTATAAACGTCTGAATTCAATGTAGATTTATAATTTTATATAGCTAACTTTGGTATTTTTATTTTTTGAAATAATATAGCTTAAGTTGTTCGGTGTTGGCAGTTGCACGTTGCTGCCATTTTATAGTGTTAGGTGGAAATGCATTGAAACTGGATCTCAAATTAATTATATTATTATATTATTAATTAATTTATATTTTATTCATTTAATTTTAAAAAAATTATAAAAAAATTATTAAATTATTGAAAGTTTTATTTAATTAAGTTTTTAGAATTATTATTTTTTGACATTTTTTGTTCACATTATATATATCAATCAAAATTTTTCGTTCATTTGCTTTTTTATTTTATGAAATAGCTTTGAACGATATAAATCTGTGAACTAATATCTAAATAACTTTTTTTTCTTCACTGTCAAAGTAACTTGGATCTAAAATATGTTATTCTACTTATCAATGGGTACTGATCTATCATAATGATCATCGAATCGTCACTTAAAACTCGCTAGCTGAACTTCTAAAAAAATAAAACTTAATAACCAAGTGACTTAAATATAAACTTTCGAATAGTTCAATGACCATTTTAAAATTTTTTGAAGTTGAGTGATAAAACATAAATTTATTAATAATTTAATAATCTTGATTGTAATTTACCCGGCAATCCAATATGATTCAATAACGTTCAGCTAGAGAAAATTTTGGTGGTTGTATTTCTCCTCCGTACTTTTCACTCTCGAATAAAAGGAGAAAAACCATCACTTTTTATTAGCAAAACAATGTATAATTACCGATAAGTGTTGGATGCAATATTAAGCTATATTATATTTTTAAAGAGAATTTAAATTTGAATATTGAAGATGACATTGTTGAGAGGAGCAATCACATCACAAACCTCGAAATTTTTTTTTTTCATGAGCTTTAAAACGAACATGAATGATACATTAATCATAAAAATGTAGAACTTGTATAGTTTGTGTATAATGTGTAAAAAGCTAAAATTGTTGATTGAATTTTAGTTCAATTGATATTGTTGTTGTTACAACAATTTAGAAAATGTGAATTTGAACACGCTTAACCACCTTAAAAAAGAAAAATTAACTACCTACATTGAATATCTGCTTTAATATATGTTTGGATGCGAATATAAAAATACGAGTTTTTGAATATATGAGAAAAAAACTTTAGAATAGTCGAACATACCTGTATTTGATATTCAAAACCCGAGTCCGTATAACTTGGCGAGCTACCGTTGCATGCCAACGGGATGATTATATGACTTGACAGATCCAACCAAGTGAAGGGCTTCTTTGAGTGCCTTCAAAAGATGCTCAGCATGATACTCAATGCCTGTAACACCATGCTCAGACCTCATGGAGCTCAACACTCTTCCAACAATCTGATGATTGTATCGAAAATTTTTAATAAATGAACGTGAAAGAGGAAAAATAAAAGCCTGATTATTTGACTCGGGTGTAAGTGTTGGACACTTGTACGTGTTCGACCCATGCATGGTAAGATCTTTATATCTATGTGCCGAACACGGAACTTGAAGGACAACCTACCTTTCGAGCATAGCCACCGTATGCAATTCCACCGATTAAAGATTGTGTATGGTTAGGTTCTGCACCTGTTGAATGAGTTCATCCCATTAGTTCCCTCGAGCATGTGTATTCGTATATGCATAAGACATGGATACTTCAAAAGAAAGAATCAGAGCAACATAGAATTTACATGTGATGTGTGTTTGAAAAAGTCCTCTTTTCTTCAGACCATCAACTGTATGAACATTGGTTCCACCAGCTAGTTGAAGAAAGCCTAGATAAACAGGTGAAACTCAGTAATGAGTAAAGATGAACCTTAATATATACATACTTCACGTGCACATATACATACACGTATACTTACCAGGAGGTCTTTCACTAGAAGCAGCAACGCGAACAGAGAAAGCAATCGATTCTCTTGTGGCACCTCGTCCGATATCTCCGCTCATTGGACGACCATCCAACTGTAAATTCATAAGTTATATCATTTCCAATAAAGTCATTCAAAGTTTCGAAATATATTAAATCAGGTTTTAGAACTAGGCCGCACCTGCCATAAATTGAAGCAAGATAGATGAGGTTCCATGATGGCGTACATTTGATTCATTGTGGAAATAGTTGCATCCCCGGTATCAGGTAAGCTAACCTGCAAGTAGTAATGAAACAGATGATCGGGAAACTAAAACAAAATCCGGGATTTAATCGATGACATATTATCAATCACGGGTACGAAATGGTTCTCCGCTTACTGCTACTAATCTCAGGTATTTAACTGAATTCACCAAGTCGTCCCAAAGTTCCTTAAAGAGATTAGTCTGCCTGCAAATTTAAAGTTACACAACTGCTATCTGAACTGTGTTTATTTGTGATGATATAGTACCTTCCACTTGTATGTATCTCTACAGCATCGACATCGTTCGTTTTAAGGAGTTTGGCTGTAGCCATAGCATCTCTTACATACGATACCTCTCCTGAATCAGTTTAAAGTAAAGATTAGGCTTAAGAAATTGATAAAACCATGAAGAAAAACACGTGCCAGGGTCCAAGAACGGCCGTAGATACTAAAGAGTTCGAGTTTCAGAGGAATAAAGGCCAATGCAAGCAATAAAGAAGCAATGCTTACTGATTTTATCATAAGGGCAAACCGGAAAACAACGACCGCAGCCATAGCAGCGTTCTGTTATCACTCCACCCTGCATCTCAAAACGAACCTAAATCACAATGGTTGAATTCGGATTCAAGATGATATTGAAACTGAAAACCAAATCATGTGGAAAAAAGAAACCTTTGGTTTTGCCTTTTGATCGGAACCAAAGGGAACTTCCATTGTTGAATTTTCCCTCTCAAATGATATAGCATTTGCAGGACAAACATTCTCACAAGGCCTCGAGCAATCGGAAGGACAGTCTTCTGGATCAAATTCTAAGATAAAAGGAGTACTAAGATCAGCCCCATGCATTCAACGAGTATTTACAAATCAATTGATCAAATCAGCATGTAGTTCAAAAACATGATCCAGTATATGTTGCTTGGACTTGGGTATTTGTCCATGTTCAACACGAGTATGCCCACTTCCTTTTTAAGTTATCCCATATATTTTGAAGATATACCATATACCCATTTCTGTATATATGCTGAATATTGATGTCATGTACAGATACTTTAAAGAAAATGAAGAGTTCAGGTACATAAAACCATTGAAAGCAGCATCAAAATTCAAAGGAATGATGATCAAATATTCAGGAAATAGAAATGGATATATATATATATACACATATACCAGCTTTACGAAAATGAAGATCCTCATCATCATTAACACTTATCATCACCCAAGGTCTTCTAATAGATACAATCTCCCTAGCTGCTTCAATTCCCTCATTTACAGCATTGATTACAGATGGATCAGCAGCACAATCAATGCAATCAACTGTACAAATAAATAAATAAATAAAATAAAAATTCATTAACAATATACTTTTAAACATTCACAACATATATGATCAAGCGAAAAGCTAATATGATTAAGGTAAAATTCCACTATCAGTCTCTATATTATGCTTAAATTACAGATTTAATTCTTGTACTCTATTTTTATTTTTTTTATCCCTGTAATTACGAAATTTGAAACTGTAATTTTGACCCAAATGGTGAACAGTATATTTATTAAGTCAAATTATACTATTTTCAAAATCTTACGCAGCAAACAAAGGTGAACACAAAGGGGCAGGCAGGGGCCTTGGCCACCCCAAAAATAAATTTCCTTTTTAGTCCATTTATAAATGATGAAATTAAAAGTTTATATATGGTAAAGTTGCACACTGACCCCCAAAAATAAAAAAGATTTTTATTTAGTCCCTTCAAAAATGATGAAATCACAAGTTAATTCAATATAAAAACACTTTTATCTCTCAAATATTTCATAATTCAATTCCACCACCCTTTAAAAAAATTTGGGTTTAGTCCCTAACGACAAACATATTATCACATATGTAATGTCATATTAATTTATTATTTCCACGTAATACTCACAAAAAAGTTATGCCATTTTAGTGAATAGATTTAACATATAAGACTAAAAATGATCAAGTTAGAGAATATGGATTCAATCCACAACTTAGGCATGGTACGAGAGTAATAAAAGAGTTTGATTTAGAGATTTACAAAGACTAAATACAAGACTTACACAGTGTGCAGGGACTAATAGTGATATTTGACCTATAATTAACTTGGCATCTTTACCTCCAGCTAGAGTGTAAACAAGGGAGAGATTCCTGATATCAACTACATCCTAGAAAACATACAAAAATGAATGCTTAAGTTTCAATGAAGCGGTGAAATTAACATCCATTTGAGAGGGTTTTAAATCAAAGGTTTTAGAATCTTAGATACATACCTCGAAGCTAGCACCACATATGAGCTTGACCCAATTTCCCTGTTGCAGAGATTCATGAGGAGAACATGATTTTGAAGGAACACCAATTGATTTTATTAGGTTTTTCACGTTCTGAAGAGGGTTTTTGCTTCCAAATGACACGTTCACTACAGCAAAAGAGAACTATCAAATTCAATTTTTCAAAAACATATTGAACAAATGATCGAATTGTGAAAAATAAAGGGAGAAAAGAGAAGAAAAACGGACCCTGGTGTTGAGGGTGAAATGCAGAACTGCAGTAGAAGCTAATAGCCATGGCGGAGCAACGGTTAAATGGATAAACTTTTTTTCAGAATACGCGGTAAGGCTATTATATAGATATTTTTCTTAGCTAGCTTTTTGGGTCCTGCAATCAGTTTTGGGCCTTTGGGCAAATATACCTATCATATTTATTTTAACACGAGTTATTTCCACCAAACATCCCTAAACTATGACCCTCAATCTAAACTAATCCCTAAACTTTAAGTCATTTTAATTACATCCTCAAACTATTGAGGGTATATTAATTAGGTCTTTATATTACTAATAAAATCATTAATTTAACTGGTAAATGACACATCAGAGTGACATAATTTAAAATAAAAATTGTACGAAAAAATGAATATTGTAAAAATAGATGTTTTAAAATATAGTTTGAGATTATCTAAGCTTTTACAAAAGTTTTAAAAGTTAACTTTTTTTTTTTCGATTTTACTTTAGTTTTAGGTTTTTTTTAAATGATGTGACAATATTTTATTTTTCTTTAAAATTTTCATTTTAAATTTAGCTATATAAGGTTTGACATGTCATTTAATGGTTAAATTAATGATTTTAATAAAAAAAAAAGGACCCGATTGATAAAAAATCGATAACTTAAGGGTGCAATTAGAATGTTTGAAGTTTAGGGACCAATTTGAAATAAGGTTTATAGTTTGGGGAGGTTAAGTGAATTAACTCATTTAACGTAAATGATAATATAAAAAGTAAGGGTTAATGCCACAAAATATCCTCAAACTATCAATCATATTTTAAATTAGTCACTATGCTTCAAAATATTTTAATTAAATCCTCAAATTATGAGTATTATACTGATCATGTTCTTCAATGGGAAAATTTGTCAATTTAGATATTAAATATTAGTTCTTCGATTTAGGTATTACATGTTAGTTTGGGTTTGTCGTGAATCATATTTAAAACATTTATTTCAAATTTAAGTTATCCTTGCAATAACTACACACATATTTATAATTTTATATACATGTTTCAAATACAAAATTTGAACTCGCATTTAACACCCAAGCTAAAGATTAAGATGACAAAAGGGATCTAATTGGTACAATATTAATATTTAAAAAACTTAATTAATTTTTTAAAATTTATTTTAAGAACTTTTGGTACAATTGAGCATATATTATTATTTTTTTGTACTTTTCAACAAGGTTAAAGGAAGGAGGAGATTGTAACCTTGAACTTGAGTGAACAGATTTAATAGTACTTATGAATTATGATTGCATGGTATTTAAATCACATTAAAAAAAATTAATTGCAAATTCATTAAAATAAATCTTGGCTATTGGAAAATTTCTAAGGAAAACATAAAAACAAATAAAATTAATAAATAATTTTTTTTTTGAAAACCGGTCCTAAAAATACTATGTAAAAAAAAGAAAAAGACATTAAATCGAGCAAGCTTTGATATCTCCGATCCCAATCTCAACCGCGACCTCAATCTCTCCACCGATGCCCGCAGTTTGGATTACAGCAAACAAAAAACAGTGTCATACCTTCCTCCCCTCTAACAGTTGCCTAAAATCCAAAACAAAATTTGTTGCATTAGCAGAGGCATAATCACTACTAGATTAAGCAGAGTTTTTTCTTTTCCAATAGCTGACAACCATGATAGGGTCCAATGCTAAAGTTGAAAAAAACTTGAAAACAGGTGCAATGTTATAAGAGATTATAATGCTAAAGTTGAAAATTTTTCTTTGAATTTCTAAAACATGCAGAATTAGCAATAGATCAAAATGCTTCCATTCCATATAAGGAGGATTTCTCCAACAAAAATTATATGCATAGACAAAAACTTAAGCATGTAGGAAGTTCACCTGGAAGAAGACGGCTTCTCCGTGTCTGCATTTTGCGCAAATTACAGCTTTAGTCCGAGGAAGAGTTGGATCGCCAGCCACATCCTGCAATAGTTGAGTGCGTTCACTAGGAGAGTGAAGCACTTCGTGTCTATACACACAGTTGTTATCAGCCACCTCCTACATAAACAACAGCAATAATCACCGTAATGTCGAGAGAACAAAAAGATAAATTGATAAGAAGACGATAATAACAATAGATGCAAACAAGTGTTTAAACTCAAATGCTCATAAACTCTTTTAAGGGTTTTAAGTGCGTTTAACATTGAATCATAAAACAAGTTAAAAACAAATCATGAACTAAATGAAAAAGAGGGAAAACGAGGAACATCCTAATCTTAGGGTGTGTTTGTTTGGCCGTAAAAGAATTTCCAAAAAAGCTTTTCAGCCTTTTCCAATGTAAGATTTTACAAAACACGGGAAAAAAAGCTTGATTTTACTGAAAATGTCTTGCTCTTTTATTTCCGTAAGACATTTTCAGATCTGTCTTAAATCTTTACATCCCAACATTTTCAGTCTTCAAGGTTGCTCTCTCTTCTCATCTTTATTCTTATTTGTTTATCTCTGTAAGTTGTGGGTTTTTATTATGTGTGTGATTTTTATTTGTTTATTCTTATTTGTTTCATCTGCGTCAAACCCTTTTGCTGCAGTAGCAATTCGTTTTTGTTTCCTCCCTGCTCCAACTTTTCCCCTCCTCTGTTTCTGTTTCTATGTTTTTTTGGGTCTTGTTCAACGAAAACCATCAATAAACCATCACTACCATCTTTGAGTTTACATGACCTTCATACCCTTCTCCTTCACTATTTCCTTCTTGTTCTTCACCGCCGCCACAATCCATGTCGTTGCCCCCATTGGCTCAGCCTCCACGGTTGCAGTCGTATACGGTACAGGCATCATATGTGGGATCATATTAGCCACAACAACAATACAACAGAATTTAACAAAATTATAAAAGGAAACAAGAAACATAAACTGACATTGAAACTAAAGGGAATATATCTCTGTTCATGCTTCATGTCAAAAAGTAGCCATGGTTTGGAAGAACCTTCGTTGCATCATTCTTAGGTTAAAAACGATGCGGAATCATTTTTATTTTTCCTTCAACTTGGCCATATCAGTTTTTCAGTCAGTAATGATGTCTTGGCAGGAATACTGCAGTCGGCAAGCTTTTCTTCAGATCCGTTGCCATACCGGAGTCTGTTTGAAGTATTCTTTGCCTGGTAGTTTTCTATGATTGACGTTGTTAGAAATGAAACAATCTTTATATATGTGTTTTCATACTGAAGAAGTAATGACCGAGAGCTGAGGTTGAAATTTTCTATAAAAAAACATTTTCATTGTAGCAAATCATGAAAACAGAAGAACACTTATTGCTGCAAATCATGAAAGATGAAAGTGAAGATAGATTAGAGAGTTAAGAGGGAGCCGAAACAGCTTGTTGTAGCCTTGGATTTGAAAAAGCAACACACAAGGGCGGGGAAAATGATATTGAAGCATCGGTCAAGTATTGAAAATGGGTGAAGTTGGTGGCAGAAACCATTGATGAAATCACTTTTCTTCATTGCCATACACACTTTTTCAACTACTTGGGATAGAATAGGTAATGATGGTCAAATATGAAAACTCATTAAATTCTTTAAATTTGGAATTTCAGATAAAAAATACATAAAACCAGATCGCTTTTTATAACAAAATTCTTAGTTGTTTATTAATCAATCTTTGTTTTTTTATAACACAATTAAGAATCATCTATTCGCTCTGGTTATTTTCAATTTATGATTATTAATGTATTTAATTTGATTTATTTATTTATAAATAAATTATTGTAATATATGTAAAAATAATGTAAAATATAAATTTAATAGATATAAAATAAACTCAATCAATCAATGAAAAAATAATAAATTCTCAAATGTATGTTTGTTTAATATAAAACAATTTTCTTAAAATATTTTCAGAAAATCTGTCAAACAACAGAAAATCAACAAAAAAATATTTTACACATATTCGTCCAAACACCAAAAAATATTAACTTTTTCAGAAAAATAATTTATTTTTCAAAAATCATTTTCTGAAAACCATTTTCAATCAAACAACGGATACATAATTTTAATTCTAAATCACAGCAAAATAAAAATCTGAAAAAGAACCTGATGATCGCAGTTACGGCAGGCGTAGAGGAGAATCTTCCGTGCCTTGTCTTCTTTTGGGTAGAGAATGTTGTTGCTTCATCAATCAAACAAACAAACAAAAAATCAAAAATTGAAGAACAGAGATGAATAAGGTAACTGAAGGGATAGAATACTATAAGGGATTAAAAGAAACTGCAAAAAATGAATGCATGGATGCATGAAAATTGAAGAGAGGTGAGAGCTGACCATTCACGGCAAAATTTCATGGTACTCATCTTGTTCGAGAAGAGGGAGAAACTTTGGGGTGCTTCTGTTTGATTCTCTTTTGAGAGTGTTGATTCACAGAGTATGGGAAATCGTGGAGCCGCTTTGTAATTTAAATATGGGCGGGGCAGGAGAGATTTAGTTAAACACAGCTCTTATAATTTGAATAGAAGTAGTAAATCTTTCCTTAAAATAAGCAAACGATAAGCCTTTAAATTTTTTATTTTAATACAAAATTTATGATATCTATTAGCAAATAAATCTATCTATAATATATATCCATATATAATTTATAATATATAAAAGCATGAATTTAGATAAACTTCTAATCTGATTAATTTAGTGTTTATTATATTATGGGTAAACTATCAAAATAATTACTTTTATTTTTTTCATGTTACATTAAATTTACTTATGCTTGAAATGTTACGTTTTAGTCACTTACGTTAACGTGTTATAACATTTTAGTCACTAAGCCGTTAATTATCGTTAACGACAATTAATTCTCAATGACTAAATGTTACAACGATAACATAATTTACTAAAATGTAACATTTCAAACATAAGTGACTAAACTATAACACAAGAGAAACAAAAGTGACTATTTTGATAGTTTATCCTTATATTATTTATTTTGTAAATATAAATATATTTTTTATTATTTATAAAGATTATATTTATATAAGAATTTTAAAAATTTTAAAAATAGAGACCTAGATTTATTTGGTAAAAAGATTTATAGTATGAATTAATGGCAAGATAAAGGAAAAAAATCCAAGAAAAGTGACATGAGGATGTTTTAATTGTTTTAAAAAAAATATAATTAAGAATGTTTTGATTAAATTATAGAATTTTTAGAATTATTACAGTTTTTAATTTAATTTAGATACTTATGAGTTTTTTTTTTCCTTTTGTTGTTAATATATACTCGAGGTAATTTTATATATATTAGGATGATAAATTTAAAGATAATAATTTAAAGTTCTATAATTAATAGCTGATATTAATGATGTAAGTAAGATTATTATTTAGATTTTATGATTAAGTCACCAGTTACATCTCCTATCAATTTAGTTTTAATTTTAAAAATTTTAAAAAATTAACTCTTAATTACAAAACTAATCAATTTAGTCCTAAATTTTAAAAATAAAAAAATTAAAAAAATTCAGAAAAATTGAAGGGGTCAATTAAAAGCTATTGTAGTTCTTCACTCATACAAGCAAGGGTGAAACTATAAAATTTTTTAGGAGGATTGAAATTCAATTATTAATTTTATGATAGTAAAAATACAATTTTATCATTTGAATAGTTTATATTTTTATAATACTTATAAATTATTAAATTGTGAATTTTACTAATTGCTTGCATATAAATTATTGAATTGCTAAATTTTAATGAAAAAAATTAATGGTAACGTTTAATAATATTACGTAATTGAATTAACTTTAAGTATCAAATAAAAAATAAGTATAATTTAGGGATCAAATTGAAAACCTAAAACACTTTCTACACAAATTGAACTTTAATTTCCATAAAACATGCATATAATATATATTTTTTAATCCATCACAATTACTTCCCACCAACAAATAAAAGATTTTAGACTAAAAATAAAAATACTTCTTCCCCAATTAATTTAATAATTTCCCTTTGTTTTTGTTTTTTTTTTTTCACTTGTTCTTTGACCAATGAAACCAATTCATCAACGACGATTTCAGTTTCCTTTCAACGATGTAAGAATTATACTTCATCATACGGCGTTGTCTCTTTGATTCGGCATCGCCAACGCCGATTCTAATATTCAATTTATTATAACCATAAATTTTATATTTGTCGATCTCTTCCTTGTTAATTGTTTCTACCGTCATCTGCGATGACGACGATGATTGATTTGATGATGAATCATTGCCTTTCATTTCAAGTTTCAATTCACCACCCGATGGAGGATTCGCCGCTTTGATACCTTCTGTATCTTCCGCGGAACCCCCCATCTGTGGAGATATCTAGAGAGAAACTAAAATTATAAAAAATATAAAGGTATAGTGGCTTCAACATATATTTATATTAATTATATAATATATTTGTTTATGGCTAAAAATGGTGGAATTTACAAGCTCTTGAAACCTAGTATTTTTAGTTTTACGGAAAGTGGTAAAGCTGTCTTCTTTCATGATTTTTGTGTAATGTTTTCTATTATTATTTAATAAATTGCCTAATATTAGACTCTTAAAATTTGAAAAAAAAAAAAATTAGAACGTGGTTTGGATGACCTTCCATTTCTCCTTGTTTTCAGCTATTCATGGTTTGTTTTAACATAGAAAAAAACTCATTTTCGATTTGGTTATCTATTTAATTTACATTTATTTGGATAGTCGATAAATTTAATTGAAGATTCAATTTAAATTTTAATTGTAATTAATTTTATCTTAAATTGATCAAAAATTAAAATCTTAAATATTGAATTTTTTTTATAGTTTGAGCTATTTCAATTACACATACACTAAAAAATTTTAAAAATACTTTTAAAATATTAATTCTGTTAAACAATAAATGATATTTTTAAATAGTAAATGTTAATTTTATTGCAATTTGATTTTATTTGATTATTTTTAATAGTAAACAGACTAATTTGGGTAAATTACCCAAAAATATTGATTTTTAATTATAATTATCATATTAAGCCGGTTTTTGCTAAATTTATCGAATGAAGTTGATTTTGGAGTTAGAAAGGAAAAACGCGTATGGCAGTTTTTTTATCCTTCAGTCTCGGGTTCGATTTATCTTTTATTCACATTTGTATTTTTTTATTTCATGTTACTTCAAGTTTTTTAATTTTTTAATCAAAATTTTTAACATATTAGTTTTTTTCGTTAGATGGTTAGAGAGTTCAATTACATCATCGAGTCTTGAGTTTGATTTTTTTACTATTCACTATGTATTTTTTATTTTATGTTGCTTCATCAAGTTTTTTTTTAATTAATATTTTTAGCATATTAGCACTTTCCGTTGTGTGGTTAGATAATTGAGATTACATCCTTGAGTATGAGATTTCATTATTTTTATAAGCATATTAATGTAGTTTTCTATATTGTTTCAAGCTTTTTTTTTATTTTTAATTAATTTTTTTATGATATTTTCTTAATTATTCTTATTTTTAATTAATATATTTTTTATTTTTAATTCTTTTATTTATAAAATCAAATAATTATTAAAAACATCATTAATTTAAAGAAATATAATAATATGCTTATAAAAATAATTAAAATTAAAAATGCATTAATTTTGATGATTATTTTATTTCGAACTCTAATTTAAAACACGAATCTAAAATCTAAATACTAAATTTTAAACTCAAATCTTAAACTTAAATTCCAACCTTAAATCATGAACTTAAAGTTAAGGATTCGAAATCGGGGTTAAGATTATTCGACAAATAGTGAAGTAAAGTGTGTAGAGTGGTAGTTGAAAATATTTGGTGCGGGCACGCTAGATTACCATCGTTCCGTTTTTAAGTCTTTCCCAATTCTTTGGTGGCCTTTTTTTTTTCTCATTTTTGCTTTGAACTTTAAAATACTTCTCCACAAAGAGAAAAATCCCGTCAACTCCAGATTTTTTCACTTCTTCCGATCCTTAATAAAAATCACCATTTTTTTCTTTTAGCTTTGTGCTGCCCTAGGGTTTTTTTTTCAAAGGCAAACAGCCGCCACTATGTCGTTGAGACCTAGCACGAAAACCGAGGCCCGCCGCAACCGCTACAAGGTGGCGGTTGACGCCGAGGAAGGCCGTCGTAGAAGGGAAGACAGCATGGTCAATATCCGTAAAAGCAAGCGCGAAGAGAGTTTACTGAAGAAACGCCGCGAAGGCCTACAAGCTCAACAATTCACTGCTTATCTTTACTCCTCTAATGTCGAAAAGAAGGTGAAAACTGAACACCACTGTCGCACGACCGAAATCTTCAATTTGTTCCCCTTTTCTTGAAATTTGAGTGATTTAGGGCTTATTATTATTATTTTTTTGCAGCTGGAGAGTCTTCCTTCGATGGTTGCTGGCGTTTGGTCCGATAACGGCGCTGCACAGCTGGAGGCGACTACTCAGTTTCGAAAATTGCTTTCGATTGGTATATTCATGCATTTCACTTTGTTTTTCTTTTAGTTTTCATCTGAATTCTCTTAATTAAATATACATGTGTTAACAGAGCGAAATCCTCCAATTGAGGAAGTTATACAGTCAGGCGTCGTTCCCCGTTTTGTTGAGTTTCTTGGAAGGGAAGATTTTCCACAGCTTCAGGTATAAGTTAGTGAATGTTAATAACCAATTTTTTTCAAGAATCAGGAGTTCATTTTATATCCTAATTTCGGTAGTATTTTTCTTTTTTATAATCTGTAGTTTGAGGCTGCTTGGGCGCTTACGAATATTGCTTCTGGAACCTCAGAAAATACAAAGGTAGTAATTGATCTTGGTGCTGTTCCAATTTTTGTAAAGCTTCTTGCTTCACCAAGTGATGATGTCCGCGAGCAGGTATGCCTGTAAAAACTATACCCTTTAAGTGTGAGGCTTGTAATTCTGGGATTACTGTTGTCAAAGGAGCATTAGATAACAAAAATGCCTCTTTTTGTATGATACAACGCTTGTTTGGATAGCATAGGTGCCCTTTTTTGTAAGTTGATAGGCATAAAAATCTTGCCTGATTGAAGTAATCTGTTCTTTAGTTTATTTTATTTTTAAACTCTTTTCAGTAGATGTTTCTTTACTGGTAAGAAGGGGGATAGTATCAACTCTCTACTTTTGAAATTTTTGAGTCCAACAACAGATATGGACCATAAGGAAACTGTTCATATTGGCAAACAAAAAATTACATGTTTTGTAGGTAAACCAGACCACCCTTTAGAGTTTACTATATATCTTAACTTTTATATATATATATTTGCATTGAAAAATACATACATATTGCACTTCACATCACTCAGGGAGTTCTTTTTTTGGCCTTGCGCCTTATTCAATATAAGGGTTCTAGCCCCTAGATTGCACTTTGTGCCCTTGACAACTTTTTCTGGTATGATTGCTGTTTTAACTAGAAAGGAGAATATAGAATTTTGGACTGAGTAATTTGTTTGTTAATTCTTAGGCTGTGTGGGCATTGGGGAATATTGCTGGTGATTCCCCTAGATGCCGTGATCTTGTTCTCAGTCATGGAGCTTTGATGCCTCTATTAGCACAGTTAAATGAACATGCTAAGCTGTCAATGCTGAGAAATGCGACTTGGACATTATCAAATTTCTGTAGGGGCAAGCCACAGCCTCCATTTGAGCAGGTTTTCATCTTGTTCATAGCATTATTCTTTTATGCTGCCTCCCTTTCTTTAAATGGAGCTTTCAATGAGCTTTCAAATGCTGCAATCTGTTCACTAGGTGACACCAGCTCTACCTGCACTTGAACGTCTTGTTCATTCAAATGATGAAGAAGTTCTGGCTGATGCCTGTTGGGCTCTCTCGTATCTGTCTGATGGTACAAATGACAAAATTCAAGCTGTGATTCAAGCTGGAGTTTGCCCACGCCTTGTCGAGCTCCTGCTGTGAGTAGAACTGCTCATAACATCTTTGGTTGTTTTGACTTTTCTGTTAACCTGAGAGATTATACTTGTGTTTTAGCAGTAATCCATCTCCTTCAGTGCTCATTCCTGCTCTTCGTACTGTTGGAAATATTGTGACTGGAGATGATTTACAGACTCAGGTATGGTTTAGGATATGTCTCATTTTTGTCCTTTGCATCTTTCGGTTTATATTTTATTTTAATTTTTTCTGATCTCGTGACTTTCCATTTCAGTGTATTATTGATCATGGTGCATTAGCATGCCTTATGAACCTATTGACCAATAATTATAAAAAGAGTATAAAGAAGGAAGCATGCTGGACTATCTCAAACATTACAGCTGGAAACAAGGAACAGATTCAGGTGAGTAAAGCATGGAAAGTGTTGCTTCAAACATTTTCAAAATTTTTTTTTTGGTACTGAATTTTTTTATTAAGTTATGCTTATTATTATATTTCAAAATTATGTAGGCTGTGATCAATGCTGGATTAATTGGGTCCCTGGTCAACCTACTTCAAAATACTGAATTCGATGTAAAGAAAGAAGCAGCATGGGCAGTTTCAAATGCTACTTCGGGTGGTACCCATGAGCAAATCAAGTATGTAGTTTCTGTTGATTCTTTTGGTATTGTTGAACTTTGTTTTTTTTTTGGGGGGGGGAGGTCGGCTCCTCCGGGAGAAGTTTTTGAAGTGTCGGCCTCAAGGACGCCGACCTGGCCCCTCAACAATGGAAGGTATTATCCCCCAGGGGGGGGGGGGGGTTTGTCCCCATCTGCGGAGAGTCGTGTACAGTTCATAGAGGGGGGCGTGTCGACTATACTTGGACGTATGGCCACCCAATATATGAATAAACTTGGCAAAAATTGAACATACTTGTGTTGGGCACATACTCGTATCTGACACTCACCCCAACTCCAAGTAATATGGTTTTACATGCCTTAGTTCCATTACCAAATAATTGATGAGAAACTTGTTCTCCTTATCTGTATCTGTAGGTACATGGTCAGTCAAGGATGCATAAAACCACTGTGTGATCTCCTTGAATGCCCGGATCCAAGGATTATAATGGTCTGTCTAGAGGGGCTGGAGAACTTTTTGAAGGTTGGTGAAGCTGAGAAGGCCACGAGTGCTGTAGAATTTAACTTCTGCGCCCAACTGATAGAAGATGCCAATGGTTTAGAGAAGATTGAAATTCTACAGACTCATGATAATAGTGAGATATATGAGAAGGCAGTCAAGATTCTTGAGACTTACTGGCTGGAGGAGGATGAAGAGACGTCACCTCCTGCTGACAGTACTCAGAAAAGTTTTCAGTTTGGGGAGAATGGGCTTCAAGTTCCATCCAGTGGATTCAACTTCAGTTGAAGGTTCATACAGCGCATCACTTTTTCTTCATTTGCCAGATCTGTAAATTATTTATTGTTTATTTGGTGAAGTTAACCGTTGAGTCTACTGATCTAGTTGTATTGAAACTGCAGGGTTTATAGAACAAACAGTTTGTAATGCGGGTTACGACTGATACTTGGGGTTGAAGTTTGGTCAGGGCACCATTATGTGTCTGGTTACATAAAAGTCTGTCCAGAGTCCACTATTGTGAAGAAGGTGCTTGGGTAAGTCTATTGAGACCTGGTTTCCGGTACAGAGGGGAATAGGTACCATTGTGACCAGAAAAGTTGTCGGCAAGGTATTTTGCTCATCTTAAACCAAAAAAATTACATGTGAAATAGTACAATGCAAGGGCCTTGGGAGGTGTTTCTTAAGCTTGTCACTGTATAAACAGTGCTCCTTTAGCATAAATGGGCATGTTGGTTTACCCGGTTTCGGTAGTTGCCTCACGGTTGTTTTGAGTCCAGAGTTTTTCGGGTTTTAGAAGGTCAGTATTTGTTGTCTCATACCATGATGTGATATGATAGTGTTGATTAATAGTACAAGAATAGTAAATAGGTTAAAATTTCTATAGAAGTATGATACACAAATCAAATGTGATAAAATGTGTCGTGTTAAGATTCGTATTACGTTCAAAACCATAATTTATTTTCCATTTATATTTTATTTTTACATGGAATTATTTAAAAAAACAGCTGTGATAATAATAAAAAATTTGTTTAAAATATTGAAGTTCTGTACTAACTAGTGTATGCTAGTACAAAAAATGTATTTGAAACACATTGAAATTTTGACTGGAACAGAATTTGAATTATTTGATACTGATTTAAGATAAAAATGGTAGGTTGTACCGATTATTTGGATTGATAATTAATGGCCATTGAAACTGTTTATGTAAGAGACCTATCAAAAGCTCAACTGTCTAACTTGTTTTATGTGTTAGTGTCTGTGTATTGTACAGACTGGAGAGTCCTTTTAATGTCTACCAAAGTTGT
Organism: Kokia cookei; assembly: GCA_039519145.1. NCBI lineage: Eukaryota > Viridiplantae > Streptophyta > Magnoliopsida > Malvales > Malvaceae > Kokia > Kokia cookei. The sequence continues at coordinate 2,010,938 of CM076899.1, read as the reverse complement.
TTATTGGGTTGAAATTAAATTGTATGGTTTTATGATAATAAAAATATATATTTTATTATTTTAATATTTTATATATTTATAAGATTAAATTAAATTTTTATATTTTTTGTGATTAAAATGTAATTTTATTATTATTAATTTAAAATTTTATAAATTATAAAAGAGAGAAGTTATCATTTTATGAAAATTTTAACCCCTGATCTCCTATTGATTCTTCCACTGCATAATTGGAAGCTGAGTCGTGTGCTAGAGAATTGATATCTCGACGAAATAGTGCGAACCAAAGTGTTGTGGACTTTGTAGAACTGTTGGGTATAGTTGCAATAAGTGTCGTCAGCAATATTTTCATCCTAAACAACTTGGAAACCTCAAGGGCAAGATTATAAATATGATTTTGTAACATCGACTGTATCAAAATATCAGTATCAAATCTCAGTTTTAATTTCAATACGAGATGTTATATTCGAGTTTGTATTTGTTTATTATTCATCATTGTCGTTAAATAAGGTGAAATTCTAATCAATCAAGTACTAATTTAACATGAATCACAAGTAAAGCTTTATATTTATGGCCAAAAATGTTAGAATTTAGCTTTTGTCCCGTACTCTACTTTGAATCACGTATGCTTAACTATGTAATAGTAGGTAGTGGGATTTACTATTAATCCTAGTATTTATATATGGTTCAAAAGCAAAATCAATTTTTTTTTTCATTAATCATTTAGACTTTACAAAGCTGCATTCTCAATAGGTTGGTTGTGACGATTTATAGGGATGTTACCACCATTATCCTCTTCATAACTTTCATTCCCCCTTGCATTGTTGTGGTGGATGCATCAGAAAATGGCGATTTACCAATTGACTGAGTCGATGCACTACAATAAAACATCGTAGACGGACTGCTGTGGGGTAGGCTGTTGCTAGGGCCGAACAATGATTCCATCAGCCCGAAATATCGAGCCAGATTAGATGATTCCTGCCCATTTGGTATTTAGTATAACATTAAGTGGTTCAGTAGTAGCTGGAGATGTTGATGCAGGACCAGGTGTACATGCAAGTGCAAGAGTAGGTTTCGGAATGTGTTGAAGATGTGATCGAGTTGGCATACTCGATAGAGGTCCACGTTCGTGTTGCCCTTCCAAGATTGCCATATGTTGTCCACTATATAATATTGGGATCCATGTTACATATACCATCGTTGGTATGCAATCAGTGCTATGTAATTTTCTTCGCAGTTGATCATCTGAGGAGCCCGATCCGACCGACTCTTCCAGAACTGAATTCAATAGTTGTGCTCGACTGCCTAATTACAACTACTTTTTCCGCACTTGTCCTTGCTGTGAATGGTATCCAGGTTTGTCGGTTCATTCGGAATGATTCAATACATGCTGTAAACCTAAATCTGGCCGCTTGCAAGAACAACAATAGACGAGCATCTGGTCTATAACATGGAGCACAGTTCCATTAATAAACATGTTTATTAAAAGTCTTGAAAAATAAATTATGTTAATGTTTGAAAATCATAAATATCAAAATTATATATCAACTTTGATTTAATGTGCAATTTGATATATAAATTTTGATTATGTACAATTATACACATTAAACTTTAATTTGGATTCATGTATACATTTATAGAAATAAATATATTAATTTATTTTTATATTAAATAAATTTAATTATTTGTGTATATAATATGTAAACATAAAATGGTATTATATCAATAATGATGTTATTAGTTTATAATAATCGAATAAAATCAAAATGTCATGTATAAAATACACTTTACACTAAAATTTATGTGTAGCTTTGAGATTTTTTTTATATATTTAAATTTTAACACTTTTCCCATTTTAAATAACACAAATTAAAAACTCAAAACTTATGATTTATTCTATTATTCTTCTACACAAAATTTTTTAAACTTGTATGTACTCACACTTGCATTCCGTTATAAATGAAAAAAACCTAATGCTAAAAAACAAAAATAAATGGCTTAAAAAAACAAAAACAAAATTTTCATCGCATATTAACCCCCTGATAGATTAATATGGCACCACAAGGCCAATGGGAGTCAATCCAATATTTTTAGAATTAGATCATAGTTGAATCCATCAGATTACTGATTTATTGATTTGATCGATTTGATTGAATTGATTAAAAAATTATTAAAAATAAAAAAAAATGATTTTATTGATTTTTTAGTCGGTTCAACCGGCTCAACCCATTTCGTTCCTTTGTAAATCCTGTTTGTGAGGTTAATCTGAGTGTTACCTGTGGAAGATATGGAACATGTTTTTTCCGAGTGCTCAAAAGCAAAACAAGCCTGGTCTTTTTGCTGGTTTTCATAATGTGCAAGGTTAAAAGCAATGTTGATATTACTATGCTTGTTGTTGAAAACAAGACGAGCTGGGCAACTGTGATTCGGGTCGCGGATGGCAAGTTTATTCGTAGTTGCTCGGGTTTGTGGTCGAGTTGTTTGGAGCCTCATTTAACCTATATATTTATAATTTTTAGATGGTTAAATTAAAATTTTATTTTTTTTTAAGGTTAAAATGCAATTTTACATTTATTAATTTAAAATTTTATAAATTATAAGGAGTCTAAATTGAAAATTTACCATTTTAAAAGAGCCATGATCCCTAGATCTTTTAGTGGCCCCACCACTGATTATCGATACGAGAGAAACTGTCTTGGCTCAAAGCGATGCACATGAATTATGAAGGGTATATATTTTAAAATTTGATTGCTCGCGACTTATTAAAGCTTTGAATAAATCGACCGTAGATAATTTCGAGTTCAACTGGATCATTAAGGATATTATTTGAACAAACAAATTTTTATTATTTAAATTTTATCAAATTTGGCATTGTTTATAAAAAGTATCAAGCCTAAGCATAATAGTCCTGATTTATATATTTTTAAGACAAATAATTCTAGAAGAAATAAAAAAATTAAATTAAGCGAATTAATTTAGAAGTTCATTCATATGAAATAAAAGAAAATTATAGATAAATTCAATAATAATAAATTTCCTTGTACGGAAATATATTATTAATATTTTATTCTCTCAATTTTCACACACACGCATAACAAGAGAAAAATGAGTAATCCTTCAAGTATAATGAAATATTATTAGATTGCTCGTCTAACAAGACTTAGTGCGTATGCATTTGCGAAGGAAACCTTTGCAATCTCCATTCTGAAAACCTTTTATCTTGCAAACAAGATTACAATTATCATCACGTAAGCACATCTCCTTGTATGTATTGCTTGCGGGCTCGTACATTTTATCACCATCCGTTGCTATAGGTCCCATCTCTGTTTCATTTCACATAATTGCAACACAATTTATGCAAAAAAATATTAAAAAAAAGGCAAGTATATATAGAGAGAGAGAGAGATGTACCATATAAAAAATTAATAACATAAACTTTAAAAGAGAAAAGAGGTGATTAGCTTTATAATTTAAAAAATCTATCTTATCAAAGAGTGAATGTCATATATATAAAATATTTTTTGGTAAATTATAAGAAGAGGACAAAATTTTAATAACAATAACGCGATTAATGTAATTTGAACTCAGATCACACTAGAGACAGTGAATACCCTGACTATCGGATCAACGTACGAATTCATATATAAATATATATTTAAGCATATGAGATGATTAATTTTAATAAATGTACATATATTAAATAAAGAACCAATAGCGAAACTACGGAAAGAGAAATGGGGCAGTAGGCATCCATCATGGTTATAATAGTTAGTGTGTTAATTACAAATTAAATGTCACGAGTTACTATTTTATCAAAATGAATGTCAAATGTATATATAAAAATTTTCGGAGGCATATGAATATGTTAAATATAAATATTTCATACAGAATTTAAATTTATCAAATAATAAATTTAAATGGTTAAGGAATTAAAAAAATATTAATGAGAAAATTTTGTTGCTAAAAAAACCAACATAAGAAAAATCATGGCTGAAATTGAACGAGAGAATTGCTCCATTTTAAAATTAATTCGGTGAAAATGATAGAAAGATTGAGAGTTTTCGATGCAATAAAAGTCAAGCATATAAATTTGAGATTGCAAGAGTTATCCCGAAAAAAGGATGGACCCCACATTTGTTGTTTTCTCAAATGATCTTAGATCACATTCATTTACGCCGTAACTATTTATGGCAATTTTTTCCTTTTTTGAATTTTTAATACATGTGTAAAATAATTAATCAAGTTTATTTGTTTTAATATTTATTATTAAATTATGAAATTAATAGGGTTTTGTAACATTAATCTCATTATAGGTTTTTATCATTTTAGCTCTTTCTGATACAATGTCTAGAGTTATCATGATCCCTCCTTAACACTTAAATAGAAAGATAATACGTTTTAAGCTTTCAACGTACTCGAACTGACGTCTTCTTACACTAACAATAATACCGATATCAATCGAGCTAAAATTTAATCTACAATAATTATTTTTCATTATATAATTAATGGTTTGATATTTTTTATAGCTCACATTAAATTAAAATTTAAAATGTTATTGTTTATTAATGCATATGAACCCTTAATCTCAGTGCCCCACTGTTAACACTTTTAGCTAGCTTTAAAAGCTTGTAAATAAGAATTGGGGATTGAAATGAATAGATAATTAATAATATGATTTTTAAATAAAAATATAATTTTAATCCTCTTAAATAAAATAAAAATTAGCAATTTTAATTTACTAAGTTAGTTTAAATTTATTTAAAGTAAATAAATAGAAAAACTTGCATCACTAATAGAAATCATTACATAGATACTTTATTGAAATATTAGTAAGGGTGTAATTAAATTTTTTTTTAGGGAGATTAAAATTAAATTATAAATTTTATAACAGTAAAAATGTAATTTTATCATTTTAATAGTCTATATCTTTATAATTTTTAAAAGATTAAATCAAATTTTTATAATTTTAAAGGGTTAAAATATAATTTTACTTTTACTAATTTAAAATTTTAAAAATTTTAAATAAAATTTTAAAAATTTTAAAGAAAATTTTCTATTTAGGAGGTCGAGACCCCTATTAACCCCTTAACTACGCCCCTAAATATTAATGTCTAGATTTCTAGTTTTATCGTTCATTATCATAATAATATATACTATTTATTTTCTATTTCTTAAAAGATCTGGACATTGTTCAAATTCAATAGTTTAAATAAACCAAATTTTGATTATTTAGAAACATTGTTTGCATGTTTTCAATCAATAATTATTACATTAATAGAAATCAGGTTTTGTAGTTAATACGTATAGATGGACATGTCGTTTTTTACTAGAATCAGTATATATTTATATTGATTTGTTTTGATATATTAATTTCAATTTATTGCTATTTTTAAAATATTTAATATATTTGCAAATATTAAATAAATGAGATTAATTTCAATAATGCATTCTTTGAAGATGTTAATTTCAAATGCATTAAAATTGTCTTTGTTTAACAACGAATGGTTGTCGATTGAGTCTTAGTTCGATTGATATCGGCATTGTTATCAATATAAGAAAACGTGGGTTCAAGTGCTTTAAAGCATATTATCCTCTTATTTAAGGGATGTGGAAGTGCTATGAGTAGTTTTAGATTGCAATACATTTTTAAGATTATTTTCCCTATTTACCAAAGTAGCTCTAATTTCTCATAATTGCCTCATTGGGCCACCAAGGCTTTACATAGATGGGCTTCGTTACTTGTTCTTCAAATCGGGTCAATCTAAGTGGGTAAAAAAAGCCCCATTTAATATGTATACCTTCATGAAACGTCCTTTGTGCAATGGTTCCGAGCTTTGAATCGTGGCCCGTGAAACTATCGAGTGGTCTGTGATATTTTAAGAACGGTCTTTTGTTGATTCATCAATTGACCAAAGGGAAGAATTCGAAAGATATTGATTTCCAATTTGTGGGCTTTTGGGTTCAAGCGCAAAAACCTTTGCCTTATTTGCATCTAAAGCTTTAGCAATAAAACTTTGTAACGTGATGAGATCTTTTTTAAATTATGATATTTTCAAGCGTAGGAATTATACGAATAACTATATAAAAACTCAAGTTTAATTAGATATTTGAGAACCGTTTATACGGAAGAAGAGAATTAAATGGGAAGGAGATAGATTTTTTAAGGTTTCCTTTAGTTATGAGGGATGCTAGTGGTGTGTTATATGTGTGGTATTGTTGGGTTTGGTGAGTCTTTTGCTGGTGCAAGGTGGGTTGTCAGGTTTTATTGAACAGTTACTTGTTGACCAGCATATTACATGAATGGGCTTAAATTTAGTGTTGATATTGTTGTGTTTGTTACTGAACACAAGATGAGTTGGGCAACTGTGATTCAAGACGCTGATGTTAAGTTTACTCGTAATTGCTAGAGTTTTGGGTGACTCACTTAGCTGAAGTATTATCAGTACGAGAGGCATTATCGTGACTCAAGGAAATGCGAGCGAATGGATGGTTTCATTTCGAAGTCAGATTGCTCACGAGTAATTAAAGCTGATTCGATCATAGACAATTTTGGGTTTGGCTTCATCCTTAAGGATATTACTTGAATAAAAAAATATTATTTAAATTTCATCAATTTTGGCATGGTTTAAAAATAAGCCACAAACCTACGCATTAGACTTGTTTATGGTCGGGTCTCGTCAAAATTTTAGGACCATTTGTTAGGCAAGAGCCTAGCTCGATCCAATCCGAAAAAATGGATTTAAATTTCTGTCAAGTTCGGTCAAGATAAAAATGTTAAAACTCGATTCAACCCGTTTGAATTATTTTTTATACATTTTCTAAAAAGTATAATACATCAAAAATTTAAAAAAAAAATATTAAAATAAATATTTCCCAACAAATTGAAAATAAATCTAATATATATATACACTTAAACAATATAAGGTGTAACTTAACAAACAAATGTCTCTAAATTGGTAATAAAATTAACAATAAAACAAGAGTTATACAATATCCAAACAAAAATAATAGTAACATAATAATGAAATAGTAGAAAAACAATGAGAAAACAGTAAGGAAATAGCATATATTTTTTTTTATCTTTTTTCTAACTCGGGTCGGGCAAGCAAAAAAAACCTATATTTTTTGAGCCCAATCCATGTGTTAAACGGACCTTATTTTTTTGCTCAAACTCATTTTTCGAGCCTATATATTTTCCAAATCCTTCCACTTTTCGAAGGAACTTTAGGGCCGACTCAACCCATGGACAAGCCTACTTACTAAGCATATTGTCCTAATTTATATATGTTAAGAGAAATAATTCTAAAAGAATAGAATTAATTTAGAAGTTAATATTCAATAATAAAATGTTTTCTTGTACAGAAATATGTTGTTGATATTTTATTCTCTCAACTCTCATGTACATGCATAACAAGAGGAAAGAGAACAATCTTTTAAGTATAATGAAATACTAATAGATTGCTCATCTAGCAAGGATTAGTACAAACACATTTGCGAACCAAGCCTTTACAATCCCCTTTTTGAAAACCTTCTCTCTTGCAAACAATATCACAACTAGCATCAGCTAAGCATAGTCCTTTGTATATATTGCTCGTGGCCTTGCATATTGGACCACCTTCCACTGTCACAGGTCCTATCTCTGTTTCATTTCACATAGTCACCTCACAAATTTATGCAAAAAAAATATTAGAAACAAGTATATATATGTAGATGTACCATATAAAAAGTTAGTCACAGAAAAATATAAATATATATTTAAGCATATGGGATGGCTAGCTTTTTACTTAATGGGACGGTTAGTTTTAGTATATGTATATATATTAAATAAAGAATCAATAGCAAAACTATTGAAAGAGAAACGATGTAATAGGCATCTAAATGTCACGAGTTACTATTTGTCAAAGTAAATGTCAAATATGAATGTATGTATAAGTATATATATAATTTAAAGGAATTGAAAAAATATTAAAAAGAAAACCTGTTGTTAGAAGAATCAACATAAGAAGAATCATAGTTGAAGCTGAACGAAAAACTCGTTCCATTTTAAATATTATTGAACGGATGAATAAATGCAAGAAAAAAAGAGAAATTGAGAGTTTTTGGTACAATAAAAGCCAAATATTAAGAGAATTTTATATGAACTTGAGATTGCAGAAATTATCTAGAAAAAGGGATAACCCCACATTTGTTGTTTTCCCAAGTGATCTTAGATCACATTCATTTACGCTACAACTATTTAGCCCATGTATTATGGCACTTTTTTTGCTTATTAAAATTTTAATAAGTATGTATATTTTAATTGATTTTTTTATATTTATTTTTAAAATACGAAATTAATAGTATTTTATTAGTTCATTACCAAATTAACAGTTGGGTATTTTTATAGTTTGAATTATATTAAACTTAGTAGGTTTTTTAATATGTTTTTATTTTGAAACATTATTTGCATAGTATCAATGAATAATTATTACATTAATAGAAATTAAGTTGAGGTTTCCAATATTAATAAGTTGGGGATTACTAAAAAATAATGTATTAAATTTTTTTAATTTTATTATAGATTCTGATAATATTTACTTTTTTTGATAAATTGTTTAAAATTATCTGTAATTCTTCTTCAACTCATAATTAAAAGGATAATATGTTTCAACGTGTTCAGATTCAGGTACTCCTACATTAAAAACAATGTTCATACCAATAACTATGATTTAATATATGACATTTATATTTTAACATGTGTTTTAAAGATATCTTAAAACTCTGCCATGTATTTTTTTATAATGTGTATTTATTTAATAATTATATTGTTCTTATTATTTTTTTAATAAATTGCTGACATGCTTGTATTGTTGTACAAAATCATTTCAGGCAAAAAACCTGAAAAATCCATCTTCTTTTTCTCACAATCCCCCTTGCATGCCAGGCAAAAAATATTTCAACTCGTTACAAAAACTCGATGAAATGCTCTAGTTTGAAGCGATCAAAGCAAACCTTAGCTACCATCCTCTGCTCTAACACTCTTTCCTAGCACAGCCGAACCCGTTAGGTGGTTCTGCGCTTATTCCATTCTTCGGCCACCACAATCCCTTGAATCATCGTCGACCCCTCCTCCACCCACCGAACATCGCGCTTCCGGAGAGAGCAATTATATTGTTCTTAAAAGAACTGTCATATTTTTTTTTTTGTCTTACCTTTGGCTCTCTCTTATACCTTGTGTTAGTTTTTAAAGGGAAACAGAGTTTTGAAGCCTTACGGTTTGGGATAAGGAAGAATTGGAGTAGGTTCTAAATCCATATGAAGCTTTGGTAGAGGAAATCAACTATGATCTTTGGTTAGTTGGAAAGTTTATAGGCGATAGGTTCCTTAATTTTGTGGCCATGGAGTGTGCTCTTCTATCTTTGTGGAGATCGATCCAAGGAGCGCACATCAAACCTATTGGCGATAAAGGACTCTATGTTGTTAAATTTTTCACCATGTTGATATGAAGAAAATGCTATCGGGTGGTCTGTGGTATTTTAAGAAGTGTCTTTTGTTGGTTCATCAGTTGACCAAAGGGGACAATACAGATAACATTTATTTTTGGTTTGTGGCGTTTTGGATTCAAGAACACGACTGTACATCTGGATTTGCATCTAAGGTTTTAGTGAGGAATCCTTGTAATGTCGAGTGGCGTAACTAGGAGGCTGGTAGGGGACTCGATCTTCCTTAAAATGAAAATATTTTTTATTTAACTCCTTTAAAATTTTTAAAATTTTAAATTAATGAAGATAAAATTACAGTTTGACGCTTTCTAAAAATAATAAAATTACGGGAGATAGTGGCGTGTTATCTATATGGTACTGCCTGGCACAGTGAGTTGAGTTACTGAAAATTACGGGAGATGCCGGATATAAGGTCGTTCGAGAGTGGCCGGAAGAGATAAGGTATGTGGAATGAAGACTGGATGGTTTTCTGAATATTAAGTGGAGACGTGATTAAATCAAGGATCATTAACAATGTTTCTATCTATCCTAAACATCTAAGACTCCAATCTGTTATGAGAAGCTCCAAATCTCACTGAGTTAAACAATGTTCTTGCGCAAGAGGTTGTCTACTGGAAGCAATGAGCAAAAATATTTTGGCTGAAGCGTGGCGAAGAGAATTCTAAGCTTTTCCATGCATAGGTGTCTTAATGAATAAGGGTTAATCGAATTTCTAGTTACTTAATTCTCATGGCCAGCATTGTATTGAAAATAATGAAAATATTGTATGAAATTGTGATTCCACGTTATACAATCTTTTTTCTTTGCGTTCTTGTGTGACTGAGGTTGATAATGAGCAACTTGTAGCCCCGTTTCAGATTGAAGAATTTCGATAGGCTGTGTTCGATATGAATCTGAAGGAGGTGTCGGGGCTGGATGGTAGGAATCCGGATTTCAACCAGCATTGTTGTTGTTTTTTTGGGGAGGGCATATTCAATCAATGCTGCACTTGGATCAATGATGGTGTATCAATCATTGTTTAGATTCCTAAGAAAGATCTTCCTCGTAGTATCATTGAGTTCCGGCCAATTGCACTTTGTAACATTTTGTATAATATGTGGTTAGGGGTAAGTATTTGATCGAGTCGAGTCAAGTTAAAAATTTTCGAGTTAGTCAAGTTAACGAATCGTTTTTAACAATCAAACTTAATTTGAAATTTATTCAAATCGAATCGAATCAAGTCAAAAAAATTCGAGTCAAGTTAACGATTATTTCACTAGTAGACGAAGTAGAAGATTATTTAACTGCATAAACAATATAATGGTTTTACCTTTTAATTTAATTGTTAAACATTTATCAAAACAACGTAGTTTTATCTTTTCTTATACGGATTTTCAAACAACTCAAATTGTGTCATTCATATTCGAGTTAAACCGAAAATTTTATTTTTTATTCAAGTTTATACGAATAAATCGAACTATTTAATTCAAATTTTGAATTTTTTATCGAGTTTTTCAAATCGAATCGGACTTTGCTCATCCCTAATTGTAGCTAAAGTTTTGGCAAACAGGCTCAAGACTCTAGTCCGACATATTATTTATGATTGTGTTTGAAATTATCCATCACATGCAGATTAAAAGTAGATCTAAGAAAGGTGAAATTACAGTAAAGATCTATATCAATGAAGCTTACGATAAAGTTGACTGGAACTTTTTGAGGTACACTCTCTTGAAGATGGGTTTAGGGGAGAAATGGGTGAATTGGGTTATGATGTGCGTGAAAATGGTTAGGTACATGGGTGCTTTTAATGGCAGAGAGTTGGGTCCAATTGTACCGAGTCGTGAATTTCGTCAAGGAGACCCTTATTCATCCTTTGCATTGAGGGACTCAATTTTTTGCATAAGAGACTCGAGACTAAAGATTAGTTTTTGCATTGAAGTAGAAGGATTGAAATGGTAAAAACCGTTGAGGGGCAAGATTATATGTAATGTTGATACCGCTGTGGTTGTTGCTGAAAACAAGTCGAGTTGGGCAACTGTGGTTCAAGACGAGGATGGTAAGTTTAGTCGTGGTTGCTAGGGTTTTTGGTCAAGTTGTTTGGAGACTCACCAGTGGCGTAGTTAGGGGTCGGCAGTGTAACTGGTTCTCATTAAAATGAAAATTTTTTATTCAAGTCCTTTAATTTTTTAAAATTTTTTTGATTCCGCCGTTGGTTAACTTCATACTAAATGTCACGAGTAACTATTTTGTCCATGGGAATGTCAAATATGAATATATATAAATACATATATTTGACATGCTTAGATTCATGCCCATATGTATATGTTAAATACAAATATTTCATACAAAATTTAAGTTTTTAGTGAATCAAATGATAAATTTTAATGGTAATGAATTGAAAAAATATTAAAAAGAAAACATGTTGCTAGAATAATCAACATAAAACGAATCACATCTGAAAATGAACGAGAAATTCTCTCTATTTTAAATATTATTAAGAGAGCGAATAATTGAAAACGAGAGAAAAATTAAGAATTTTTGATACAATAAAAACCAAATATTAAGAAACTTTTATATAAACTCAAGATTGCAAAAGTTATCGAGAAAAAAAAGGATGAACCCCACATTTTTCGTATTTTAGATCACATTCATTTACGTTATAACTATGTAGCCCACGTATTATGGCAATTTTTTCGCTTATTGAATTTTTTATAGATATGTATATTTAAATTTATTTGTTTTATATTTATTTTTAAAATACGAAATTAATCGTTTTTTATTAGTTGATTACGAAATTAACAATTGGATATTTTTATAGTTTAAATTAAATTAAACTTAATAGTTTTTTTAAATATGTTTCTATTTTGAAACATTGTTTGCATAGTATCAATCCATAATATCCAATTTTTATAGGAATTGGTTAGTAGGATGAATAGGTAACTAATAATATGATTTTTAAATAAAAATATAATTTTAATTCTCTTAAATAAAAGAAACAAAATTAAAAATTTTAACTTACTAAGTTAAGTTAAATTTATTTAATGGAAAAACTTGCATCATTAATAGAAATCATTGCCTATATATTTTACTGAGATATCGATGGTTCTTCTTCTCTAGAATGATTTCTGATTTTATCGCTCATTATCATAGTAATACTCATTGTTTATTTACTATTTTCCAGTTTCTTGAAAGATTTGGACATTTTTCTTTTTATAATTTGGAGTTGCTGGTCTTTTGATTTTTTTTTTTTTGAAACATTGTTTTCATAGTATCAATTAGAGGTGTTATGGGTAGGCTCGATCTTAAGGATGATATTAACATACTTTATGTTTGCTTAAATTAAATCCGGTTTAAAATATGAGCTTAAAATATTGTCCAAAGTTATTCATGTTATTTTTTATTTATTGAATTTTTTATATAGTCGTCTTAACATTATTTTAATGTGTACATTAGAGTAGTATTATATATTTAGTATATGTTTATTTTTTTAATGTGTTCTAAATTATATAATATTTAAAAATAACATAATATAAAGTATTATAAACTTAAAAATGGGTTGGGCCAGAATCGAGTCTTGAATATTCAAGCTCGAGCCCAGCTCATACTTTAAACGGACCTAATTTTTAATCTAAACTCATTTTTTGAGCTTAGTATTTTTACCAAACCCTCTCAAATTTCAAGCCTTCGAGTCTAGGCGGGTAACCTGAATGCGAAAGAATTTGCACAAGCCTTCAGGCCTAAGCATGATATTGACATATTTTATGTTTGCCCAAGTACGAACTGACCCGAAATTTGAGCCTAAATTTTGACCAAATCCGTCCACATTTGCAAATGACTAACCAAATCCCATTTTAAGCCCGCCCATATTATTTTTAAAATTTAAAAAATATATATTTATATTATTTTATTTTAATATTTAATAATTTTATATATTTTTTATTTATTGAAAATTTTTATACAATCATCTTAACATTTTTTTTTTATGTTTACAATAAAGTAATATTATTTATTTAGTATAGACTTATTTTTTAATGTGTTCTAAATTACATAATATATATAAATAACATAATATAAAGTATTCTAAACTTAAAACGGGTTAGGTTGGGTTAGGTCGAACCTTGAATGTTCAAACCCGAGTCTAGCTCATATTTTAAACAGACCTAATTTTTTGTTTAATCTCATTTTTCGAGCCTAATATTTTTATCCAAACTCTCTTAAATTTTAAGCGAGCTTTTGAGCCTGAGCGGGTAACCTGAATGCAAAATAATTTTCACAAGCCTTCAGTCCTAAGTATGATATTGACATACTTTATACTTACCTAAATTTGGTCTGACTTGGAATTTGAGCCTAAAATTTTGTCTAAACCCGCCCATATTTGCAAAAGACTAACCCAATCCCATTTTAAACTCGCCATATTATTTTTAAAATTTTAAAAAATATATATTTATTTTATTTTATTTTAATATTTAATAATTTTATATATTTTTTATTTATTGAAAAGTTTTATACAATCATCTTAACATTTTTTTATGTTTACATTAAAGTAATATTATTTATTTAGTATAGACTTATTTTTTAATGTGTTCTAAATTACATAATATATAAAAATAACATAATATAAAGTATTATAAACTTAAAACGGACTAGACCGGGCCGGGCCTTGAATGTTCAAGTTCAAGTCCAACTCATATTTCATTTGGAGGAGCAATATCGCACCACAGTACTAACTAGGTGTATAGTGCTAAAATGATCACGAATAAATGGTGGTGTTAGAGATACGTGAAAAATTAAATTAAATCGGAGTTTTATTTGTATAATTGTATTAAATTAAAAAATTTAAATTATGTTTTAAATTGTATTCAAATTAAATATCTAATTTAATATTTATCGATAAAATTATTAGAGTTTCACAATTTTAAAAAAATAAAGTTATTGTGAATTTGATCAAATAAAAATGAATAAATGATATAATTGGTAATTTTTTATTATTCAATGATAAATATATTTGAGGCAATGTAATAAATAATAGCAAAAGAAAAATTAGGTTCAAGCATGAAAACAAATCCAAAGATTTTCCGGGAAAATAAACGGCAGATAAAATTTAAATTTTGGAGGCAAAAACCAAACAGAAAAAAAAACCCTAATTCGATGGCGCCCTTTTTCCAGTTCATTTTTAGGGATTTTGGCGGGTGACAACTTGGGATAAAAACCGTACCCATCAAATTTTTTAGATCACTCCTCTTTCCTTCATTTCTTTCCATAGAATTTTTTTACTTCCATTTCTTCTTCATCTCCATTGCTTCGATCTTCATTCCTTTTTCTACTGATTTTTTTTTCTTTGTAATCATTTTCCATTTGGGTTTTCGGTTTCATACATTGGGTTGGTTTCAGATCTTCGAAATTCCAAGTAAAAATGTTGGATCCGAGTGAAAAAGTAAGCCATCATTATCTCTTAAAAAATGTTCTTCATTTGTTCATATGAGCTTTAACTTTCTCAGTTTTTTTCTCAGCTGATTCTCTTTTTTGTTTTATCATATATTTTTTTTTGCAGGGATCAAATTCTAAAGATCCAAACAGGAAATACCCAGAAATCATTTCACCAAAAATAACTCAAAATCAAATCATTTGCAATGAACAAATCAAGAAAACTTGTGCTAATTGTGGTACTTCTAAAACCCCCCTTTGGAGAGGTGGGCCAGCTGGTCCCAAGGTATTTCTATTTTTTTTTCAATTTCAACAGGTTTTTTTATCTTTGATCTTTAATTCCTGTATGGATTTTTATGTGATTTTTTTTTTCTTTTTTGCAGTCTTTGTGCAATGCTTGTGGGATCAAAAGCAGGAAAAAAAGAAGGGCAATTTTAGACAAGAAATCAAAGAACCCTAAAAATTTAGGGAATAATTTAAAGCAAAGATTGATATCTTTGGGAAGAAAAGTTTTGATGCAAAAATCAACCATTGCGAATCAAATAAGAAAATTAGGAGAAGAAGAACAAGCTGCTCTTCTACTAATGGCTCTTTCTTATGGTTCTGTTTATGCTTAGGGGTTTTTTTTAGCTAAAATAATAGGATCTTTAAAGGGTATTTAAGCATTATTAAGTGTAATTTTTGGTGATATTTCCTTAATTCTTTTAATGGCTAAGTATTTTTAACTAATTGTGTTTGAAGAATTTAAGGGAAAGTGAAGAAAATTGAGAAATTTTATTCTATTTTTTTCCTAATTTAATTTCTGCAGTAATTTATATTTCTGGGATTAGATTTTCTATCATTTTTTTATTAAATTTCTTTTGTTAGGTAAAAACACTTTTTTGGTTTTTTTAATTTAATATTAAGTAAATTGATTATTTTTAAAAAAATTGAAGATTTTAATTTTTATAAACTTTAAAATTGAACAATTAAGGAAAATTGATCTTGGTGTTAATATTTATTGTCAATTGTTTTTAATTTTGACTAGTGTAATAATAAATCTAATCTTCATGCTTATATATTTTATGTAAAAATTGATAAAATATGTAAATATTGTGAGTTAAATTGTTAAATCAAGATTAAATTGATGAAATATATAATTGTTAAATCAAGATTAAATTGATGAAATATATAAATTTTAAAAATTAAATTTATTATTATATTAATAAAAATATGTACAATTAAAGAAAAACATTAACTTCTTTTATTAATTCTTTTTTTTTTGTGATTTTTATTAAAATTTTTAGTTATTCTTTTTTAAAATTGATAAAGATTAAACTATTTTTTTAGAGATCAATTTGTTTAATATCAAAATTAAGAGTGATTAAAGAAATATTTTTATTATTATTTTGTTTTATTGAATGGATGGTTTAAATACACTTGGGCTAAAATAAAAAGGTAAAATTTCACATTTTAATTCCCAAGAAAAGGAAGGGAAAAAATGGGGACTATTGAGTTAGAATAAGGATGGAAAGAGAAAGGAAAAAAAGTTTCAAGGAAAACCCAGAATTTTCTTGGGTGCCAAACAGTACTAAGTAAGTCGAATTCAATTATCTTTAATATTTGATTTCGAGTAGCTCCTAAGTATAGTCAATCAAACTCTATCAAATCCGAGCATACAAATGAAGGGTTCTTCTTTACTAGACAAATAACTACTAATTGACTCAATCGAGTTTGAATTATTCAATTTTTACTCAAATCGATCTCAGACAGTATTTCGAGCCTTCTTCCGAACCACATGCTGCCATATGTTCTTGAGCGTCTCGATACGAACCGGTTTGATTAGGTAATCACAAGCACCATGTGTAACACCCTTCATAACAGCTTGTTTTCCATCATCTGCCGATATCACTGCATAAAATACAAGTTTAAGTCCTTTCAGGTTGAAATTTAATTTCGAGTTATTTTGAGTTTGTGTAATTTGGGGTTGAGGCTCAATTAGGTTTGGATCATTATAAAATTTAATCTTTTTAAGTTCGGATCATTTTCGACTACTTGCTAGATCATTTTCAATTCAAGTTTGTTTCGAATCTGATTTTATTTTGTATTCGGGTCAGATGGATTTGGATTACTGACTTTCTATTATTAAATAAATTTGAATCAAGTTTAGTTTGGGTTGATTGAATTGGTTTTTCAAATTCGGATCAAAATTAATAAGTCTACTCCAAACTCAATGAATCCAAAACAAAATGATAAATAATAGGTTATTACGAATAACAGGGAGATCCATCTCCGAATTAATATGCTTGAGAAGTTTGAATCCGTCCATGTCTGGCATATGGACATCACTGATAACGATATCAAGCTCATTTTTGTGCTCACGTAACATCGATACTGCAATCTCAGCTCGGTTGCATTTCGTAACTGTAAACATTCACACATCAAATTTATGAAATTAGTTCAAATTTTTCAAATTTATTTTTAGCTTAAGTTTAAATATATTTTAGTTTCTAGTATTTGCTATAGAGCTAATCGTGGGCCGGGCCAGGCTTCAATAAAATTTTAGGTCTAATTTCTAAACCCGAGTCGGGCCAAACTCGAAAATGAGCCTAAAATTTTGTTCAAGCCCGATCCGAATTATAATAGTCAAACCCGAGCCCGGCTCAACCCGACCTGTACTAATTTATTTTAGATTATTTTATTACATACAACAAAATTAAAAAATATATAATATATCAAATACACTTAAAAACATTAAAAAATAAATAAATTTAAAATACATTAAAAAAAATTTATATTAAGATAGTTGCAAATAAATTAGTAAAAAAATTAACAATAAAACATAACTTCTAAAATATTCAAATAATATTAAAAAAACAGTGAAACAATAGTAAAAACGCATAAAAAATAACATTTAAACAACAAAAATAATAACCAAAATAGCAGCAAAAATAACAGCAAAACAACATTAAAAACAACAAAAATAGCAACAAAAATAACAGCAAAATGACATGAAAACAACAACAGTAAAAAAACCAAAACAGTAAAAAACAACAACAAAAAAAGCAACCAAAACAGTAAAAAAAAAGTATCGAAACAACAATATAATTTTTATTCGGCTTGGACCAAAAATTTCATAACCGAGGCCCGATCCATTGAGAAAATGGGCCTCATTTTTTGTTCAAGCTCATTTTTCGACCCTATATTTTTTTCCAAACTTTCTCATTTTTAGGGCGGGCCTTCGAGTCGGGTCGGGTGACCCAACCCATGATCAGGTCTAATTTGCTATGCTTAAAACAAAGATTTTTTTATTGTAGATTTTCAATTATACAAATAAATTTATCCATGAGTCGAGCTTAAATTTAAAAAATCCGGTCTTGACCCCAAGAAGCCCATATCACTATTAAATAATAATAAAATAATAAATATATAATATTTTATATTAATATTTATATACTTTGAAATCTAGTCGCTCCGAAGGCAAAATTTTCTTTATTCAACACTGGCTTAAGTTCGGTCGGGTGGGCTATTTAACCCATGGACAAGTTTACACATACGTAGTATACTCGATTCTCACTTAAATTCGAAAATTCAACTCAATTAATATGAATTCAAACTCAATTCTACCTTGAAATGTGAAAAACTTAAATTTAAAAATGATTCAAACTATAGAAGATACTCGAACTAAAATAATTTGAATCCGAAATGATTCCACCCGAAATTAGTAATCAAAATGAAAATTTAAAGAAATTGTTGATTAGTACCTTGATATAAGCAGGTTTTTAGCATTTTTTTCTAAGATCGTAAGACATGTTGGATCATCGTCAACAACGAGCACACGCAAACCAGCAGGAAATTTATCCCTACCGTCCCACGTACCGCTTGAGCTAGCAGTCGACATGGATCCATTTCCATTACTTGAACTCATCTGTTTAAAAGAAGGGGGAAATACTATAGAAAATTTTACATAAAGATGCTACTGCCTTTTTCACATGCTTAAATTTGAACTCACTAAGCAATCAAAATAAGAATCTATGAACAAAAAACCAAAGAAAAGAGTGAATAAATTATGAAAGAAAGATTTTTTATTGATACCGTGTTGGAAAACGAAGGCAGAGTCGAGAGACATAAAGGAGAAAAAGGAAGAGAGATTTTGTCTGAATTATTAGGATAGAAAGCGTTTAAATAATAAAAAGAAGCGTCTTAAAAGATTTATTTATTTTTAATAATTAAATAACAAAAACGTGTCACTCGAGTTAATCGAGCACTGTTAAATTTGACAAAATATGCACCTTTAAAAAAGTCTGAATGATTACTTATTCGATGAGTTTTATTATTCCGAAAAAGATTCATTCAAGATAGAAAAAGACAATGTACATTATTATCCTAACATGTCATCGTTAACGTAAAAAAATGAATTTTTTAAAATATTTCTTTTTTTTTAAGTTTTAGAATTGGAATTAAATTGACAAATTTTATAAACGTTAAAGGTTAAATTTATTAGTTTTTTAGAATTCGAACTAAAATGATAAGTTTTGTAAATATTAAAATTTAAATTTGTTATTTTTTAAGATATAGAATCAAATTAATAGCGGAATGTTAAAATTTGTTATTAGGCAAAAAATAATAATAATAATAAAGACTCACATCAGTTTTCATCACTCATCTAATCGAAACGAACGAAAGAGTGACTAAAATAATTAATTTTAAAAAATTGAGTGACTAAATAAAAAATAAAAAGATCGTGATCAAAATAAAACAAAAAACATAATTGAATGACTATTTTTACAATTTACCCTTTTTATTTTAATACTGCAGCATTTAAATATAAACAACCTCTAATAAAAAAATATAAATTTCATAGATGATTTTATTGCAAAAAACTTTCGGTAAAAACATATTTCTAATCTCTTTCAGTTTAGATACTGAATAAATTTATCCCTCTCAAAATCAGAGCAATTTAATTTCACCTATCAATTTTAAAATTGAGCAACTCAAGGAAACTAAGCACAACGTGGATGTATAAATTATACAAAATTTTGATTGATATAATACTAAATTTAGTCTTCAATTTTTACATATTTTGTGTAAATATTGGCAAATTTTATAAATATTGCAGGTTAAATTTGTTAAATCAAAATGAATTAATTGTACTTAATTGCAAACTTTTAAAATTAACAGAGATTAAATTGCTTTGAATTTTTTAGAACAATTTGTTTAATATCAAACTTGAGAGAGACCAAAAAAAAAAAAATTTTACTAAGAGTTTTCTATCCATACAAAAAAAAAAAAATTGACAGAATAACTTATTTAACACTTCAACTTTATAAAAAAAATCATTTTAACCTTCCATTAAATTATTAAAAAAATATAAAACTTATATAATTTTTTAAAATTAATTGTTGATATGTCATGCACTGTAGACTACCATATAAATGCTACATTAGTAAAATTAACAAACGTTAACTTTATCATCTATTTTGAAATGCTTTAACAATGCAAGTTCAAAAACTTAAAAAGACGAAAAATGGAAGACTAAAATAATTTTTTTGTAAAACTAGGGGGCAAAATAAATAATTATGCCTAAAAAAATTCAACCTCACATCACGAGTTCAACTAGTTTTATATAAAAATCAAATGATAAGTACAGATACAATGAAAATTTACCAGAATTTAATGCCCAGACTTATGTCTAGAGTAAATTATATATGTACATCACAAATCAATTCAAGAAGAAAAAAGCAGCAAATTTCATGTAGAAGGCCTACAATTGGCCCTGTTTGAAAATAGTCCTCCACAACTTGGAATGCTGCTGGACAACATAAAAAATCACCCTAAAAGTTAGTCAGTCAAGCCGGATTTGGCTACCGAAAATGATAAAAATTTTCGACAGAAATGCCTTTGCATATCATGCACCAGCATGATCTTCATAAGGTTACTCATCCGTCTTGATTATACATTCATCGGATCCTGTTACGTTCAAAAGAAACCAGCAGAACATGACATTCGTAAATGATGATGCAGTTCTCAGAGCGAAGCAAATCCGGTTTCTTGAAGAAACATAAACTTGAGGTCCCAATCATTGATTTCAGAAGAGATATTATGTACATCATATAATGCTGTAGTGCGATAGGAGATCACCTACACTGGGATATTATCCAAGGAATACCCATCGAAATCGAACTCGTTTTCGGCTGGTGCGATGCCTTGTTGCTGTCAGAAAATCAATTGTATATATAAATGAATATTCCCATTGATAAGTGAATAAAAGAGAATAAAAAGAACCAACCTGTTTCAGAAGAGCAATCATGATATCCTCTTGTCCGAAGTGATCAGCGAATAGATTGGAAGGATTCCCATCTGCAACACTCTCGGACTTGACCCGAACCGTATTGTCAGCACGAATTGTGTTGAGATGATGATTGACATTTAGCAGATTCCTAGGTTCTGTACTATCTCTGGCTGAGAACATCGCCTTGCTTACAATGGGCACACTCCTGTTTTGTCCATTTATTTGCCCCGAAGGAAATCCTTGTTGAACTAAAACCGACTGTGTGAGATCAAGGTTGCCTTGAATAGAGTTTGAATGCTGACAGTCATCTAATATCATGCCTGCATTCTGTAGCTCCCAATTTTGGGATTTATACGGATAGTCATTAAATACACCGTAACTAGGCACAAATCCCCCTGATCCTTTAATTTCTGAGTTAAAATCTTCGTGAAAAGCACCTTTCAATGTGTGATCAGACATTCCCGGTGTACTTCTGAGGGAGAAAGTATCAACAGGTAGTTCGGTAGCATGATTCATGGGGAAATTCAATACCGAAGAGGTCTGTGAAACCAGATTATAACCAGGGGCTCGGATATTTTTTGGAATCCGTGTAGAGACATTTGCAGCAATTCCATTTGACATTATAGGCTGCCCCACAGATAATGGAACAGTTGAATTGTTCAGTATCTGCACTCTCGACCGTGGCTGACCCATCTCGATCAAAGATGAGTTGTTTTGACTGCTTTGTGCACCGTGGGGAGCGACTTGCATATTTACGTTTCCTATCGATTGTGAGGTGTGGCGCAAGCTGGTAAGCTGCTGTGACTCCATTGTTGTCGGAATTCCATGAAGTAAATTTACTTGCTTATTATTATTGTTCATATGTTGTTGCTGCCCTTCTCCAAATCTC
This sequence comes from Kokia cookei, assembly GCA_039519145.1. Classification (NCBI taxonomy): domain Eukaryota; kingdom Viridiplantae; phylum Streptophyta; class Magnoliopsida; order Malvales; family Malvaceae; genus Kokia; species Kokia cookei. The sequence goes on along the minus strand of CM076899.1, from coordinate 1,988,896 downwards.
ATCTTCGGATTTTCAAAACTAAAAATGTTTCTTTGATTAACAAGGGGCATAGGTATGCTCGATTTAGCAGTTGACCGACTAAGCACGGCTGCTTGGAGTGTGGCAAGACATTGTGCAGGAAGTTGACCAGTGGCAGTAAGCGTTTGCAGATCGAGCCCATGGACTGATGACAGCGGACCGAAAGTTTCATCTTGGGGGTTCATAAAAGAATTATTCGGATTACATGAGTGCAGTGGTACCCCACTCAGCCTTCTAAGATACAACCGATATTTCTGATCACATACAACGAAACAATTATCATAAATGATTGAAACATAATTTTGATTTCCGAGAACTATTTATTAGATGCAAATCTAGGTAAGTAAGAAGTTTGTGTATTTAGTGAACATGTACTGTACCTGAAGATGGCTAGCAACATTTTCTCGGGTAAGGCCAGGAACATTCATCAACTCCAAAATTCTCTTCGGGACAGCCTCTGATAAAAAGGTAATACGTCAGCATATGTCAACGAAGAGAAACAAGAAAAATCAACAGGAAAATAGTTGTGGTCGAAGTCGATTTAAAAAATATTTCAACCGTAAACAAAAAGGACTTAATACTCTTCTTTTGGCAAAAGTAACATAATTTTATCCGAAATCGTGAGCTTATATAAACAACAATGTAATACAAAATTGATATTGAAATATCCCTAACCAAGGAAACATGCTTCAACCCAAATACTCAAGTTATTTGCCGAAACTGAGCATAACCGAATCCGACACTCAGAACCGAGTCTGAATAACATAGTGTAAAAGCACAAGGGAGTTCCACCAGTTATTGGAAAATAAACTACTATAAGGTTTTAACATATATAGTAATTTCACAAAAGAAATGGGTAAAAGGCTCATACTGTCGATGCCTAGTTGATTAACAGCTGCAACGAACTGTTGATGGAGCTCAACAGACCAAACAACCCTCGGCTTCTTTAGCGTGGATGTATCATCTCTATCCTCAGTTTCATCTTCATCATCCTTCCTCTTTTTCGAGCTTTTCCAATTTCCTTCATTAACCGAGGATGAGTAATCTGCGTCTTCAGATTGTTTTGGCTGCCGATCTCCTTCTTCTACACTTCCTGACTGCTCCAAGTCTTTCCACTCATTTTTCCTCTTCCGAACCACATGTTGCCATATGTTCTTCAGTGCCTCGATTCGAACAGGTTTGATTAGGTAATCGCAGGCACCATGTGTAACACCTTTCATGACAACATCTTTTCCATCATCCGCCGACATCACTGCAGAAAATACCAGTCGAACATGAGGCCAAAACAAAAGCCAAACCTGAGTAAATCATCAATTCGGCGAGTAAATCCATGACAAACATTTATGATAAAGAGTGTTTACTGATGACAGGGAGATCCATCTCCAAACCAATATGCTCGAGAAGTTTGAATCCGTCCATGTCCGGCATATGGACATCGCTGATAACAATATCGAACCCGTTTCTGTTCTCACGTAGCTTCAACAATGCGGTCTCGGCTCGATTGCATTTGGTAACTGGAAAATATCACAAATCAACCAGTCATCCATCAAATTACTAGAATATCAACCTCTTAGCTCCAAAGGAACTCCCTATGTTTTACATATATGCACAAATCAAAGCAAAACAGGCCTTTAAAGCTAATGAAACACTTTAAGCAAATTTGCAGAAAGCATTATAAAGTGTCATAATTTCCCAAAATCCAAGAAAAAAAGATCAATTCCTTTTCGCCCCACAATATGTACCCACAAACAAAATAGATACAAGCCAAAAAAAAAATGAAAACCTAAAACAGAAACAACAAAATTACTATCTTAAACACTGAAATTAGTGATCAAAATGGAGAATTAAAGAAAACCCAAGGAAGAAAATTGTGATTGTACCATCATATGAACAATTTCTTAGCATTTTTTCCAAGATTATGAGACATGTTGGATCATCATCAACAACAAGCACACGCAAACCAGCAGGGAACTGATCTGGAACTGGAACTACATCTCCTGCTTTCCAAGTAGTAATTGAACTAGCAGTCGACATGGATCCTTTTCCACCACTTGAATTTTTCATCACTTGAAAAAAAAACCCGATCCAAAAACCAGAAAAATGGATAAATTTTGCACTAAAGATTCTGGGTTTCACATGTTTAAAGTTGAACTGGACTCACTAAGCATAAAAAAAGAGATCGATACTTGATACCCAGAGTTGAAAATTCAAAGAAACCGAAGTTAAGATAAGGTAAAAATCGAAGGGAAAGACTATTTCTTTTTTCTTTTTTATGGAGATTCATTCAAGTTGAAGTTCATTGAAGCTTTTTTTTTTTTTAATTATTTTTTATCATTTTAAATTTATTAAAATAAATTTTTGTTCAAATGTGGGTCAGTCCTAGAAGTGTGGATCCAGCTCACATATATAAAGTATAATGACAAACTCCAAAGATTAAAGTATGCCATAAGCCCCTGTACTTTTGAAATTTTAAATTTAGTCTTTATACTTTTAATTTTCCAAATTTAGTCCTTAAAATTTAGGTCTAATTGTTAATAATTTTTATTTTTTGTTAAATTTGTTGATTTGAATTTTTGAAATAAAAACTTTCTCATATGATAGCCATGTAATTAAAAAAATAGTGTTGTAATAAATTTAAATTAACAAAAAATAATAATAATAATAACCATTGAACTTAAATTTTAAAATTTAAAAAGTAATGAAATTAAATTTTTAAAAATAAAAATATATAAACTAACTTCCAAAATTTAAAGAATATTGAGACTTATGGCATGTTTTAACCAACTCCAAAACATTCAAAATGTTATCTTATTCCATAACTAATGTTATGATTCTCATTTCCCGAGCTTTGTTTGGAGTATTGGTTAGAGTTTTATTTAATGATTTTAGAATCTAATCAAATTTGTTGAACTGAAAATTAATTGGTACACTTATTAAAAACAAATTGAAAAATCAATTAATTTGATAATTAATATAAGTCAATTGAATCAAATTAAAAATTAATTGAATTGAATTTTATAATTTTATAAAATTTTAATAATTTATTTGATTTAAATTGGATGAATATATCAAATCAAAATTTTGTGGTTTAATTGTTTCGACCACCAATCAACTTCCAAAACATTAAGTTTTTTTTCTATTTTTTTAGATTATATCATGAATATGCCAATGAAATCTCGACATTCTTCAAAAAGGCTGAAGTTATGGGATCTTGATGACCCAAGTTTGACTGCCACCTTACATAAATTATATGAGGGTTGTCTTTAGATTTATTATTAATCTGATTATGTTTTATAATGCTTCATTCTAACCATTATAAATGATACCATAAATCCAAATAAATTAAATTATAATTTTGATTATTTTATTATGCTTAAGTTTCCGACTTAATTTGGTATAATTTCATCTCTATTTTTATTACGTGATTAATTAGTTTAAATAATTAAGATAAAATATACAAATAGTCACTCAATTACATTTGTATTTATATCTCGATCATCAAATTTTAAATTTTTTCAATTTAAATACTAATATTTGAATTTATTCCTGTTTTTGTCATCCACATTGAATTGATAAAAAAAATCTTTTTTAATTGATATAATAACTCATTTAGTCTTTAATTTAAATAATTTAATAAATTTAACTTTTCACGTTTATAAATTCTATAAAATGCACTCAAACGAATTATTACAGCTGGAACTCACCTTTGAGGTAAGGATAGGACCCACATCACCACTTTATAGGTTTCCACGTCAGCAGAGAGACAAGTAGTATAATCTGACGTGTCGTGGGACCCAATGGGGTACCCGATCAACCATACTAACAGAAACAAAAAGACAAAACATTAATATGCCTACTTTTTATTTAATTTTAAAAATATTTTTAATTCTTTCATTGTTAAATTTTTTTATTTAAAAGTTATAATTTAACAGTGTAAATTTTAAATTATTCAAATGGATTTAAAAAATCATGATGTGCCTTTAATTAATATTTTTTTAAAATAAAAATTAGATAAATGAGACATATAATAATTTTTTAATTTTATTTATAAAACTAAAAAATTGTTATTATCAGTGAAATTTTAAATTGGGTCTGGGATCGGGAAAGTCATTCTGAATTAGGGGCCGAAGTCACATGTTGAGGTATTAAATAAGGGTTAAGAAAGGATAAATTCAAATAATTACATAAAAAACAAGAATATTTAGAATTCATTCTATCTTTTCCTTTTAAGTTAGATTGGTGATTTGCCTTGCGTAGCGAGAAATAAATTTCAGTAAGAAATTTTCATGATTTTTCTTGTTTTTTTTTTTTTTGATGAAATCGTATGGCATTGTTGCAGAAATGAGATTCCATATCTGGTTAAGGAGGAATTAACAGCAGATGGGATGATGAAGATGTTTATCATAATGATTGTGGAGTATGCTTCATATTTTGGTTAAATTAAGACATAAACAAAGAGTAGTGCCGTGACAAGAAATCATGTGAGGTTACAATGACGAAATAAGAGAAAGTGCATAAACAATGTCGCAACGTAACGACGTGTCATACAGTTTTCTCGATTTCCTTCTTCCAGTCAAATTTTGTTTATTTGATAACCTATAAACAAGTCATTTTCTAATTTAGAAAGATTAACTCATAATACATTTAAGTATTAGCTTTTCAAGAACCGTATTAACATGTTGCATATTTCAATATTTCATAACTACAATGATAAATGGAATTAAGAAGATTTTTACTTTGAAGAGTATATGAAAGAATTAGATCTTGATAATATTAATTATGCAAATTCAAATTCAGATGATAAATTCAATCAAAGACGGACAAATAATAATAAAGAGCATATGTTAAATATTAAAAAGAGAATAACCCAACAAATATGCACAAGAACAATTAGATAAAAATTACATATGATGTTTATTTTTATTTTTTAACAGTAATAATATCATCAACTACTTTTTTAGATTAACACAATACACATAATGGGCTGGTTTTAATTTTTGTTACTTGTTTAGAAATTATTTTTATCGTACTAATAAATTTTTATAGTAATTAATATTTTTTAAATTTATAATTTATGTAACTATGTAATTACGGTGTGTATTACCAAACATGACATAAATAATTACAATGTAATTACACTCTGTCAATCAAATACGTCTAGAAAATTACATTTCTTTATAATTACAAGAGAGCGTTAATTATAGTCTCATCTAATTACTTTGTGTTGTCCAAACAGATTTTTTTTTATAAAAAAGATGTGAAGTTCCATATATGGCATGATTTTTTCTTATTTATTTAAAATTTATTAAATAATGATTTTTATTAACGAGAACTTTAAATATTGTATATAATTGATTCAATTTATTTATAAATATATTTTTAAAATACTGATAAATATAAAACAGTATTATGTAATAAATTAGTAAAAATACGTACAAATTTCAATAAAAAATTGATGCGTTTACTGGTGCAGACTTCTTTCATAGGACCTGCCGTTGGTTTAGAAATACATTTTTTTGGGTAAATATATTATTTGGTACTTAGTTTTTATTTTAATATTCAATTTAGTATTTGAATTTAGTTTTAATGTTGATATTGGTATCTAAATTTTTTTCAGGTTGATACTTCTTTTTTGTCACAATTTGGTATTCGAGTTTGGCTTTAAGGTTTTAATTTTGTACTTGATTTGTTTTTTTTGTTTTAATTAAGTACTTATAAATTTTTTACTTAAACTATATGATATCGTTTGGTTTGGGTATAAAATTAAATCTTGAAGCCAAAGCTCAAGCACCAAATTAAACTTTAAAGACAAACTTACACATTGGTACATTAACCCAAAAGGTACAAATTTTTTTATGAACCCTTTCATCACATCATTCATTATCTATTTTCAATTATTAATGACATTTTAGCAACTTTTTTTATGTCATTAATACATAATTTTGGTAATTTTTTTACTTTGAATTTTGAACGTTTAACTCTAAACTCAAACCTTAAATCTTGAACCTAAGTTGAGTTTAAGAGTTGGGGAGGTTCAAGATAAAAAAATTATCAAAATTATGTGTTAATGACATGAAATAAATTATTAAAATGTCATGAAATAATTAAAAAAGGACCATAAATGATATGGTGAGAAAAACTCAAGCACCAAATTAAACTTTAAGTCAAACTTAAATATGCAATGGTACATTAACCCAAAAGATAAAGAAATCAGAGCAAGAAAATGAATTTTTCACAAATGCCTCGAAAACCAAAATAGCAATCTAAATTTTAATGCTAAAAGGATGAAAGATATGAAACAGTATATTGATATGACGGTTGAAGTATTTATCATTTTAAGTTTAATTTAAATTCGAGACGTATTAATCAAATTATTATTAAGAGTTTACCCTTTCATTATAATTAAAAAAAAAACATCCATAAATGAAACCCTAGCAAATTCGGGTCTTAAAAACATCCCCGAATCTCCCTCTCACTGGTTCAAAGATTGGGGAACCATAACTCCCTCTGTTTCCCTTCAAACTCCCTCTTTTCAAGTGCCTAAACCTATCACTTTCCCTATAAACCTCACTCCTCAAGTGTGGGTAGCCATGAAATGCATACTCGGAAGGTTCAAAAACAGGGGTCTCTCTTTGAATCCTATGTTTAATCCCATTATGACAATGATGATTGTTTGATGGATTGAACACCGGGGATTCCTTCCTGGAATTAACTTTCAAGCAGTGTTCTATTACCCTTATTTCCTCTTTCATTCTGTTCCTTATATCTGTCAAAATTTGCAGCGATTTCCCGGGTTCTGAACTGTTTATTGGGTGTTGTTGAGATTTGGGTTTTTGTAGGTTTTGTGTGTTATTGATCAATGGATTGGGATTGGGATTGGGATTGGGATGTGGGTTGTTGTTGTTGCTGCATTCAGTGCAGATGTGTTTCCACCTCTCTGAGTTGAATGCTCTTCTCTTTACATTGTCTGAAAGACACGAATATGCCTGCAACAAAACACTGTTTTTCATTATTCCCATGAACAGGGGCGGTGGAAAGGGAGCCCCTGCTCTACCCTAAAATGAGAAATTTTGTAAAATTATAAGTTTAAACATAGTGAAATTACATTTTAGCCCTCCAAGAATAATATAATTATGATTTAATCCATATAAAAATAATAATAAAATTACATTTTAGCTCTAAAAAAGGTAGCCCCAAAAATGAAAACCAAATTATGTTTACTAAATTGATTAGGCTTAATTGGATGATTGAATCTGATTGGAACTCAAAAATCTGATAAGATGAATCCAAAATTAAATCAATTTAGCTAAAATTTTACCATAACACAACAACAACATGAATTGTGCATCCTAAACTTGAAACAATACTAACCTAAAAAGAACAAATCATCATTTCAAGGTCCCAAGCAAAATTCACTTAAACTCGAAATAATTCGAATTTAAAATTAACTCAATATTAAATAATTCAAAGAATTTTAATATTTATATTAATCCGATTCAATCGACTACCCTCAATTGACATATGTAGTTACATTTCTTTCTTTATGAATAAGTTATATTAGGCCATTATTTTGCGGTTTCGATTTTTATGTATATGGTCATTATTGATTGAAATAATGTTCATTAAATTTATAATTACGATATACACGACGCCCGACGCAATCAGAAAGGATAGCAATTTCAATACTTTTTTTTCTTCAACAGCATACAACCCCACCAAAATAATTAAAAAAAGAAAAGAAGGCAATGAAAGTGTAATCTAACCTCTGAGACAAGCTTGAAGGCAACATCAGCTTTTGGATGCTCATTCTTATCAGGATGAAGTTGCAGAGCTGCAAATTACAAAAACCAAAAAACAAAAACAACCGATTTTCAACAACACAATGACGAATATATCAGTTATAAATCATGCAAAAATTTAAATTTCTGGCATTGATTGAAGAAGCCTACCAAGTTTATGATAACGCCTTTTGATAAGCTCTGATCCGGCATCTTCTGCAACCTACAAAGGAAAGATCATGAACCAAATAAAATAATCCCCCCCCCAAAAAAAAAAAGGGTTGAGTTTGAATATTATGATCAAAAGATTCATTTAAAAGCCTGGAAAACGAAGAATCATACTCCAAGGAGACGATACCAGTCGATGAAAGGCGACTTTACAAGGTGTTTGATATGGTGCCTGTGAGAACATGCAATGGGGTTTGTTGTTGAAATGGAGCAAATTTCCAGTACCAACTGTGATTTAGAATCTAATAATGATTCAAACCCAATTCTCCCCATTGTTTGAAGATTGAAAAACAAAAAGAAAAAAAAAATTGGGTTTTACCCTAAAAATTGAATGAATCAAAACATGGGGATTATGAGAGAAGAAATAATGTAAAATTGAAAGGTGGAGCGGTTAAGAAGTTTATTTTGAAAGTGGATCAGTTGGTGGGAAGAAAAGAGTATTGTTGGGGCTTTTGCCATTTTGGCTAATTTGATGTTAAATATCATTGAGAATTTCTAATTCTTTTTTATATTTATAACTCCTCAATCTGTAAATAGAATAATAATACGTTTGAACGTATTCAAATCTATGCTCTATTGCATTGACAATAATACCCATCTCAATCGAGTTAAAATTCAATTAATAAAATTTTTAAAAGGTTATATTACTTTTTTATGTTTGTTTTGTTAATTGTTTTTAGGGTTTAAAATGTTTTTAAATAAATTTTAAGTTTTTTTAATTTAAATCAATTTTTTATTAATTTTTAGATTAGACTTTTTTTTAGTAATGATATATGATATTGAACTGACATTTTTTGGATAACAGAAAAACCCTTTCATTGATTACTATCTTCAAATTAGAATTTACAAAATTTTAGGGTCAAAAAGATGTAAAAAATTTTAATTATAATAGAAAATTAAGTTAATTGTTTTTTTTAAAAAGAGAAGTTTGTTATTTCAAATGATATTATAAGTTCAAACATTACATAAAAAATACATTTAAATAACTATAATAAAAATTAATCATTATAATCGATTAAGTCTTAGTTCAATTGATATCGACATTATTGTCAGTGTTGAAAGATGTGGATTCGAGTGCACTGATATATATTATCCTCTTAATTAAGGGTTGAAAGGAACTATAAATAATTCTAAACATTGCATCAAAAAAATAAAAATTAAGAATCATGATATTACATTAATGTGAAAGGAACTAGATAACAAAAAAAAAATCAATCATTACAATTCATATTTTTCCACATAAAATATTCCTTTTAGCTAAAGTTACATAAAAATAATTGGATTATGATTTCAAATTCTCTTTTAAATTGATTTTAAATATAGTTTTTTTTTGCCGATTGAGTTTTAGTTAAATTATCATCAATATTATTATTAGTGTAGGAGGACGTGAGTTCGAGTGTATTGAAGCGTATTATTTTCTTATTTAAAGGTTAAAAATGGACTATAAATAATTATAAGTATTATATAAAAAATAGATATAATTCAAATATATATATATATATATATATATATTATCTCACTTTAATATAAAAATTTTATTGCATTTATCAACTGCACTGAATAATTTTTTCTTTCAAATAATTACTTGAAAGTTCTTGAGATTAATACAAAAATTAAATTATTTTTCATCTTTCATAAATTATATTCATCAAACAATATATTTATTTATTTATCTCTTTTCCACATGGAATGTGTAATTAATTTCGGCAGGTTAACAATGAAAAGAGTATTGAATTCAATCACATGAAATTGGAGCGCCTAGCCAATGTGACCCACTCAAATAATACCTACCACAAAATATAAAGGTGTCAAAAAGGAAGTTGAAAATTATTATATACCTGTTTAAAAGTAAGATTATTCAATAAAATATTTAATTGAATTCGATTAAATTTAAACATTTTTAATAAAATTTAATTTAATTGTAGAATATATAAACCTATTAATTTAAACTATTTTAAAATATTTTGTAATGATATGGTCTAGAAACTTTAACTCGCCCAATTGGCTCAAATTCTCTCCCAATGTCTCAACCCATTTTCAATTTTACCCAAATTGTTGATAACAATTTGAAATTTTCATGAACTCTTTGTGAAAAATGAAAATTCAATGTGGATTGAACAAATGCCACATGGCTTTTATGGTTTCATTAAAAGAGTATGGTACAAAATTTCCAAGGAAATATGGTTCTCTTCTAAAGGGCTTGCCATGCAATGGTGGAGTCAAAAAATTTATTTTCAAGAGGTGAAATTAAATTGTATATTTTATCATAATAAAAATGAGATTTCATTAATTTAATAATTTATATATTTTTAATTTTTAGAGAGTTAAAATCAATTTTTTATCAATTTAAGCTTAAAATGCATTTTTATCATTACTAATTTAAAATTTTATAAATTATAAATAGTTTAAATTAAAATTTTATTATTTTAAAAATATCATAACCCCTAATTTTTACTACGCTCCGCCACTATTGCCATGTTTATTAGTTGGGTAAAAATGTTAGCATTGCATTATATATATATATATAACCTAAGAGCATTATAGAATGGAATTAGCTTAGCTAGGGAGATTTACCTTTCATAAAACATTTCAAAAATATTAAAGATACATATAGGTTTAAGACCTAAAACAAAATATAATGTGGAATTAGCCTAGCTAGGAATAATCACATTTCATTAAAAAAATTCATTTGCCTACATGAAAGGTATATTTATGTATTTTATATAGGTATAATGATTTATTTGGCCCTCTAAATTTAATAAAAATTATTTTAGTCGTCTATTTAATTTTTTGCTTCTTTTTAACTTTTAAATTTGCGATATTTATCAAATCATTTCAAAATAAAAGGAAAAATTAATGTTTATTAACTTTACTAACGTAGCATACACGTGATTGTCACGTCAATAATTAATTAAATTTAAATTTTGAAAATTTCAAAATTTTTTATAAAAAGTATAAAAATATTAAAATATTTTTAATCTTTAAAAAATTAATTATTTGCTAACATAGCATACACATGGTTTGTCACATCAATAAAGTTAATAAATGTTAACTTTTCCATCTATTTTGAATGATTTGACAAATAATACAAGTTCAATAATTAAAAAAAAAAGAAAAATTAAATAAATAACTAAAATATATATATATATTTTAAATTCGAGAGTCAAATAAATAATATACCTTTTACATATTAATAACGTGTTTAAATGTAGAGGTGAATTTAAGAGGTAGACATGGGTCTTAGGCTCTTAGCCCCTCCCCCCTAAAAAATTTGTAATTTTGTTCATAAATGATGAAATTATAAATTAATATATGAAGAAATTATATTTTAATCTTTCAAAATGAAAAAAAAAAAAAGATTTATCTAATTCCTTCAAAAATAATGAAATAATAAATTAATAAATAATAGAATTATATTTTGATCTCTCAAATATTTGAAATTTAGTTATGGCCTCATTACATGAAATTCTAAATTTGCTATTGTTTAAATGTTTATATTTTTTCCTTAAAAATATTTTATAGTTTATAAATTGTGATACATTAATAATTAAGTCCACGTAAACTTGTATATATTTGTATTCTCATATTGTATTTCTATTTTTTATATTATATTAAATTGAGATAATTCTCAAAATTACATATAAATTTTTATTTAATAAGTAATATTTTACATGAACTCTGTTTTTTTATATAATTATACAAATAAAATTTTAATTTTAATTTAATTTTGCATATAATAAATATAATTATTTATGTTTAGCCAAAAAATTATACTTTCACGTTAAATATTAACTCGAAATTTGTATAGATTGAATTTCATATTTTATACTTTAATATTTTTGTAAAATATTGAAAAATACAATATTCAGAAAAAGTCAACTTCGAGCAGTTGAAATTCAAAGTCCAATGCAAAATATTCATTGTGGAAGTAGGTAAAATGGATTGGGAATACCAAAGTGTATGCAAATGTTTATATATAAAGACATTCATGGTACTCGATGAAGTTATATATTAATAATTCCAAATGAATATAGACATTGGGATTATTGGGACATGTTATTTGTTGGGTACTTGGTTTTCACACCTTTTTTTTTATTTGTTATTTGAAATTAAATATTAATTAATTTTACAATTGAGCTGATCAACTTGAGAACTTGTTTATGGGATGTCGAGTTTCTTAGTATTCGATTCGATCTTTTTTTTTTTATACAACTCATACATAATTTACGAGAACAAATTATTAATAACATGTACACACCATAAACAGATAATTCTTGCGACTTGAACTCACAATATGGATTGTAAGGTGAACGCATTTAACTAATGGATCAACAACTGTGGTTCTCGACCTGACTTTTTTAATACTCAAAAGTCAAAATAAGTGGATTCAAGTTATGGCAGTTGGTATCGTACCGTTCCAGTCCTAAATCGGTGCCAAGTAATCTGTGTTTCATTGTTTTTGTTCATTTCGAACAATTTCGACTTATACCGGTACATACCAACCCGCACTGGTTGATATAAAATTTTGATATTTTAAACTAATTTATGTTAACTATTTTATTTTTTCTATAACTATATTTGAAACTAAAGTAATTAAACTAATTTATTTAACCTAATTAATACATTAAAATAACTTAATTAATAATTTTAAAACTTATATTTACATATAAATATATATAACTTATGAAGAAATTAAAAATAAGACTATAAATATAGATACGTAAAAATATTTAAAAATATCGATAAATTTAAAATAATATATAAAAACATATTGATACTAATATGTGTCGATATCAAAATAAAAAAAATACATCTACCCATACGATACTAACTAATTCAGATTCAAAATTAATAAACACGAATTCAAACCTAAATAACATGAAATGCTCAAATCAGTAGGCAGATGGACTCATCACTAAAAACCCATAATGGGTTGTTTGCTTGAAAGGCCTTATAAGAGATCCTAACCCTGCAAGCCTAGTACTATAATAAATTCTCTATACTATTAAATTTTTTACTAATATTTATATATTTTTTCATAATTAAAAATATGTAGAAAATATTTTTTATTAAACAGTTATTTTACAGAATCTTGGATTAAGCTTTATGATTCCGATCTCTTGGGTCAAATATGAATCACCTGATGTTTGAACAATTTTAATTGAATTTTACCTTAACTTTAAGTTTAATGGATTTTTGACTGTTGGGAGTTCAAATCTCATCTATATAAATTAAGTAAAGGTTCTCTCTAGAGATATTTTAATTTGATTACAAATATATTTTATTATTTTATCTAATTATTTTTTTTAATGTTTGATTCTGATTATTATTGACTCGGATGTGTATTGTTTATAATTATACTATTTATAACTTAAAAAATGATACAGTAATATTTTTTGTGTGTAAATAATAATTCTTTTGATTTGAATATATATTGTTGATAAACGGACAAGTTGGTAGCAAAGATAATCAGTTCAACATGCTTAAAATAGGGTAGAGGATCGATAGGAAGAGTGGTCGGAATTGTAGAGAAATGGAGTAAAAGTATTGGCAAGCATGATGGAAAGTTTGGTTGCTTAATCTCTCTATTTAAGCCCCTAACCTTTAATGTCTCGTGTTGCCGTATGTGGAGTTAGTATTAGCAAGTCAGAGGCAAGTGGATTGATGTTATAGAATTAAGTAGAATTGCGTGCCCCAAATAATTTCAAATCAGAAATAATGGTAGAAACTTAATATGAGAATAAATTCGCATGTTAAATAAATTATTAAATAATGAGATTTTCATGAAAAATTTTAAGTTAAATGTCATCTCAATTAGTCTTATTCGAAATCCAAACAATTCTTATAAATATATTATAATCATACCAATAATTTTAGTAAAAAATCATGGGTTAATACTTACAAGTTGGATCCAGAAAGAGATAAATCTCAAAATTATATATGAATTTTGATTTAATGTGCGATCATGTATATGAATTTTAATTTGGTGTAATTATACACGTGAAACTCTGATTGTGGTTCAAATGTATACTTTAAACTTTAATTTTGATTTAATCATATATATTTAAAGAAATAAATGCATCAATTTATTTTTATATTGGATAAATATAATTATTTATGTATGCAATATATAAACATAAAATGATATTATATCAATAATTGTGTTAATAATTTACAAAACTTTTATCAAATCAAAATTTCATGTATACAATTATACAAAATCAAAATTCATGTATACAATTGCACATTATAATTTTGGTATTTATCCCATCTAGAAATAATGATTTGTGAAATCAATATAATGACGTGTTTGCGTTGTATTTTATATTACTTTTATTACTATATTTATGTAATTTTTAGGATTTATTAACTTTTTTATTAATGCAAATTTATCTTTTCCGGAATATTATTAATTCAATTTAAAGTTTTTTAATAAAAAAATTAGACTTTAGCTTTTTAGAATTTTAAATTTTTACTTTTCTTAAAAAACTCTTGACTTTACCCGAGGTTGAACTTGTGCACCAATAAATATATAAAACGTGACTTATCACGTAATAATCAAATATTAATGTTAATCCTTCTAATAATTAAATATCAAAAACCATTTAATAAAAAAATTTCAATGAAAAGTCACAGAAAAATATAAATAAATAAAGGGTTACTTATCGCTTAAATAAAGAATTCATGCAGTCAATGAGTAATTCTAAGTATTTTTTTTGAATATACTGGTATGATTACATGATATTATTTGTTAATACTTTCTTAACTCTTTAACAAAGTACACACACCTTGTACACACAAATGCTCGAACTTGAGACCTTTAGGATAAACAATATCCTCTTTTTAACTGAAACCACTAATTAAATTCAACTCTAAATATTAATTAAAAAACAGATATCATCAGAAATAAAAATGCTCATGAATTGAGTCGAATACAAAAAATTAATTATAGAATCCATAACATTAAAAATTCAGCACAGGACCTTAATCATTAAACAGATCTACATTACTTATAAATTTATTTATTAATATTAATTTTTAATTTGTCAAATATATGAATAACACCTTGTTTTTATTTTATTCTATTTGTCGACAGAATAATTGTATTTGGTTTGCCTAACGTGCGCGCCCTCTCAGATTCCTAATTCCCAATTCCTATCCTTTCCTTTCTAAGAAAGCCTTTTTCAACTGCACAACGTAGTATTATTTTTTCCCTACAAACTGACGAAAAAGCTCTCATCGATTTGGCGCCTCTGCTTCTCGTATTTTGTTGAAGCTTCAATGTCCTTTTCAGGAATTAGCGCCGGTTTATTTTAGATTTCATCTTAGTTTCTTTAAAGAGATCCGGCGGAAAAGCTGATACGATGGCCGCCGGAGCAATGGCGACGGCGGCGGGAGCGGCGGTGATACTTTATTACGTCTGGTTGAGGAAATCGGAAGTTGAAACCGACGGCGTAGGCAGAGAAGAAGACGAGGATTTATCGAAATCGAGCAGATCGGTAAAGCGGAGAATTGTTAGGAGACCGGATCAAGCTCCCGCTACGTGGCTCGAAGCAATTGCTACGATATCGGAGACTCTCCGATTCACCTACTCGGAGACTCTTGGAAAATGGCCGATCGGCGATTTGGCTTTTGGCATTAATTATCTTATGCGGAGACAGGTTCGTAAAATGCTAGCGCACACTTTAGTTTGAGATTAAGATAAAAAGTTATGTATTAGAGAACTTTTTTTTGTTTTTTTAGGGAAATTTCGAAGTGGCAAGTGTATATGCAGGTGATAATTGTGTGGAACTTAAGGGTGAAGAGATTAAAAGGGAGTTGAATAATCTGCTAAGGCTGTTAACTCTTTGTAGGCTTTTCTCGAAGAAGCCATTTCCGGTGTTTTTAGACTCTGCAGGTTATTCAGAGGAAGATGCTCTTCTTCGTAAGCCTAAAGCAGGGGTATGTTATTCACTTAAAAACTTAAAAGCATTTGTTTAGTGTTTTAATTTTACATGTAAATGGAAGCTTTTTGTTAGATGAATTTAGCGTAGCGGTTAAGCTCGAGTTGGACTCAAAATTCAAAGGTCGTTATTTGAATTAAACTTGATTGAATATCAATTTTTAAGTTTGAATTCAATTTTATTTTTAATCGAGTTATCGATTAGGCACGCCAGCCATTTGAATTGAATATTACAATGTTTGAATTCGGCTCAACCGATAACTCAAACTTAAGCTAGACTCGATAATTATTATCTCTACTTTTCTTAAATTAGGGATATCTCCAAATCTTAGTTAATTAAATTGGAAGATATTAGGAGCTTTAGCTTATTAGAACAAAAAGAGCATCTCTCATTGTGTTTATATAGGCTTGCATATCCACATGGAACTCCTATTCTTTGGTGTAGGTAGAAATGTTTACTTTTTCCATACTCAAGGTAGCATATTTTTATTGAAGTAACTTAGTATCCTATGTTTATCTAGATATGATACAAGAATATGACAATTTAAGAACCCTTTAAAATACTTGAAGGCATAAAGATAAATTTAGGTTTTAAAGTTTACTCATTTTGTCATTTTAGCTCTCATTCTTTTTTTTTCTGGACAAATTTTATTCAAATTGTTTTGTTTTAGACGAAAAAACTAATTGAACTATTAAAATTTTAATAGCATTGATATGGCAGCTGCGTGGCAACCTACATTCACTTTATTGTTAATATGGTATTTTTAAAAATAAATTTATTAACTTTTTTTGAGATGTTGTTGAATTTTTATGAAGTATATGTAAACTGCCACGTAAGTTATCACATCAATGTTGTTAAAATTTTAACAATTCGGTTAGCTTTTCCGTTTGAAACAAAGCAATTTGATGAAAAAAACAAGGGACAAATGACAAAAGAAATAAATGTTAGGAGCTAAATATACCATTATACCAATACTTGAAAACCTTAAAAAAAGATTTGTATTTGGCACTCATACTGAATAACATAGGTTAGCAACAAATCCAACCTGGATTTTATGTTACTGAGGATAGTTATGTGGCATGTGTTGTTTTCATCTGTTTCAATTAATTGCAGCTTATGAAACCAGCATTCACCATCATACGTGATGAAAATTCAAAGTGTTTCCTTCTATTGATACGTGGTACACACAGCATTAAAGATACACTAACAGCAGCAACAGGTGCAGTGGTGCCTTTCCACCATTCAGTTTTACATGATGGTGGGGTTAGCAACCTCGTCTTAGGATATGCGCATTGCGGAATGGTGGCTGCTGCCCGTTGGATTGCAAAGCTCACTGCCCCTTGCCTTCTTAAGGCTCTTGCTCAATACCCTGACTACAAAGTTAAGGTAATTTGCCAACCGTTTTCGTTTTCCACTTTCCTTCCATGAATAAAAAAGCCCCTAAAATTCTACCATGCGCTCGAAAAAAAAAATCAAAACTTCTAATGATAGCATTAATTTTGATGTCAATATAGCCAGTGACAGAGCCAGGATGTTAACTTTAGGAGGGCCAAGTTAAATTGACGTGTTATGTAATTTGTTTTTCTATTCCAATTTTTACAAGGAGTGTGAATGCCAAAAGTGGGGACTGCTTTATTTCTATATTTCGGGAGGCTATAATATATATATAAAGAAACTGAAAATTTTAAACTTTGGGGAGGTCATGATTCTTAGGGTCTCTTAGTGGCTCCGCCACTAAGTATAGTGTTAAAATGTTTGATATCAAAGCAAAACTTCCCATAAAAACCTGGACCTGAAATCTAGTTGGTCAAACTTTCTTCTTAACTAGATGATTTATCTTTTGTTAATGCCTAAATTTTATTATTTTGTTCCTTGAAGTATAGCTAATGATGAAAAAAAAAACCAGACCCGACAGTTCTGACCTGATCCGATAGGATTTTTTTTTTAAAATTAGGTTTCGGGACAGTAATTCTTCAATTAGTCAGGTCAGAGTCGGATTTAAGAAAAACTGGTGCCCCAAGATAATTACCCAAATACCCTTTATATAATGTTAGTTTAAAATTATAATAAGTGTTATATTAACATTAGCATAATTATATTTTAAAAATAACAAAAAAATTAAAATCTATTATCCTTTTTTGATAAAAAATAAAAATAAAAAAAGATTGTAGTATTTCGAGTTAGATCGGAGTTGGATATAGTTTAATTTTCTGAATTAAATTCGAAACAGGTAAAATAATATTTAATTTCGAGTTGGTTGAGATCAAGTTATGTTGAGGGTATATCAAGTCAGGATCAAGGTGAGGAAAACATTGCCCCGCCCCGCCCCGCCCTATTGTCATTTCGTCCTTAATTTTGTTGAAATTATATACTTTTGTGATTGGAAAAAATTTGCAGGCCTATATTTAGAACTGTGTTTGTAATATTTACATTTACTGTCAGATTGTGGGGCATTCGCTTGGAGGTGGTACAGCAGCATTACTAACCTACATTCTACGGGAACATAAAGAGTTGGCTGCCTCCACTACTTGTTTTACATTTGCCCCTGGTAAAACGATTCCAACATACTATCGTTTCATAGTTAAGCTTAGTGTAAATTATAAGTGCTCATGGATTGAGTTGAGTTGGATCGAAGTATTATATTAATATATTTTATATTTATTTAAGTTGGATTTGACTCAAAATTTAAATTTAAAATTGTTTAAATTTATATTTGGAAAAAATTAATTCAAGTTCATTTAGGTTCAAAATTTAAATTTAAAATTGTTTAAATTTATATTTGCAAAAAATTAATTCAAGCTCATTTAGGTTTGTTCATATTATTTTTAAAATTTTTAAAATTTTTTAATATTATATTATTTTAATATTTAATAATTTTAATATATTTTTTATTTATTGAAATTTTTTATAGAGTGATCTTAACATTATTTTAATGTTTACATTAGAGTAATATTATATATTTAATATAGATTTATTTTTTAGTGTGTTTTAAATTACATGGTATATAAAAATAATATAATATAAAATATTATAAACCTAAAAAAGATTGAATCGGATTGAGCTTGAATTTTGAATGTTTAACTTTGAATCCGGTTCATATTTTAAATAGGTTTAATTCTTTGTTTAAGTCTATTTTTTGAACTTATATTTTTTCTAAATTCTCTCAAATTTTGGGTGAGCTGTCGGACCTGATTAGATAATCCAATTAATGAACAAGTCTAGTGTAATGAGTTACTGCCTCATCATTTCCACAATAAGCTATACTCGTATTAGACACATATTTCTATCCGACACATACCTAAATCCGATTACAAACGCTTTTTGCGATTAGTAAAAGGTTCTAATATCATATGCTTGATGAGGCTAAGAAATTGATTACACTACTGTCTAAAATGCTCAGAGTTCTAATGTTGCAGCTGGGTGTATGACATGGGATTTAGCGGAATCAGGCAAACACTTCATTACAACTATCATCAATGGCTCTGATTTAGTGCCTACTTTCTCAGCTGCCTCCGTTGATGATCTTCGTACCGAGGTACTTCTCATTATTAAACGATGTTTGCTTTAATTCTTCAGTTCTTTTGAAGTGCTCTTGTCCAACTTCAATCTGAGTATCCTCCAAATACATGGAAGTACTTAAAAAATTCTGATTGTATCCGACATTTACACCCAGGTCACGGCGTCGTCGTGGTTAAATGATTTGAGGGATCAAGTTGAAAGAACCAAGGTTCTTAATGTTGTTTACCGTTCTGCTACTGCTCTGGGTTCACGTCTTCCCTCGATGGCTACTGCAAAAGCTAGGGTCGCCGGTGCTGGTGCCCTTCTCCGACCTGTTTCTAGCAGCACTAAGGTAAAACTTATAACAGTCTTATGCGCATTTCTGTATTTGATCTGGTTTTTGGTACCTAAGTTAAAAAACCGTAATTATTCAAATCAAATTGAATTCTAATTTTATTTGATTTTTGATAAGTTTCTAATTTTTTAAATAATATAATAAATATTTTACTTCTTTATTAATAAAAAGAAACTTTCAAATACTATCTATTTATACTCTTTATAAAATCATTGGCGTCACTTGATTCAATTAAAAAGAAAACCCAACCAAACTAAATTGTATCTAGTTCTAGTTTTTCCAGTTTCTATGGTATAATGGGTTGATTGTTTCGTTTTTAATACTATAGGTTGTTATGAAAGGTGCTCTAAACGTTGCTGAAGCTGTTGTAAGAAGCCGCTCATCTCTAACTTCATGGTCTTGCATTGGTCCTCGTCGTCGGAATGTGGGTTCGGGATTGAATGCTAAAGGCGATGATATGACTGAACCTTCATTAACATCTAAAACAAGTTCCAAAGCTCTTGTGACCGAAGTAGTCACAACAAAGCAAATGCAAACCAAAGTGGATTGTCGTTCTGGTGGCGGTTTGGATCACAATGACACCGATGAAGACGAACCCCTAATTGGAATGGATGGAGGTATTACCACGTCTACCGCAGATGAGTTTGTGGGGAGTGAGTTGTGGTATGAACTTGAGAAAGAGCTTAAGAGGCAGGAGAGCGAAGTTGATCTTCATGGCCATGCCGAAGAAGCTGCTGCGGCAAAAGAAATTTCGGAACAGGAGAATGTCATTGCTGCCGATGTATCCTCGGAAAGTAGAAGTGCCATCTCTTCCTCGGATGCCTCAGAGAACCTCCGGTTCTATCCTCCTGGTAGAATTATGCATATTGTTGCCATACCTTCACCAGATGCTGCTGTCCTAAATGATCGTGATGGTGATGACGACGGAGACGGATCTAACAACAGTAAGGTTCGTATATATGAAACACCTAGAGAATTGTATAGTAAGATCCGGCTATCAAGAACCATGATTAATGATCACTATATGCCAATGTATAGGAAAATGATGGAATTGTTGATTATTGAACTCGAAAAAGAAAAGGATTGTAACTTTTATGTTTTACAAGATTAAAGGGAATCACACTTCTGGTTTTCATATTTTGGTTTTGGTACAAAGGAGACTAAAAATAAAGGGATAATCATAAATATAAAATTAGTGCATGGGCTTCATTAGGTATAATCGAGTCAAGCGGATTCAGAATACTAACATGCTCAAGCTCAACTGAGCTCCAATTCGGCTCAAGAAATAATCTAGTTATTGGATATCAAGCTTATTCATATCTAAGCTCTTTATATAATAAGAGTAAAATTATAATTTCATTGAATAAAAATATATTCAAATGAAAAGCTCGATTAAGTTTTCAAGCCATTTGAATTAAATAGTTGAGATAAATTTAAATAGTTTGTGAATACCAGTTTGTCTCATTTACATTGCAACATAAATGAACAACCACGGGTGAGGTAAGAAAATTTTATTTGGGGACTAGAATAAGAATATATATATATATATTATCCATTTTCTCAAGCTTTCTCAAACTAGGATTTAAACTTTATATAAATCAAAATTTGGAAACTTAAGGTGTAAATTTACGATTTTCAATGTATTAAAAATTACCAAACTAATTATTACAATATTAATATAAAATAGTATTATTATTGTTATTATAATAGCACAATAATGGTTTTCTTCTCTGAAAATTAACTAAAAAGTTTATGAAATAAACCCTCTACTTTATCCCTTGACCAGTTGAAGTGGGAGCAAACATAAAAGCAAAGAATGATTCATTAAGAGAATTCTATATTGGCAACTCTACTAATCAGGTCCCAAAATATGGTTGACCACAGAAATGTCAAGAGGATAAAACCTGTCTATTTGACGATGATATCAGCCACCGTAGCGGGACTTCAGCGATTCTGGAGGCTCCTCTTCCATGATGCCTGAACCAGTTGTCCCCAAATACGTCCGGATGGTGGTCGTTCGGTCTCCAAGGAAAGTATGATTCAAGAAGTTATCGTATGCGATATCACCAAGATTCTTAGCTGCCAACACACTAGAATACAACAAATGTGTATTACTCGGCTTAACCAAAATTCTTAAGCCTAATCATGTAAAAAGTATCAGGAATGAACAGATCAGCAATTCAATACTTTTTAGTCAAAAACTCAGGTCCACTTAGTGGTATAAATGAGACAATGGTGCTCGCAAGTTACTCGAGTATGGTTCGGGAAAAACTCAAACTCAATTCAATAATTATCGAGCCAAGCTCAAGTTCAAGCTCAAGCATAGTAACACTTGGTTCAAACGGTTTGAGAGCCTTATCAAGCTTTTCATTTTTAATATATATTTAAATATTTTTATGTCATTAAATTATGTTATTGCTTAATTATCTAGTTGAGGTAGAGCTCAAACTTGAACTTAATCGAGCTCAAGTTCGAATAGCTTCGTTATATCTCAAATCGAGCTGGAGTTTAAAGTAGATATTCAATTGAGCTCTGAATTTCGAGCTGAGCTAAAACTCAACCTCTCCTTGATTACACCTTTAATATTTGGGCTCAGCTCGGTTTGAACAAAGTATCAAACCACAAAGAGATACAGAAATGAAGTCATACTTCAGATGGCTTACAAACAATTTCAAATCTAGCAAGCAATGTGTTTCTGCATTCATCACATGCTTGATTCCTATGTTAATCCAACTTGAGTGATAGTGTTGGATATAGAGATGCACACCACGGGTATATTCTTTTTTTTTCCCTTGACTTTCGAATATTTGAAAGATTCTTAGAAGATCATATCTTCATATTGATATACACTTCAAGGAAAATAATATTTTATATGAAGTAGGACTACAGCATAAGAAGTGCGTTAGTACATACCAGTGTCGAAGATATACGCGGCACGGCAAGATATCATCTCGCCAAATCTTTTTGATGTTGTATCGACCGTAGTGCTGAAAATAAATGTCCTTATTTCCTGCACAAAGGCATAAGCTTTTGTTACACATTATGAATATGAAGCAGCATAAATGGTTAGCAAAAAAGTATATATTCTTTCACTCAGAATCTCAAAGTCACAAAAAAACTAGAATAAGTAATGGAAAAATTTAACCTTTGCATCTAATTTGAAAGAACTCCTCATCACTGTAACGAGTACAAAGCACCTACATTGATATTTCCAAACAAATATGCATAAAAATTACAACCCCAAAAGAAGAAAGGCGTGGGTTATCTTAGTCAGATTCGGACGGGAGTATCGAATACTGGCATGTATTTTATGTAATATTAGTATGTTTACTTCTTTTTAGGCATAATAACAAATTTAGTTATTACCGTTTACTTATTTTGTTACTTCGGCTCTAATTCATTTTTTTTTAATCACTTTGACCCTAGTTATATTGCTTTTTGTTGGACGAAAAAGTTAGTTGAACTGTTAAAATTTTCACAACACTGACGTGACAACTAGTGTGGCACTACACATGCACTTAGTAAAAATTCAAAAAAAATCATAAAAGTTATTTTTAAAGATTATTTATGTTAGCAATGAAGTACAACTGTACAACTAGATTGCCATGTGAGATACCACGCCAATGATGTTAAAATTTTAACAGTTTAGTCAGTTCTTCCGTCCAACAAAAAATTTAAAGGTTGAGGGCAAAAATGATCTAAAGAACAGAATTAAGGTCAAAGTGACAAAATATGTAAACGTTAAGGGCTAAATTTGGAATTATGCTTCATTTTTATGCATTAGCATGTTTATCTATGTTCGAATATGTGTCCAGCATGGTTGTTGAATACAAAATACTTCAAGAAAATGAAAATGGTAAAGTAAATTAAACAAATTTCACATACGGCTGGATTAGCAAAAGGCTCTCCATCAAGTGTTTCAGGCAAGACCTGTAAAACAAACAAATCAATCTCCATATTCACAAAGCAAAAAACGGATAGCCAATTAGCACGAAAAATCAAGTAAGAAGAAACTTACAGCAAGAAATCGGAACTCGAATTCTCTTTCCATGAAAGCTGGAATCTGATTTTACATAGCAATATATCAGGTAAAAGTTGAAATTATTCAACTCAAAAATTTGGAATAGAAATGAAATACCTCAGATCTCTTAATCTCGAAAACAGTAACAATTAGAGTCTCCCCTTCACAAGGCTCTACACTTAAGCTTGATATCTCCTGAAATAGAAAACAAAAAATTCATTTTAAAACATGAAAAAGAAATTAAACATTTCAAATAAAAGTTTCCACTGAATTCTCAGTATCTAAACATAACCTTGGTTTCAGGCTTGGCGATGCCACGGTCGAAGAAAATTGGGGCGACGTGAGCGAAGACACGCCTAAATCCTTTCAATTTCGCTACACTGAAGTTCAATAGATTCGGAAACGTACTTCGTGCGCTCCTTTCTGCTCTCAATTAAGCGATGATCAATGAATCGTGATGATATCAATTAAGATCAGGTTGAAAGCTTAGCTAACTGTACCCACCGGAGAGAAGGGAACCGAAGCCGCAGATAGAGATGTAACCGCTCGGTGAGAGGAGGTTTTCGAAATCGGATGAATCATCAAGTTGACACAGCTCCGGTTGAGTCGCGGCAAGCTTCGTGTTGGAGCTCATTATCGAAGCAGGAATCCAGGGAAATCTACGGTGGTGAGTTGAAGGAGAGGCGGAAGCCGAGACAGCGATCGGAATGGAAATGGTGGCGCGTAAAGGGAACGCACGAATGTGCGACAGAGTTGGTGGAAATGATTGAGAGACAGAAGGAGAGAGCGAATTGGACATGGGGAAGGTGTAGGCTGTGGAGCCTATCTTGCGAGATTGTTTATATAAGGCAAGGGTTTTGAGGTCAATTCATATGTATGATGAAAATCACGTGAGGCGCACGTGAATAATATATTACTGCTTTTCTTAGTTCAAGAATTCATGTTTTGTACAATTTCTCTTTTGTTTTTTGTTTTTTTATTTCCGAAATGAATTCATATGTAAATCGTTATAATCAAAGGAAATGAATCACAGAATTTAATATATTAGGAATAAAAAGAAAAATAACACTAATATCACCGTTATAAATACAAAGATACATCATTTGACACTTAACTATTAGTACGAATCATACGAAGAGATACTTAAATCCAATATTTGATATTATTATCCATTCAAAAATATGTCAAAATGTAAAATTTTGTTGTTTTCAAATTTTATATAAAAAATTTATCATCACGTGATTAATGTCATAATAATTTTGCTATCTTCATATGATATCAAGCAAAGTCAAGTCATTTTAATTAAATCGATTTAATTTTACCATTTCAAAATTTGAAATACATAAAAACTAAAAATAATTAAATTAAATAATAGAAACTACATCTACAATTATTGTTAGTACAAAATTAATAATAAAATTTGACCCAACCAAATCTAAAATTTTAAATAAGAAAAAGAACCAAAAGTAAATTTAATCAACAAATTTCACTGATAACAAAACATAAACATCAAGCTTCACCAAATAAGAATCCAAGGTCACGTTGATATCACAAGAATATTTTTAATTTAGGTTACGAAAATTTTATTTATGGAGATAATTATTTATTTATTTTATAAAAATATAATATGATTAATTTTTAAATAATTTAATTTCTTTACTAAATCATTCACATTGAAATTCAAATAAATTAGAAATCTCCAAATACATGGCTTTTTATATACTTTCACAAATTACACAACAATCTAACATCAACGAGTTCCTACTATTTTTTTTTTGTGAAATACAAAAACAAGACAACGCTCAAACAATAAACACAACTAAAATTCAAACCTCTCTCGAGACGGTAAACATCTGACCATCAAACCATCATATGAGATTCTGAATGCATTCTACTGAGTCCTTCAATTCAAGGTTTCAAAATGATATGGAAATGTAACTAAAAAACAATATGAACACATGTATGCCCCAAATCTATAAAATACCTTAGACACAATTATGACATGACATAATGTACATACACTATATTAATACACGAATTGCCAGATCTACCAAACACTAATCATGTCAAAAAAAAAAAAAGGAAAAATTTTCAACCTTAAAAAATGGTGGTGAGGTCGGAGTTGCTGAAGGAGAAAGCTTGGTTCAAACCTGGCTTGTTGAAGAAAAAAAGTTAAAGAGGCATCGTATGCAATGGATGCGAAAAATCGAAAAAACCGGGTTTTCTATGATCTCCCTACTTAATGAAAAACTTGAGGGGATGCATAATATTCACTCTCATTAAACACAGGTCTTAAATCTTCATCGCACATGAAATCCAAAGGGAAAGAAACAAGGTGTCCTTGCACTGACTTTAATCTATCCATTGGATCTGTTTGTTTGATATCTCCGTTGTGATATGATTCTAATTTCTTTGGGGCTATTCCTAAATCAATTGTAGTGTGACCAAGTCTTTCCTTCCAAAAGGTAAGGCTTTGTCGGAGCATAAGCCTGCAGGTTATCGTCCATCAGGTTAAGGTGGATAATAGGATAACTGAAGAGAAAAGGAAAAGAGTACGAAAGAGATATGGTACCGGGAATGTATGAGATCACTTGGGACACAGGCAAAAACATCCTGGTAGATTTTTGTATTCATCTGTTATATAAAATGACAGTATCATGTTATTGAGCAGTTTCAAGTACTTCGACTTTTCATTCTAGTACTTGTGCCTGACATTCATCTCTGACACAAGACCTTCCCAATACATGGGGAAAAAAACTGATCATATCCATATCCGACACTCACACCTCCAAGTAACATAGGTTCGTAAATCATTTTACATCTGATTTCTTTTAATCCGAGCATTTCAGTAAATAAAATGCAAAACTACTAAAGAAACATAAAAATCCAGTTCTTACCTTTGCAGTTGCAACCCATATCTCTTTATAACTCGAACCACTAATTGGATCGATTATTTGATTTATCTGAGTGGAATGGAAGAACACATATATCAGTTGAATCACACGAAAGATTGCAAATATCATATGATCAATCTTGAAGACCAGTTAGATGATCATAATCAGAATGTAAAATAGGTAAACAGTAGATGGAGCTTGTCAAACCTCTCCTTTATGAAGACCAAGATGTTCGGACCATAATAAGAGGCGAAGACTCAATGCGAATTTCCCAGCCTTCCATGGATTTCCTCCCATCTGCGAATCAACTAATTCTTTGTCTTCGATAAGCACACCGATCTGAAAATATTAATTAACATTAAGTTTCTTGGAGAAGTAATACAGATATGTTAGTTTCCACAGAAAAAAGTTAAAACTAATCTGGAATGCGGAGGTACCTCTGAATCTCTCGAGCCAAGTAAACTTCTGTCATTAATATTAGCAGATCCAATTAAGGCTTTAGAGTCATCAATTAACATGATTTTACTATGCACATATACCTGGAGAAAAAGCAGGGAACAAATATATCATCAAACTGATATGGACGCTTTATTGCAATTAGAGTTTTAGATTTATTTAACTTGCTTTATCAAGAGTTTTAGTTTTAGTTATTTTCCTTATTATATTAGGTTTTTATTTCCTTTATAAACTCTAAGTTAGGAATTCTATTAGGACTCTTTCTTTGTTATTAACAGCCTATAAAAAGGCTGCCAATATGAAATAAAGGGCAAGCAATTATTCTATCAAAAGAAACATTATTTTGAAAGGGGGTTCAGTCAAGGACGAATCTGCCTTTTGAGTAACCATAGGTCGAAGCAAGGCTTCTTCCTCGTCTAGACCTGTGACTAGATCCTACGCCAAGGTTCTTAACACAAACATGTACATGGTACATGCTAAACTTTCATCGTTAAGTGCTATGACATGATACTATACCACGGAAAAGAGAATTGTATAGAGAAGGCGAACATACCGGACTTGTAGCCACAGGACCGTGATCAAAAAGTTTACCATACGATCTAAGGCCATAGAAAGATATGTAATCATGAGTTTTAGGACCAAGAACTTTATAAAGTTTATGCAATATTGAATCCTGTCCTCTGCAAATGGTTCGGTATTGCCAATGCATTATAGCTCTCACAGATGCCGCACCAGCATCATCAAGGCCACCCTGTTAAAACTTATAAAAATCAGTTCAAGCATAATACTAATGTCTGAACTCCAAAGTAAAAGAAAGTGGCCAATATTTACAACCTGGAAACCAGGAAGCAGTGGTATGACTATAATAACCCTGAAACACTTCTTATCATTGTAAGCTCGCATAATACGCCGGTACAATGCTTCTAAAACACGATTCTGAATAATTTCATCCCCAGAGAGACCTGATATAAAAAATTGGTTCTGGAAAAAATGAAGCGACAGGAGGATGGTAAGCCGTGTGATTACATGATTTGTAGTGAACTGAAAATAAAAAGATTGAGAGACGAAGCATGTACCTCTATGTAAACAAAGTGTTCCGCTTTCTCAATGAGGGAGCAATAAGCACAGTGAATGCTTTCTTCTACTTGGCTGGTTCCAGCAGACCATTGACTGACACTTCGTATAATCTGAAATATATAGATCATCGTTGATTCACACCACTTAATAAGTTGAAAATATCTCTTGAAATGAAAAAGAAAGTCAAACTGAACAATAGGAATAATAACAGATTGCATTCATATCATAGTTGCACAAAAGAGCTTCATGGGCTGCAAAAGCACGGTACTGACAGCTTGAGCCAATATTATGATCAGAGACATTACTTCATTTTTCCTATCATTATAATTTTTTATTTCTATCATGTAAATATGCTTTTCAACAAAGTATATGACCTAAATTTCAATGATTTTTTTTATACACTTAATGAAATAAGACTGAAGATTTGGGATATCAAAGTAATAAATTGAAAATTCTGAGCCAGATGCAAAACTTGTAAAAGTCTTGTTGAGAAACAACCCACCTGACAACGACATGAAGTTCGGGGACCAACCTGTCCATCTTCATCTACAAAACCAACTTGGTCACCTCTTTCCTGTGTTTCCCACCATTCTGGGTCTTCAGTTTTGCTTCCAGGCTGCCTTTTTACATCTGAAGATCTTTCCATACGAAGATCCAAGGAGTCAGGGTCATCAACAAAGCCCTTCATGGGTGTGTCTGTGACTGCTGGTTCTATTTTGGACTTTCGAAAAGCAAAAGAAACACTTGTACCGGCAGTAGAACCCAACGCATTAGATTTTGGAAACCCATTGCAATTATCCAACTCAGCCTCTTGAGGCAAAAGTAGAGGAATATCTTGTACAGCTGATCTAGAACAAAAATAATCGTCTCTGTCAATGTCTTCGGTGTTGTCCAAAACGCTCTTGCCCTCAATTTCGATCTCTTTGCTTCTTCCCATATAATGTGGAATCACCATATGATGATGAGGCATGAGTAGTGGAATTGCTTCTTCATACAGAGCTTTATTTCTCTGGAAAAGGAAACAGCAGATTATTCTTAATACAAAGTTACAGCATTTTTATAGTTAGCTATATTAATTCTATATAAAATAACCTTCGCATAATTCCAGCGCTGAACAAAATGTCGTGCTACATCACGACAAGGTGGTCCCCAGAGTGCACAATGGACATCATGCCAAGGCATTCGAGGAAATTTTCCTCGATCCAACTCATCTTTCATAGTATCTTCCCATGAATTAGGTTCAGATTCCCTGTGAAAATGAAATGTGTTTCGTCTGTTACACTCAACAGCTCCAAATCAACTCATATTAAAGAACATAATAGAAAAAGGAAGAAGAGGGGCGGGGGTAGAGCACTGAATATGCAGTCACCAAATCTTAAAAGTTTTGAACTTGTGATCTCTATATACAAAATCAAAATGTGTATAAAATAAGCATATTATAACTTATGACAACTGAAATGTGACAAGTTCAGGAAAGGCTAAAAAGAATGTAAGTCAACTTTTAAACAAATTTCTCAAAAATTGAGGAGAATCTTTGCTTACTAAAAGATTACCGTGGATTATAGTAGTCTTTTCCAGGCCATACTAGGGGAGGATTATCGCCCACCTTGTGTTCAAATGTGTCATAGCGACCAAAGCATAAATCAAGTCCACCAATGAAACAAATTTGGTAATCAACAATCACAAGTTTTTCATGGTGGGACCTACAGGTAAAAGAAATACATGTCAAAGTCTGAAATATAAAAGTAAAATGCCAGTGCACACCAAATTCTCCAAGTAATGCATACCATAGATAGACACCAGCAGAGAAGTGATCAGGATAACGCAATACCCTCACATTCTCGTGAATGCTAAGAAGCTTTCTCTTGCTATAGACACTGTTGATCTTCAAAGCAAGGGCAAGTTCTTTGTAGAGAAGGATGTATATCTGCAGTAATAGATACATTTAGCATTTTCACGTCAGGATTGAACAGTGATCCATATAGCAGAACTGTCAAAACAGATATTTTTAAAAGAAGAAGAAGAAGAAGAAGAATGAACACGAATGCAATAGTTAGATCAGGTTGAGAATTTAAAGGGCTCAAAATAAAAAAATAAGTCTTCAACCATCAAATAGTGACTGGGCTCACTGAAGACAGAAAGGATTGGAGAAAAAAGTAATACATTTTGAACACGCATACCTTAATTTATGAGTCATAATTCATGTACATTTGTATACACAGCCATCAGAAGACTATATGTCTAATGCAGTAAATAATTCAACATCCATTTTTAATTGACAGAAAAAAGACTTATTAATGAAACAATACTTTTAATAAATAAACCAAATATTACAATACCTGGACCCCTTGCTTAGCTTTGGCTTCAAGCAAAGCATCGAGCCTGGAAGATGCCTGCTCACGAAAAGGGCGGCGTAGATACAATTCTGGGCAAAGCCACCAGCCACAAATAAATATCTGCATAAATTTTTAAATCAAACAACAGGTTTTATGCTAAAGAGCAGATTTGAACACAACCCATTTCAACACGCAAGAATGCAAGAGCAGAAAGGACAGACCTCTGATTTAGCATTCTCGATTGCTGAAGCTATAGCATCAAAAGCAGCCATACCATCTATGAACCATTGCGCCTGACTACCATCTTCTGTCAAACCCCTTGGAGGAGCAAAAGAGCCATAGCGATGAGGATGACACCAGCCTTCAGGGGGCCTAAGCCCAGCATCATTAATAGCAGCAACCCAATCTTTAACTTTAGCACTACTCTTCGTTCTTAACCTTATACTGCGGACTCCACATGTGACCTTTTGAAGTTCCCAATCATCTGTTAGAAAGTGAATTTCTCTAGATATATACATCAGACATACAACTTAACCCGTCATCACAAAGATAAATATTTCATTTAATGTGTAGAAAGAAAACCAACACCCTAAAAAAATTGTCCAGAAAATCGACACATTTATCTAGGCCCTAAATGTTTGAAGCTAATGTCATGTTAATAAAGGCTACTGATCATGTTTTAGAATTAAATTTAAATATATTTTCAGATAGCAGGAGTATCACCAGAGGTTTTCTAATGAAAGAAATTTTTATTTTATCCAAATCACAATGAGAAAATAAAGTAACAATAAAAGGTAATTGAATATGAACAGCAGTGCCATAAACTTTAACGTGGCAATGTTAAATAAAAATATTATTCCCATCAGCAGGAAAAAAAAATCGACAGCAGTATTCTACTGACCTTAAAAGAATGGCGTAAAGGGTTACGTTCCTTTACTTCTGCTGCTAATGAAACCCGACCCTCACCATTACCATCTGAGGCTGGTAATACATCAAAAACAATAATATCTAGAGGTTTGGCATCAAAAGGATCTTCCAGAAAGGCCAAGAATCCAGGTTTCAGTACAGCCCACACCTGTGAATAATCATTACAAACAAGAACAGAAAAATATGGGTCATACAAATAGACTAAAATGAGAAAATACCCAAAATGATGGCAAAGGAGAGTTATGGTCCGACTAGAGATTTGTCTATACAGCAAGACTAAGGCAAAAAAAATTTTGAACTTTTTTGCAAGGTAGGAGACAACTCCAAAGCTCTCAAGAGCATAGAACCAACATATGATACCCATTAACCCATCTTTATAATCCTCTTCACAAAATCTTATAATCTTCTCCCGTTCAACATATCTCGCCCTTTAGGGACAGTAAGAGATTCCTATGAATATTCTGTATCACAAAGCACAGCTTACTAAGTGATACCACTTGTAGAAGCACAAAAGATGAACACCGTCATGCCAGTTTTTCTCCCACCCCAAGATAGATACAGGAAAAAAGTGGCTAGTACTTGCTGCACCGCATGCAAGTATGGGCACTGAAAGAAATGCATTATAAATTGAATATACCCCAAACTTTCAGAAATTAGATCACATTACCTTTTGCCAGTTGTCATTACAGCAATTGAACCAATGACATGCACAGCATCTATCAGAGTCGTCATTCTTAGCAATTTTTGGTAGATGCTTCACCATTACATATGCTTCCTTTAGCTTAGGGCCATACTCTGGTGAAAACGACAATTTTGAAACCTCCAAAAACTTGCAAACCTACAAGAAACTAGACAAGATACTAATGTAACAAACAATAAAAGAGTGACACAAAGCAAATTGAAACTCAAAACATAGTAGTTACTGACGACACTCCAAGTTACAAGTTCAAAGAGTAAATCTACAGAAGTTGAACTAAGACCTATGACTACAAATGCATAATCCTAAAAATTTATTAACCGACAGACTGAAAGCTTACTGAACCAGCAGTTAGGAGGCTTAATCTACTTCATGATTGTTGCATGAAGAAAGGAAAGCGAAGAATTTGGTCTAAAACCTAAGGAGACAAACATAACTGAACCAAAAATGATTGCCATGAACACATCGTTATATCACGTCTCCATGTTTAGGAATGCATACCTCTCGAGAATTAACAATATCCATATTTCCAAGAAAGTGGTTCAAGTATTCTTGCATTGCAACCTTTGCTCTGTCCGATATTGATGACTGCCTTCCCAAGGCTGGTCTAATAACTGGAAGAGCAGCACTGGATGGAACATCTCTGCATAGAAAAAAAAATAATAATAAAAACCACTAGTAGTCACTATAGGTGTGATCGAGTTGAGCCAAGCCCGAATCCTGGCCAGCTCAACTCAAAATTCGGAGCTCAATACTTGGCTCAAGCTCGATCAAACATTTATTTTTAAGCTCAAACTCAACTCAAGATATAATCAAGCTACTCGAGCTCAAGCTCGATTAAGCTCATTTATCAATCTTCATAGTCAAGCTCAAACTCGAGCTCAATTAAGATTGTATATTCAAGCTCATGCTTGAGCTCGGCTCAATAAATAAGCTTAAGCTTAGGGTTAATAATATATATTACGGGCAATAATGTAATTTAATAATATATTTATATTTAAAATATATATTAAAAACGAAAAGCTCGATAAAGCTCATAAGCTATTTCAGCTAAGTATTATTAAGCTCCAATTCGGCCCAATCGATAACTCGAGCTCGACTCAATTAATGAATAGAATCCGAGTTTTTTTTTAATAGAACTCAAGTAGCTTGCAAGCTATGTAAGCACACATAATTAAATGCTGTCTTCCTTTTCAGAAAATTCGCGCCAATAACAATCACCTATTTTTAGCACTTTCGTCATGATGTAAAGGAACTGCATCATCATCCGGTTCATCATCATCGTGAACAACTGGCGGATGATCTCCTATTCCTAGATTTTGAAGCCATTCTTTAACCTTTAATGTAATAATATTCAGTGTGAAAACCACATTCAAATCTTAAACCCTCAGACTCAAAGAGTTGCTTATTAAAAGAAAATTCAAATTGCAGCAAAACAAAGTTAAAACTTGTCGTTTCATCTACGCACCTGTTCCTGCTTCTCGTGAATTTCTTCAATAAACAATCGTTTCTTCAAAGCGAAGTGTAAGTAGAAAACGTCTGAAGCTTTCTTCAATAACTGCCACCTAAACTGAAGAATCAAAATGAACAAATTACTAAATATATACATAAAAAAGAAAGCAAGCAGTTAAGATCTTCTAATTGAATAATGAAGCTAAAAACTAACTTGTTTGTATTGGAATTCCATGGTGTAAGATAAGAGCATGGGACTGATATCGCCGGCGTCAGGTCTGGAGACAGAGACTATGGAAGCTTTAGGTAACTCGTCGAAAATCCGAGTTGCTTCAGGGGCGACACCTGGAGCAAACGAGAAGAACGATGACATCATCGACGGTAAAGTATCCGATTGCATCTGGAAGTACCGGAAACCGCCTCCGGGCATCAATTGCTCCGTCGCCATATCTTCGAGCTTTTATTAGCTAAAAGATCGAAGAACTTCTATTTTTTTAATTTTGTTGGATCTGATGAATTGAAGATCGAATGTCGAAAATGTGATGATATTGGATCCAGAAGCTTTTAGAGGAGGAGAAAGGACAACGAGAGCAGGGTTTGGATTTTTCTGAAATGAAAATTTTTTATTTTTCTTTGGAATAATAAAAAGGTGAAATTCTATAAAAGGTCCTTATACTATGTTTTTTTACGGATTTAGTGCTTTATTATAATTTAAATTTCTAAAAGGTGCTTATACTATATGTTATTAGTAGATTTAGTGCCTCTATTATAATTTTGTTTATTTTTAGTCCTGCTCTTGAAGTCCACTTTTTTCAGTTAACTCGGTTGTATATATACCATAGTAGACTTGTTCATGTAAGTCTGAAGGTGTGCTCAAAATTCGGAAAAATTTAGATAAAAATATTATGCCTAAAAATAAGCTTAGATAAAAAAATAGGCTCATTGAAAATATGGGTCGGGCTCGGACTTAAACATTCAAGATCCGGTCTGACCCGTTTTAAGTTTATAATACTTTATAGTATGTAATATAGAACACATTAAAAAATAAATCTACACTAAATATATATAATACTACTCTAATGTAAACATTTAAAAAATGTTAAGATGACTATATAAAAAAATTAATAAATAAAAAATATATACAAATATTAAATATTAAAATAAAACAATTTAAAAATTAAAAATAATATGGATGGATTTGGGAAAAACTTTAGGTCCAAATTTCATGTCAGGTCGAGCTTAGGCTATGTTAATATCATGCTTAGGTTTGACCCAAATCCGGTCCGGCCCGTGAACACCTCTATATCATAGTTATTTTAATATTTTTTTTCTATATTGTTGTAAAAAGAGATAAATTTCAAATTTACACTTAAACTTTGGTTGAATATAGATATATGATTTTTAAAAATATATTAAGTATATATATAATTTTAATTAATTCAAATTCACAAATTACTAACACCATTATTAATTTAGTATCATTTTATGTTTGCATATTACATACAAAAACAATTATATTTATTAACTTAAAAAATAATATATGTATTAAAATATATATAATTGAATTAAAATAAAAAATTCACGTATATAATTGTAACAAACAAAAATTCATATATCACGATTCACGTTAAATTAAAATTCATGTTTAAATTTAAAATTTAACTAGAAAATATTATAACTTTATCACCTTTCTATTTTTTTTCTATATGCAACAAAATATTTAATTGTATAAAAATATTAAAATATATATGTCACGTTATATGTTTTAAAAAATAATCATTAACATGAAAACGCTAATTTTAGGGTTAATATATTATTTGGTGCATGATTTTGATTTCAATATTTAATTTAGTATTCAAATCAAACGACATAATGTAGTTTAATGAATATTTGAAACGTGTATTCTAATAAAAAAAAACATAGATACTTAATCGGAATAAAAAACTCAAGTACTAAATTGTCCACAAAAGCCAAACTCAAGTGATTAATTGGAACAAAAAATTCAAGTATCAAATTGAAAATTCTTACATACCAATTTGAATGTCGAAACAAAACTTAAATACCAAATTGGGACAAAAAAATTACAGATATTAAATTGAATATTAAAGCGAACCTCAAGTACCAAACAATATATTAACCTTCAAAATACATAATTTGAAAAATAAAGGACTAAAGCTATAAATTATAGTATGTAAACTAAATTTATAAAAGGTATGTGGTAAATAGACTAGTCCAAAGGTTTGGTAGTCTGTCCAGCCTGACTTGAGCCGAGCTTTGACAAAGACTTTTTCATTTCGATTAGCTCGATTTTGACTCAAATTTAATTTAAAGAATAAATAATATTTTAGAATTAGAATTTAATTATAAAATATATTAAAATATATTTTTAATATTTACGAATTTTTTAGGAGACCCAATATGAAAACAAGTCTAGACTTGAAAAATACTTTAAAACCAAGCCTCAGTGCGACACCATTGACACCTTTTAATTGTAAATGAATTGTTTTTATAAAATTTAACTTTTATTAATTAATAAGATAAAAACAAAATAAATTAATGAAAAAAAATGTGGGAAACATGTTTGGTGGATTTTTGTGCATTTAGAAGGTTTCAATTTTTTTTTTGAATATATTGGTGCGATTATATGGTAGTATTTGTTCATATTTTTTAACTCTTTGATAACGCACACACATCTTGCACACACAAGTGCTCAAACTCGAAACCCCTAAGATGAATAATATCCTATTTTCCACTGAAACTACTTGTTGAGTTCAGAAGATCTCAAATTTCAGATAATATACAAAAGTATTAAAGCATATCCTTTTGCCTATCTATACATTAATTAATTAATTAATTAATATGAATTTTACCGTAGTTTGCGTTAGATTATTTATTAATTATTTTTAGATCAATTATAAAATAAATATTTGAGTGACAAAAAAGAATTTACTAATAATTGGGTATTATTTTGTAACTTTCATAGTTAGTGACCAAAAAAGAAAAAAAGACATAATTAGATGATCTCTACTGGAATTTACTCATTTCTTAAAGCGAAATGGAAAACTTTACATCATATACATACAGGTCATGGCCATTGACCAGTTTGATCCTTATGCGGTGTCAACTAGTCTCTATATTACCTTTACACGTCATGGCCATTGTTTTTGTGTGGTGTCAGCTACGGCTAGTCTCTCTCTTTCTATATTTTTTTAAGGTTAGAACTTTTTGTATATTTAAAATTTAGTCCTTTTATTTTTAATTTTTGAAATTTAATCTCTCTATTTTCATATTTTAAAATTTAAGTCCAATTATTTACCTTATTAAATTCATTTAGTTAAATTCATTTGTGTGATAAACGAAAAAACTACCATGACTGCTGTGTAAAAAAAATTGATGTTTTAATAAATTTAAATTTAACAGATGATTTTTAAAAATGTAAATAACTAGGCTCAAACTTTTAAATTCTAAAAGTACATGGATTAAATTCATTTGAATAAACATAGAGGAACTAAATTTTAAATATACGAAGAGTGTATAGACTTTTATCATATTTTAACCTATTTTTATGGTAAATACATAATCCATAAAAGGGTAAACTACACCCGAACTCACTAAATTATTAGTAAGTTTCATTTTGGTCAATCAACTTGAAAAGGTTACAAAATGACTACTAAACTATTCGAAAGTTTTCATTTAAATCATTGAACTTTTAGAAAGTTTTTATTTAAGCCACTGGACTATTAAGTTTTTTTCTTTTACCAACTAGAGAGATCCAAGTGATGATTCGACAATTAGTACGATGGATTTGTACCCATCAACGAGTAACAGAACATACATTAAATCCAAATTGATCTGATAACCAATATAAAAATCAAAAGAAAAAGCTATTTAAATTTTGGTTCGCAAATTCATAACGTTCAAAACCGTTTCATAAAAAATGAAGTATAGAAGAGAAAGGAAAATAAAAGCTTTCGATTAGTGCAGGCGGTGTGAATATAGAAGGTTACATAACAGTGATTTTAACAACTTAGTAACTTAAATAAAAATTTTCAAATAGTTTAGTGATCAATTTATAGTTTTTTAAAGTTAAATTACTAAAATATAATTTTATTAATAATCTAATGAGATTAGATGTAATTTATACAAAAGTTACAGCAAATGATAGGAGCCCAAAAGGAACTTGAAATTCAATCCACAGAGAACTCTGCATCCAATCCATAGTTCTTGTTTCATCTAGCATTTATTTATAAGCAACATTTTTTATGACTAACTATTTCATAATTATTCGAACTCATTGGTACAATAATTAATTTTAATGTGATTTTTATTTTTATTTTCATCAAATTAATTTTATTATCGCTTTTGTCAAATTAAGTGAGAATTTTGAGTTAGCTGAGCTGATGAGTATTATTTTATCATCTTAACTTGATTTGAATTTTTCGGATAAAATTAAGTTAAATGAAATTTGAGTTGAGTCAGGTCGAGTGAAAATTTTCGATTTAAATTAAAAAATTAAAACTGTCAAAATAAAATTCATGTTAGACACATAAATTTAAAACCATATATATTTGCAAACTCTTTGAAGCAAAATAAGAAAAAAAAAATTAATATACTTTAATATGATAAAATTGAATTCGTAATTTACTTGTTTAGGTCTTCAATATTATTATTTTGGAAAATTTAAAAAATTTAAAATTATTTTTTTAGATTTTTGTTAGAATTTTTGTTTTTGAAAATATATAAATTTTTGAAATTTTTATAAATATTTTGAATTTTTAAAATTATTTTGAATTATTTTATTTTTTTGGAGAGATCAATTTGTTTATTTTCGAAATTGACAGTAACCAAAAGGTATTTATATCAATTATTTAAATTCCAAAATTTGATGTGTTGTCGGAAACACCAAATATAACCTATTTCGAAAATTAAAGTAAATAACAATAAAAGGAAAGTAGGGTCTAATCCTGAGGGATTGAAGAATCGTAAAGAGTCTTGTCTGTCGAGATCGTGGGTCAAATCGTGCCCAAAAAAACCCCGCAATCTGAGGAAAAATAAAAAAAACCGAATTAAAAATAAAAGAAAATAGAATTAAAAGAAATAGAAAATAGGGAAATCGAAGTAAAAATAAATAGCATAAAAAAACAAGTTGAAAGAAGAAGAGTTTTATCAATATTCAAAGATCCAGCCTCCGGTTATCTTGATCCTTCATTGATTCAATCATAGACTTTGGATGGTTCTTCTCGTGCCAAAATAAGCCAGTTATAGTGGAAGAGGACACCTACAACCACCAGCTCCGAATATAATTTTTAAAGGAACCTGACTCTAGCTAACCGTCGCTCAAATAGGACCATCTTACACTAGATCACCTTTTCCCAACGACGAATGGCACACCATTTTGTCTCTTTGGCTCAGCAACCTCAGACGCAGTAAGTTAGCAAATCGACTGTGTAACTTTCTCAAAACACACAAAGTGATCGGCTTTGCAAAAGATGAAAAGATTACTTTTGTAGGGATTTTGGACAAAACCGTCAATCCCGTAATACAGAGAATTAATGAATACCCGAGTGAGAAAAATTAAGTGCAGATTCTAAGTCTTATAAACTTTGGAGGAATATTTGATAACCTTTTCACTAGAAAGATTTTTAATTACTCATGATTTTGGGGAAAAACACAAGATAATAAAATAAAGTTTTTATTGAACTAGGGATTTAGGGAGATGAAAGATTTTTCAATGAATGGAGAATCAATAATTCAATCACTCTATCTCCTATTTATCGTACAAATAAATTCCTAGCTAAATCCAATCAAATTTCTAAAAAGATAATTAAACATTAATTCCCTAATTAGATCCAATTTAAGCTCTAAAAGATAAATACAAAATGATAAACATAAATTAAATACAAATTTAAATAATAAATAATATCTTAAATATTAAATTCTAATAAAAATAATATCAAGTCTTTTTGTCCTATAAACTCTCTTTTAGTATTCCATATTCACACAACTTCTAATTCTCCTCCAAAATCATGCTTTTTGTCTCCAATTTATCTTCTATCACTTTTTGAGTCCTTACAAAATAAAAAGATAATAAATAACCCAAATTAATAGGATCATACTCTTAAAATATATATAATTAATATCCAAAAATATGTCATATTTAAGTATTATCATATTCCCCTACTTAGCCCATGCTAATTAAAATTCCATTATGAAAAAATAACTCTCCAAAATTCTACTAACAATTAGGTTTAATGCTTATGAAAAATAAAGAGAACCTTAAGCTTACTTTAGGTAAAATAAAAAAAATAACTCAATTAAAACACACAGCAATTAAACCGTCTTGAATTATTTCGTGAAAGTTAGGTAATTTATCAAACTTACCAAAACATCTATTTGTTCACTCTTAGTTCTCCAAATTTTAGTTCTCTTCCTTTGATTTTCTTTTATTTTTTTTTAAGAATATATTGGACCTTTTGATGCGAAATGAAATGACACTCAAACACTCCATCTTGGTTACTCAGTTCAATATGCTCTCAATCATTTTTTCTTTTTTTTAATATGTGTTAACCCTTTTGACGCGAAATGAAATGACAACCAAGCACTCCACCCCGGTTACTCAGTCTAACACACTTCGAATTTATTTATTTCTTTCTTTTTTTTCCTTTTTTTTCCGTTTAGCGGAGTTTTACTTATCACGTCACACAACCTTTTTATGCGAAGTAGGATGACAACCCAAGCACCCTACCCTGGTTACTCAGTTAGTCATATTTTAGGCAATGCTCATAACCTCGGAATTTTATTTTATTTTTTCGGACAGAGAACTTTAACTTAGGAGGACTAGGAAAAACAAATAAATATAAAAAATAAGTTTAGCAACTAACTTACAATCACGAAAAATAATTTAGCATGCATCAGAATTAATCGTTCTCTTACACTTAGACTCAATCAATTTTACCACAAGTAAGATAAGACTAACTTCATTTAATCATAATCATGTCAACCTAATAGAAATAAAACAGTGGAGACACATTTAATCATAGTAAAATCGCAATTAACTCAGCAAACAAGAATCATACTCATGGGCGAAACAGTGGACATTTCGAGGGTAAAATCATGGGCATGAAAAGGGATAGGATATACTTTAAAAAAATAAATCAGTAAGGCAGCAACAATAGTAAACTCACAGCAACAAAAACAGCATATAAAAACAGCAAAACCAATGAGGAATGTCCCTCTACTTAAAACACATTGCCCTCAATGTGAAGAAAAATACGAAAAAAAAAGGGTTTAGAATACTCCCCATATCATTGTCGCTCTTGTAATGTTGTAGTTTTTGTTATTGATTTTTTTATGAAATAAATTCCTCGAGTTTCTTGGACAAATAATAAATAAATAATAAAATATAGAAGAAAAAAAATAAAAATAATTGGGTTGCCTCTCAACAAGCACTTGTTTAACGTCGTTAGCTTGACGACCAAATTAGAGTTGGGGTCATTCCCACTGATTTTTTTTTATCATATGGGTTTGAAAAGTTGGTGCCTGCACAACAAAAGGTAGAAGTTTAGTGTTCATAAGGGGCAATAATTTCTTAATAGATTCACAAGTTGGATCTAAATCATCAAACAATATTTTAGGTTCATTTTCATGGAGTGATTTGGAAGTCTCTTTTACCAATGATTCCACTATATCGACACGGTTTACGTTCAAGACTTCACTAAGGTGATTGATGGCGTCATAAACATTGAACTTTACGATCTCACTGTTAAACACCATTGTGAGAGTGTCACTTCGCACATCGATCTTAGTATTTGCGATGCTAAGGAAAGGTCGCCCTAACAAGATATCGAAAGACCCATGAGTATTATCCTCTTCCATCTTCACTACATAAAAATCTGCAAAAAAAATCAATTCGTTGACTTTCACTAATACGTCTTCAAGGACTCCTTCAGGATGCACAATGGACCTATTCGCCAACTGGATTATAACACTTGTTTCCTTCAAAGAACCCACGTTAAATGATTCATAAATAGAAAAAAGCATTACATTTATAAAAGCCCTTAAATCACACATAGTTTTTTTTAATTCCGAAGTGACCTATTTTGCATGGAATTGTGAACATACCTCTATCCTTACATTTTGTTGGCATCCTACGTTGCAAAACCACAGACACATTCTCACCAACATTTACCTTTTCATTTTCAATCAATTTTCTTTTGTTGGTGCAAAGTTCTTTCTGAAATTTAGCATATCATGGAATCTGTTTAATAGCATCTAGCAACAGTATATTTATCTCGACTTTTCTTAACGTTTCGAGAATCTCTTTTTCCTCATTACCTTTTTGAGTTTGCCTCAGTCGTCCAGGAAACGGAGGTTGAATTTTGGGTAATGGAGGTTTCGATTGGACCTGTTCGTCGTCTTTTTGATTTTCATGGGCAGTTTCTTGGGCATAATTTTTACCATGAATTGATTCCAGTACTTTCCCACTTCGTAGCGTCATTGCATTCGTGTTTTGCATTGGGTTAGGTTCTGTTTATGACGGCAGCCTACCCTGTGCGCTTAATTTCTCCATTGATGTGGTTAACTCCTTAATAGATGCCTCAGTTTTCTGTTGAAAATCAAGCATGTTAGCTGCTAATTTATTTGTCATGGCTTCTAGAAAAGTACCTGAATTTTACGCTTGTTGTGGAGCTCGATTTTGGACTGGCTGGTTATAGCGTGGATTTATCCCATATCGCAAATTAGGATGATCCTTCCACTCGGGATTGTATGTATTTGCATAAGGATCATATCGCTTTTGAGGTGGTCTAGGGAAGTTTCCCACAGCATCTAGTTGGGCCACAGAATCATCAACTCAATGCATATTATAAAACTAATCACATAATTTAACTAGACACATTTAATTGCTACCATTTAAATCAAGACTAAAATTTCAAAATTCAAAAAGTACAAGGGCTAAATTTGACAAATTTGAAAAGTAAAAAAAAGAACACTAAAATTGATCAAATCAAAGTACATGGACTAAATCCATAACTTACATAGAATACATGGACTAGTAGCAAAATTTGACCAAAACAATAAATTTTTTTTGAATAATCTCATTATAAATTATGATCATATATGCTCTTTTTGACACAATGCCTAGAACTATCAATAGCCCCTTCCCAACCCATAAATAGGAGGATAATATGCTTCAATGCACTCGAACCCCTGCCACTTGCAGTAACAACAAGGTCCATGTCAATCGAGCTAAAACTTTATTAGAATTGTGTGATCCGAATTCCATCACTTATTAAAAAAATAAAATACAATGGAAAAATAAAGTTTTTCAACATTTTAAATAGATGTAGTCGAAACTCCTTTTATATCATTTGATTTTCAACATTAGTGAATTTCTCCTCCCTTACCCGTATTTTTTTCCAAAAAGAATTTTCACACAAAAATTGTGTGTTTTATTTTTATTTTCTTATCGTTTTACGATCATTCTATCGCTATTATCAACATTTATTATAACAGACTCAATCGAGACCAAAACAATATTTATTAGTTTGTCAAATATGGTTAAATTTTTATAAATTCTAATACATCCAAAGCAAGGCCCAATCATTGTTAGGTACCAAGAAAAGCATAAATTGAATGAAAATTTTGTCTTTGATTACCAAGAATTACGTGGAAGACAAGTTCATGAATCCCCATCCCATGTGATGTTGTCTTATCGTTGATCTAGCTTTATATTATTATTTCAGTCAACAATAAGTCAATAACCCTATATTTCTTTGAATGAAAGAATAAAGCATGCTTAACGTGGCTATAAATTTATTTAATTCACATAATTAATGCGGATTAAATTTTAATTTGATTGGCATGAAAATTATTGTCAATGTAAGAATATGTGGGTTCGAGTGCATTGAAGCATAGTATCTTTTTATTTATGAATTGAAGAAAGTTTATGCTTAATTTTAAGTA
The DNA here is from genome assembly GCA_039519145.1 of Kokia cookei. Classification (NCBI taxonomy): domain Eukaryota; kingdom Viridiplantae; phylum Streptophyta; class Magnoliopsida; order Malvales; family Malvaceae; genus Kokia; species Kokia cookei. The sequence continues at coordinate 1,945,253 of CM076899.1, read as the reverse complement.
TTATGTTAAAAAAAAACAGGTACGATTAAAATCTATAATAAAATAAATAAAATATTAAAAATTAGTTGTATTAGTATATGGGTTAGGAAAATATAATTAGGTTAACCCTAACTAGATCGAAGGGATAACTAAGTCAAGGATGAAGTTAAGGGATAGAATTAAATTATAAATTTAAGAGTAAAGTGTAATTTTATCATTGTATTAGTTTATAATTTTATAATATTGAAGGGATTAAACAAGATTTTCATTTTGAATTTTTTCCGAAAGTTTTCCTATTATAGATATATGCCCTAGTAAGGGCTAGTTTAGCATTGCTTTTGAAAAATGATTTTAAAAAGTGTGGTGGAAAAGTTCTTTTGAGAAGTACTTTTTAAAATTTTGGTTAAAGATTTGGTTATTTAGCATTGCTATCAAAAAATATTTTTGAGAAATGAAATATTTATTTTAAACATGGTATTATAAAGTATTAAAAACTGGGCCCAAGTTTAAGATAAATAAATCAAATGTGACTGGGTGGAAGTATAGGACATTCGGCCAAAGCAAGGTGGGAAATTTAGTGGGATCGCACATGCATGGAATGGAGCCAAGTAAGGTGGCAGCAAAGCATGCGCAAGATGGGCATAAAAAAGGGAGACTCGAAGGTGTGGATAATGGGTCGATGATGGGGAGTAGAAATAGGGAAGGATCAAGCAACTCTTTCAAGTTTCAACCAGTTCAAATAACAGGTCATCTAAACAGGGAGAAACATTGGGCGGTAAAGGTAATTTTAGCACAACAACAAACACTCTGGATAAGAGCAAAGATTTTATGGTTGCCAACTTGAGTGCTGCAACATTCCAGTTTGGTTGAACCTTCAAGAAAGATATCTCAAATATAACCGCTAGAGAACTACCAAAATCACCAGACCGTCCAATGAATATACAATATCACAATGGTGTGGATCTAGTGGAAGCCATGAATATCATAGTCTCATAAATTGGGAATGCAGTAGATTTGGAAAAATTGGATGATGGGATTTCGACAGACATGGAAGTCTTGCATGAGGATGATGAGGATTTGATCTGCTAATTTGGTATGGATCCACAAACTCTTCGATGATGGGTGCACAGTGCCAAAGAGAGGTTGCCGAAAGAGTTTATAAAAAAACCTGCTTGAAAATGGAAAAAGAGAAGAAAATGGAAGGGGAGAAGGAAGGAAATAAAAGAGAGAAGAAAAGTTATGGAAGAAAAAAGAAGAAACAATTGATATACTGTGTAACATTGAGGTTAAAAAAGTAATTCACCTTGCTAAAAACTCATTTGGAACTCCACTACTCATATTTTCAGTTTTTCTAATGGATTGAAAAGTCCAGTTGAAAAGTTAAAAAAAAACACTCAAATGGTGTTTGTTTAGTTGTGCTTAAAGTCAAAAGGACTTATTTAATAAAAAATCCATTGTAAAAGTTGTGCTAAACACATCCTAACTATAATATTGAACCAAATCAGTATAAATTGAAGAATTAAATAAAATCTCTCTATGTCATACTCACATGTTGAGAACAAATAAGCACACAATACAATTGTAAAAATGAGACTCTAACTTAGATAATGAAAGACTTAGAGTTAAGATTTTTAGAACCAGTTGATAGTTAAACTAATCAAACTATCAATTCATCAGTTTGATCGACCCAACCAATTTGATTAAATAAATCACTAAAATAAAAATATTAAAAAAATAAAAATTAAAATTTGTACCCATTTTAAGATCAATCCTCAACCCCAAATTAATTAACTTCGCAATATGTTTAATTTCTGTTAAGTAGAGATTTTTTTTACTTGCTTCAACCCTAATTTGATATTTATATTTTTCATCGAAAATTTATTTTGAACCTAATTTCATTTTAAATTTTAATATTTAAACTCGACCCTAATAAATAAAACTTTCCACTTTCACTCAACATGGCCCTAAATGTTAATTTTTATAAATTAAACTTAAAAAATTAAAATATATAATTAAAAATATAAAAAATTACATATTATAATTAAACATATAAAATAATTGTACAATTAAAAGAATGGTATTTTGGTAAATTTTTCAAGACTTTGATTTTTCGTATATCCTGTTTTGTCTTTTACTAGGATGTTCAAAAGCTGGAAAAGTCAAAAATATAAAGAGTTAAATGCAAACTAGTCAAAAGGATATCCACTTTCCGCCCTCAGATCAAATCAGTTGAGTCGATATGTAATACAAATTAATTGAATTAGATTAAAAAATTATTTAAATAAGTCTGAATTAAATTAAAATATTGTTTAAATAAGTCATTTAAGCTATTTTAATATATTTATGAAATACAAATTGTTAATTATTGAATTTGTTCTCGTGGATATATTGAGAAAAAAAATTTATTTTTTTAAAACATTTGAACATTATTTTTCAATCTTTTTAGTATGAGTAAAAAAAAATTACGAAAACATTAAGTTTAGAAAAAAAAATTTTATAGATTAAATTTGTCATTAGTCTTTATATTTTATAAAAGTTGTGGATTTAATATCTATATTTTTTAAATTTTAAAATTTTTGTCCTCACCAAATAATAATGTTAAATTCATTTAGTAAAGTTCTGTTATTTCTAAAATTTAATGTGCCAAACAAATTATTATATTTGTAATGCCATATCAGTTTACTATTTTCGCATATTATTCACTAAAAATTCAATTAATTGATTAACGACGGTCATTTGTGTCAAGACTGAAATTTTACAAATTCAAAAGTATAGAGACTTATTTGTTTAACATTGCTTCTCAAAAATACTTTTGAAATAAAAAATACTTTTGAGATAAAAATATTCCTGAACAAAAAGCTTTTGGTACAAAAAAAAATATTTTGAAAAGCATTTTTTTTCTAACAAAAGGTGAAATTTTTAGCTTTTTTTTTAAATTACTTTTTGACCCAAAAATATTTTTGAAATGCATTGCTAAACTAATCAAATCTATTACTATACGAATAGTATAAGACTAATAAATGAATTTAGCCAAATAATTTTAATTACTACTATTTGGGCTAAGACTAAAATTTTAAAATTAAAAAATACAATAATCAATTTAAAAAGTACAAAAATTAAAATTAATTAAATAAAAATACAAAAATTAAATCTACAACTTTCATAAAATACAAAAATTAATACCATAATTAACTTTTTATATATAATCACATATAACCTTAACCCTTTTAAGGCTTCAAAAAAAATTGTTATGTGACATGTATATAAAAAAGAAATTATAGAGATGAATAATAAAATAAAAATGTCTTCTAGGTTTGGTCAAATAGAGACGGCTCTAGTTGCGCCACCATCAACTAAAATAATAAATATTATTAGTAAGTAAAAATATAATATCATCAAATATCATATCAATTAGTAATATTTAATTATAAAAAAATCATGTTAGCCGATTGAATTTTAATTTGATTGGTATCGATATTATTATCAGTAGGGGTGAACATTCGATCGAATCGAATCAAATTGAATGGAAAATTTTCGAGTTAATCGAGTTTTTAAATTTTATTTCATCATCTTAACTCAATTTGAAATTTTTACGAATCGAGTCGAGCGAGATAAAATTCGAATCTAATCGAATCGAATATATTTGTTCTAGTTAAATTAAAAAATTAATTTGGTGTTGTTTAATTTTATAAAAAAAATTTAAAAATATTTTTATTTAATTTAGAGTTTTTTTTAAGAAGAGAAAATTAATTTTGGGTTTAGTTTATGAGTTTATTTTTAAGAACGAAAATATATTTGGGTAAAGATAAAAGGTAAAAAATTAAAAATATTTGAGTTTAGTTTAAAGATGAGTTTTAACCTTTAGGAGAAAAAATTGAGTAAGATAAAAGGTTTGGGCTTTGGGGGAAAATGGGTGAAATAAATTAGGTATGAGTAATATATATTTAAAATTAAAAATAATATAGTTTTATTTGGTTTATTCGAATTATTCGAATTCGAAAATTCATCTCGATTCGAGTTCGAATTTTTCGATTCGAATCGAGTTTTGCTCACCCCTAATTATCAATGTAGGATAATGCGCTTCAGCTTACTCGAACTCACGACCTTCTGTATTGACAACAATATCTATACCAATCGAGCTAAGACTCAGGATGAATTTAAATAGACGGTACATTTATTTGTGATTAATGTAAAAACAACGGTAATAATAAAATTAAAAATTATAATAATATTATAACGTGAAACAAAAAATAAATTAAACACATCACTCTATCCATCCAAAACCCACACTCAAGTAACAACGCCATAAAATTTTTAAATTTATTATTATTGAAAAACATATATATTAAAATAAAACAATAGAAAAATCAGATCACATAGTTTTTATTAGTTTGTGTTTGGATAATTTTAATTTTTAAAGAAGGTTTACCTCAAGTAAAACAAATATATATAAAATAACATTAATATAATGAAACAAATTTATACACACAAAAAATTACAAACAAATATTCTTGTTCATCAACGTCCCAAAATCTGCCAGGTGTTCTTCTTTCAATATCCTCAAGCCACGTAGATTCTGTCATCTTAATCCTCGTACGCTTGTCTTTTCACCACAGCATAGTAAATCAGCTGCGCCGCTAGATTTTTGTCTACTGAGTCACACATCACGTCATCACCCGAGTTAGCCCTGAGTTCGCGGAGTCTCATCCCCGCCTCGCTCGATATCCGACTCGGAAACGGAGATTGATCCACTCCCTCTTCTGTCCCTACTCAGTATCCTCTTAAACGACAACATTCGAGTCATCGGCGATCTATAAGCTGGACTCGGTCCTGAGTTACACCCACTCGACTCACCCGCGAAACCTTCAGTATTTCTTGAAATCTCAATCGACAATTTCCTCCGGTACCCAACGGTCGACGAATCTTCATGTCCTTCCTCGTGTCGACACGTGGCACACATATCTGAGCTCCGATCAGATCCGGATTCTCCTTCTGACGGTTCATTAATCGTTAATACTAAATCTCCGGGGTTATCAGATACGGGTTTGGATTCTTCGACGGGGGTCCGACAAAGAGGACACGTTGAGTGAGAGTGAAACCACATATCTATACAAGCTAAATGGAAACTATGATTACATTTGGGTAAAACCCGACCCGACTCATTTTCTTCGAATTCCGACAAACAAACGGCGCATTCGAGGGCGGAACCCGGGTGGGTCTCGGAGGAGAAAGCGAAAACCGGGAGCGACTTGAGAACGCGCGCATCTAGTCCGCGATTGGCGGCGGCATTGGAGTTTGGATCAGCGTAGAAAACGAACTGCGTTCTCCGTCGATTACGGCGACCGCTGGAACGACGGCGGCGGGAACGGAGGATGTACCAACGAGCGTAGAGATGGAAGATGAAAGCGAGTATAGCGACGAAGAACAAAACAACAATGGTGCTAAGCATAATCCTGCCGCTTAAGGCGTAGCTGTTATTGTTATCCATCGGAATATCAGAGGAGCCACCGAATCCATTATCGGTCTCGCTCATGGCTTTGAAGCTTTTGCAGCTATGGAATCGGGTCGGACTTTGATTCTTCTATTTAGAAAAGAATGGAATGGAATGGAAGGGTTTTTAAGTGAAAAGATGAGATGAGATGCTCGACTTTCAGTCCAAGAGACGCCATGGTTGACGGTAGAAATTGTTAATTTGACTTTAATGCCCTTACCCACTTTTTGATATTTTATTAATATTATTTTATTTGTATCTTTTTTTAGCTTTTCTACATATAAAGGGTAGGAAAATCTACCGAAAGCTGTTACAACAGAGCTAAAAAAAGCTTACCACAAGCTTCAAAAAAAAGAGCCTTTATATTAAATAAAAGGGTAAACTTCAAAATAGTTACTTTTATTTACCTTAGTTTATATTTTAGTCACTTATATTTAAAATATTACGTTTTAATCACTTACGTTATCGTGTTGTAATATTTTAGTCACTAAACCTTTAATTATCGTTAACGGTGTAACGGTAAGTTGATGTGACACGTTAAATCACTATTTTAAATAAAAATTTTAAGTTAAATTATACAATTGATTCTTATATTTTTTCGTTTTGAGTAATTTAAATTTTTTTTATGTTCTTTTAACTTTTTTTTTCATTCTCTTCTATTTTTCCTTCTGTTTTCATCCCTTCAGTTATTTATGTCAACAACTGGTAATGACTAGTTGGTTCAGAAAAGAAATGAACAATGATATAAATCATCTTAAGATAGCATACTCAAGTGCATGATTTGAGAGGTTCCCAAAACATGAGTAGAATGAAGACGAGCAACCATATTAGGAGCTTGATTTGAGAGGTTAAAATTTGCAATCTTTGCTTTGAAGTCTTCAAAAATAAAGACATTGCTAGATTTGATATGAAAACAGAAGGAGAAACAGAGTAAAATGAAAAAAAGAGAGTTAAAAGAACATAAAAGAAAAAAAATTAATTGCTCAAAACGAAAAAAAAAATAAGAATTAATTGTATAATTTAACTTAAAATTTTCGTTTAAAATGATGATTTAACATGCCATGTTAGCTTACCGTTACACCATTAACGGTAATTAATGGCTCAGGACTAAAATATTACAACACAATAACGTAAGTGACTAAAACGTAAGATTTAAACATAAGTGACTAAAATGTAATCTGAGGCAAACAAAAGTCACTTTTGGTGGTTTATCCTAAATAAAAATTAATCGTAACTGTTGGACTGTCGTTTGGAAGGTAACAAATCTTAACGAGAGAGTGAGCATTTCGTAACAAAATGATTACGTAAGTGACTAAAACGGAATATTTCAAACATTAGTGACTAAATATAACCTGAACCAATTAAAAGTGACTATTTTAGTAGTTTAACCAAAAAGAATTATTCTTTACGTTAAAAAAATATTTCTTCTCCAAGTCGCTATTCACCTTTCCTCCTCCCAACCTATTCCTGTCGGCCTTCCTTCCAATCCATTCCGATCGATGCCACCACCGTGTTTTCCGCTCTTCGATGCCGGTCGAATCCCTCTGCAGCATCAATTCCGTAGGTTCCGTTTAAGGCAACGTTTTATGCCATGCCATGCTTTCCTCTTCTTCATCGCAGTTCTAATTGATCCCGCTGGACAGCATCGCCGTTTGTCGCTTTCCGACAACTAACGAAGTCCACTACGTCGTTAGGTTCCGATTGGTCGTTCCTCTTCTTCACCGTGGGACAAGCTTACTCCTCTCGACGTCGCCACCCTCTTTTGACTGTGGGTAATCTATCAATTCCTTGTCTCTTTAGTCGTTTCAAGAGAAGTACGTAGTTCGTTTTGGAAACCGTTCAAAGGATCGTCAAAGGCATAGTTTGGATCGTCAACCGCTATTGTTTTCAGTCTGCTAATATGCTTCGTCTGAGTGATGCATTACTTTCATTTTCCAGAATCAGCAGAGATCTTTCATTTCGGAAACAATTGAAGGAAGAAGCAGAATTACGGGTGGAGCAATTGATGATTTCAGTTCAATATTCAGCTGTAAGTTTTATGCTTCAAATGTCACCGAGTAGTAACATATTTTGCATAAATGCGCTAAATTTTAACTCGATTCACATTAACATTGTTATTGATGCAGAGTTGAAATCGATTGACGTAAACATTGTTATCGATACAGGATTGAGAGAAATTATGAATATTTTAAACATATTCTATTTAGTAATATATGTAATGCAAAGTCAAGAAATTACGGAATTTGTGGAAATTTTGCACACACCAGTTTTTCAGGTAACTGCGGTCTGCCACGTCTACTTTTGTTGACCTTAGTGATGATTAAACAGTTAATTGAATCGAATTAATATTAATTAAATTTTAATTTTTTAATCGTTAATAAAATTAAATTTTTTTTAAAAAAAAATTAACTGAATCGAAATATTTTGATTAATCGAATTAATTAAAATTTATAATGTTTTTATTTTTTTACTTAAAACAAGTATAAAACGTATAAATTTTTTTTGATAATATTCATTTAACAAAATTAAAATTACATATAATTTGTATTATTAATTATTAAATCAAGTTAATTATCCGATTTTGAACTCAATTAACCTATATCTGAACTTTCAAAAAATCATTAATAAACCTCTGATCAAATTAAACCTATTTGATCAATTAAATAAATATATTTAAATCATTTTTAGACTATATCGTGTAACTTCTATATATATATAAATAATGTATAAGGTATGATGTTATTATAGTGAGATTTGGTGAGATTTTTTTTAAAATCAACGGTTATTGTTAAATAAAAATAGGAAAATTGTAATCATTTGATCAAGTTACGTAAAAAATTTAAAAAACTGTGTTGATGACTTTAGGAGCATAATTAGAGAGGCTAGGAAGGACCTCGACGCCTCACAAAAATGGAAATTTTTTTATTTAAATCCTTTAAAATCTTTAAAATTTTAAATTAATAAAAATAAAATTTCACTTTTAATCCTTTAAAAATGATAAAAAAATTTATTTAATCCTTTAAAAATTATAAAAATATAAGCTATTAAAATTATAAAATTGCATTTATACTATCTTAAAATTTACAATTTAATTTTGCCCTCCCCCAAAATTTTTTGATTTCGTCCCTCGGTGAAATGAAAGTTGCTAAATCAATTACCGAATACATTATTTTTCTCTGGAAATCAGTCTCTCATTCTTTGTGTTGAAACCGAGTAAATTGGTTAAAAGGTTCATTTTTCAATACAAATCTTATCGTGGCATGATCAACAATGGGTCAATAGAATCAGGCAAGTTTCAAAGGCCAACAGGCATTGGTTTCTTCTGAGTTAGTTTCAGTAATAATCACTGCAACTAACATTTCGTGTCCATAATGATGACGACTCTATAAACACGAGATTCACAAAGTACTATATAAGAAACTTTATTGACAGAATACCTGAAAAGATCCAAGGATCCAGTCTCGTTTGCTTGGTTAGCTTCAATGGCAGATTGTGCCATTTTTTATGTCCTGCTGAAATTGCATCAGAAAATGAAAGGGTAACTAGTGCTTTCAACAGGCTATGGTTACAGTAGTGCAGCAGATGCACAAAGCTCATGTACTTCCTGGCTTTTGGCGTTTTCCAACGTCAAAGCAAACATCCACCAAGCCTGTTATTCCGGCAGTTATCTTTTGGCCTACCTTTACAGGGCCAACACCTTGTGGAGTGCCTACAAAAGTGAAATCAACAGAGTGACTAATTAAGACTTAAATTGATGAAAAATATTGTATACAATAACTAGCGTTTAAAATCAGAAGTTCGATCAAATGGATGAGAACAAATGGGGTATGCTAGAATCTATAAGGAAACCTGTATCTAACACATATCCGAACACGAGTGTAAGTATATGATCCTTCTAAAGACTCTACAAACACATGAAAATCTTGACAAAAATTGAACATGTCAACAATGGATACTCGCAACCAAATCCAATAAAATAGGGAAAAAATACAGCACCAAACCAACCAGTCATGTCATATCTAAAGGATGAATGATACATGAAAACAGAATATAACAATCTAAACAAGCAACAGAATCAGGCAAAGAGTTCCATTAGGAAATGTAAGGATCATCAACATGAATGAGATCCCACAATAGAAAATACCCCATGGAAAAAAGAATGCAGTTTTTTTGCCAATGGATTCAGATCTTTGATCAATATGTTAGTTTAACAAGGAATAACCAGATGACATTTTTAAGTTTAACAACTAATGTGAAAGAAGAAAATTTGGGGGGAAAAGGGAAAGCTATTTAACCTGTTAATATGGTATCTCCTTCGAAAAGGGTCATTATGGAACTTATGTGACTAATAAGGTAAGGAATCTTAAAGATCATATCCTTGGTGGAACCCTTTTGTCGTATTTCATCATCTACCTGTGATGAAAATACATCTAAACTTGATTGGTTTGTGGGGAAAAGAGAATTAACTTGAAGAATTCCAAGTGTACACAAAATGAACGCTGAATAGCAGAATGCTGGTATATAAACCTTTAACCAGAGCTCCAGGTTGTCATGATCAGGCACCGTGGACACTGAAAACTGCAGAAAACTTTTCATTTCAGCAAACTTTGGAATATATATATAGAACATTATAGAACACCATGTGGAACAACAGCTATTCCTCAGTCCAACTAGGATATGTTCGACAGTCTTTCCAAGAATTTTATACATTTAGAGAGCTCTTGGAGGATCATATCCCATACTTATGATCGGATATGTGTTGGACACAACCACTTCAAGAAATGAAGGGTCAGAGCAACATTGTTCGATATTTGATTATTCCTGAGCAATAAATGTAAAGCTCAAAAGACACACTCATCGTCTAGTCAAGAGCTTGAAAATTAATTTGGGGACAAATGTATTTCAGAGAAAGGAGAAAGATGAAATTATTTCAATCTTATTTCTTACGACAGAACTGATCGGAGTGAAGGTATCTTGCCCTTTAGCAACTGTCCATGGAAGACCTGCAGACTGACCAAAGTGATAAGAAAGGAACATCAGTAACTCAAACAATAAATAAGTAGAATCATGGCAAGATGCATGTGATGAATAAAGATAAACATATAACTTAAGATCTGCCATTAAAGTAGATGGTTAAGCCTACAAGCTTTTTCTTTCCATTGATCCTGTAACAACATGGTGATGCAATCATCCAAAAGGAAAATCGTTGCATTTTCCAGAAAATTTCAGTTACAAATGCTCTTAACCAGAGAATTAATTTCAAAGAACTTTTCAGGTTTCGTGAAGGCTAAATGATTTGTCAACTTTATGTACTTGTCTCTAATGTGTTGATCCCATCCTCATTCTCCAAAATACGTACCAATGGAATGAGTAAAAAATAGCCAAAGAAAAACTGAAATTGGAGAACATCGAAGGCAACATAATGGTAACCCCACTATTAATATACTTCATTTAAGAATTTCATAGTAATAGCAATACAAGTCCTACCGGAAAACAATTCGTAACTTGATATCCTCTTGTCTATCAGAGCAAGGATTTGCCTCAGTGGAAAAGATGATTCATTCAGATGTGAAGTAATAAAACCTTTACAAAATGTACATGAGAACTTAATATGACTAAATGTTATACCTTTGCAACAGATTGAATTTCCCTTGCAGTCATATCCAATGCTAAAGCATAGCCTGAAGCAGACGAATTAGCCATTTTAGCATCAAATTGATAATTTCATCAGTCTATGTAAATTGTTAATGTGAAAAAAGGGGGGGAAAAGTAAACGAAATGTATTAACATCCAATGTTTCTCATCAATGTTACAACAAAATCAATCATAAACCTTTGCAAAAATAATAAGATAGCAAACTAGAGCTCCTAAACTAAACTGCACAAATACAAAATTAAGTAGTAATAAGCACATAATTTGCTCCATTACAGTTAGAAAATTTGCTATTGCATCAATTTTAGTCTCACAAAAAATGGGGTCTTTAGGTAACCAGTGATAACAAAAAGGGAACCAATTGGTCACTTGAACCAGTTCACTCGGAAATCAGTGACCTCTCTGGTCCGGCAAATCCCAAAAAAACAGAGAACCAATGAACCAGGAATATATCTATTTAACCAACGACAAGTGTTGGGTACAGTGTTCGAACTTTGGAGACAGGGCCAGCCATGAAACCCGCACATAGATTGTAAAATGGACATGAAAATACAAAAAAATGTGATTGAAATTGAACTTATAAACTCTTATTCATATATATCAAACATTATAGAATCACGCCTAATACATGCTTTTATTAACTAATAATCACCCGATCCAATTCTTATTTAATAACAAAATCACATATTTTAGTAGAAAAAAGGATATCTCAAGAAGCAAGATCCTAATCCCATTTTCAACTCGAGCATATCAGCCCCTAAGCTTTCCTTTTTATCAATAAAAACACAGCACAAATTCCGTCGGTTTTAATGAGAAATGATTCGAAATTACCTCCAACATAGTTCATGGCAGTGTTTTCAGGCACTTCCCGAGCCGTTTTCCCGATCACGACAGCAAGTTCAACTTCATAATCCAATGAATTCAATGGATGTGGAACCTCAATTGTACCGCCATTTTCCAAATAAGATGATGTCGGCTTTAAAAACAGTACTGGTTCCTGGGTAACGGATTTCCACATCATTTTTAGTTCATAATCGGAAACAAATCAATTAAATCTGCTCTTTGAATAAGATAAACGGGAACTGGATAGATACCTTGGGGACGGCGTTGCCGAGTTCTTTGGCGTGCGCGGCATAGTTGCGGCCCACGCCGACGATTTTAGTCCCGAGTTTCAGGAGATTCTGCAAAGATCCTGCAGCCGCCATGTTTTTTCTTTGGCCTTTTTGGGTTCAGAAATTTGAAAAAGGAAGAACGGAAGTGACCAGCAGTAGCGTGCTTTGATGAAGTTCCAATTTGGATTTGATATTTTAGATAAAAAGACCACTATGGTCCCGCTCAATTTTAATATTGGACAAATTGGTCCATCTCATAAAAATAGAACAATTTAAACCCCTAATAAAATTCGAAAATAAGCACATCAATTGTACATATTTTTATTAGTTAATAACAAATTTAGCTCTAAATTTTTATGTATTTTGTCAGTTAATCTTGATTCAATAAGTTTAATCTATAACGTTTACATATTTTATCAAAATTTATATAAAATATATAAACATTAAAGATTAAATTTATTATTATATCAATTAAAATTATATACAATAAAAAATATTAATATCATGATTAATTATCCTTAATTATTCACTTTCGAAATTAAAAAAATTAAATTGTTCTAATTTTTTTAAAAAGTCAATTTACTCAATATTGAAATTTAAATATAAAAAATTTCAACCAACTCATCATGGTGTTGAACTAAGCTCGAATGAGCATGGATATTTTTTTATGATGAATTACAAGGAGGTTAAAACCCTAACAACAATGCAACTAACGCAACTCAAACTTAAGCCACACTTGAGGCGATGAACACTCTGACTATCAAGTCAACACATTGCAATATAATGGTCGGTGGAGATTGCTTCATTCAGCCATTGATAAACAGTGCTTCAACTTTCAGTTCAGTCAAATAGATATCTCTCTCAATTTCAAGTGTTTGCATAACAAACAAGAGCCTCATACAAAATTCCATGTTTCCCACAATACAACAAACAATGACAAAAATTATCAAAACAATGTTTCTTCTCCACTTTGACAAAAATAGTACCATGATATTATCCGTCTTCCCCCACATCTAAACCCCCCAAAAAATTCCTTATTTAAGCCTCTCTTTTTTTCCCTAAACTGATGTTTTAGTTCTGTTACCTGATTACAGGTTCGGTGGTTGTTCAAAGCGGACAGGGTGGAACCTCGAGGGTTTTTCCGGCTTGAATTTGACCCCATCCTATTAGACGCCAGTGCTTCTCCACGCGTCGACTTAGTGCAATCTTCTCTCCCTTGCTGGTGCACACAGGGGATGTGAGTTGCAACTTTGCCAAATCATTCTTTACGGCTATGACCCGAGCCCCAGTCGACATGGACCCGATGTTCAACATTAGGATCTCTCCCTTGGCCAGCTTTGACACTTTTCCCTGCCTTTCTGACCCCTTTGTCCTAACACCAAGAAGCCTTCGGAGAAGGAAGAAGTTTACCTGCATGATTAGAAAAGAAGAATGCCATCTGTGTTTATTCACTTTTGTTAACAGGTGCAATAGTATGTACTATAATTGTTCACCATGGCAGGTGACATCGAAACAGAATAAATTATCAGCACTTCGCAGACCAACCCCATCTCCCTCTCTGAAAGGAAAAAGAGAGGGAAACTATGCATGCCTCAAATACGTAGAACATACTCATGATTCACTGCTATGACTTCATAATCTGAATAAAGCAAGGAAGGTAGCAAATATATATATAACCATCTTAGCAAACAAAATGCGGACCCTTACTAGAAAAATTCAGCACCTACCTCAAGCTCAACAAAAACGTCTGGGAGTGACCCAACCTCTCCTAGGACTTGACCCACCAACCGATCAGCACGTGTTAAAGTTGGGTCCATAGTTGTCCCAACACCGATCAGACCTCCGGGAACAGCAAATTGTAGCTCATTTTGTTCTGCATATAGCGAAACTATTCTGGAATAGATAGGTGTGCATTTGATGTTCCCATTTTCATCCTTAACAACAATCCCCGGACGAACTTCAATAAATTGGTTCACCTTCAAAACACCCTGAAATGAAAAAATACTTAAAAACTAATAATGTATACAAAACAAAGCTATGTAAGCTCACACTAAATCCGTTCTCTGGCAACTACCAAATGATATAAGTTCCTTATTTTGAATTTACCATTTAAATCGATGCTATTTCTTTGAACATAGACCTCAAACACTGTAAAAGACAAGAATGGAACAAGAAGAAAAAAAGTACATCCCAAACCAAAACATACCCGGAGTATACTTCCACCAGCAACACCACCTTTAATCTCATCCACCTCAAACCCTGGCTTATTGACATCAAATGATCGGATGACAATCATGTTAGGGGGTGAGATGAAGTTTCTCTCGGGAATGGGGATCTTCTTAACAATGTACTCACACACAACATCAATATTATATTTTAGCTGTGCAGAAATCGGTACCACTGGTGCGCCATCAGCTACAGTACCCTGCAACGAATTATGTTTAGCCAACAGAATTAGAAGAAAAACAAGAATGAAGTATCCCGTCTACTTTTTGTTGTAAATAAAAAGGGTAAACCTGAATAAATTTCTGAATTGCTTCATGCTGGTTGATCGCTACATTCTCTTGAATAAGATCAATCTTATTCTGAAGAATTATAATATGCTGGAGTCGCATGATTTCAACAGCTGCCAGATGCTCAGAGGTTTGAGGTTGCGGACAGCTTTCGTTGGCAGATATGAGAAGCAATGCACCATCCATAATCGCTGCTCCATTAAGCATTGTAGCCATGAGAATGTCGTGACCCTGATGGAAACATCAAATATAAGCAATATACTAAGTAGAAAACAAGTGCAACAAGGAACACATAATCTCCTCATTTCCAAAGAGTAGCACTACAGACTTAGGACCTTACCGGGCAATCTACAAAAGATACATGTCTCAACAACTTCATCCTGCAGTTTTCAAAGCCAGGCACATCACAAAGAGGACTGTCCTCCTTTCCACTTCCGTATGCCCTACAAATACAAATTTCAGATCAAAGTTGCACTTGATATTAATACTCAAGAAATTGATAAAGAAAACAATCACTAGGTATCGACCTACTTGAAGCTCATAGGACGAGGGCACCGTTCATCTTCACATTTGTATATCTTTGCATTTGCATATCCAAGCTTGATAGTAATATTACGCTCCAACTCATTCTTAAAACGAACAGTCTGCAGGAAAAAGAAAGCACAAAGCACACATAAAGCGTGAAGAGTTACATTTACTACACTCCAAAAACAAAAAGTTCGAAATAGTAAGCAGACTCTCCAAAGGTAACTTCTCATATTCTAGTTGAGTACCATTGATTGAAAATAAGCTAATTACCTGAACGCCAGATATTGCTTTAACAACCGTCGACTTCCCATGCGCTACATGCCCTATGGTGCCTGATGAATAGAAATCGAAATCAAAGTTTCAATCAATAAAGCCAGGAGCAAAGACTAGGAGTTAGTTTTAACAATAACAATTTGGAACATATCGATGTGCGGTACAAGTAGGAGCTCAATACCAATGGAGTTTGAACATTACCTATATTTATAGTAGCTTGGCGCGATATAACTTCGGGAGATAACGGATGCAACTTAGTTACATCCAGTTTACTTAAGTCTTGCTCCATCAAACCTTTTCTCGACATTTTGGCTGATATTAATAAGAGTCTTTATGCTTCAATATGAACTATAATCCAAACCTATCCCGAGAAAGGAAATCATTACACTTCATATATAAGCAAAAAAGCTGCCAATTATAGGAATCTAACAACATAGAAAAGAACATTCAATAAAATCCTATCAAATCGAATAAATTACAGAACAGAAACCTCAAAGCTCCGTTCCTACAACCTAGGAAGGAAATACACGACAACTGCATACTTTGATCGCAAGGCCTTTCCTCGCGAAGCTTTTGATATGAAGCCTCAAATGGAGAAGGGGAAATCTGGACTTTAATGAGAGGAAAAAAGGGGCGGTTTTGCAAAAGATTTACTCCTAATTCACTGCCCCAAAACCCTAAATACAGTAAATCACCAATGCTCGAATTTGAAGTTTCTCTGAACTAAAACCTTCAAAGGAAAAATTTTAAAAAAAATTCTCCGAAAAGAAGAAATGGAGAAATGATATCGCCATTAAAATCAATCAAATTATAGACAATTTGAACAAAGACAATAAAATATTGTTAAAAAACAGAAATTAATAGAAATTAAAGAACGAACCTGATCGGTGGAGAAACTTTTTGCAGAGAGAAAACAAAGAAGCACAGATGCTAGGGATAGTAAATACCTGTAAGTGAAAATAAGTCAGCTTGGCAAGGGTATTTTTGTCAATCTAGTGATTATGTTGGGTTGGGCTGGATTTGGCTTCCTTTGTTGAAGATGATAAAGCCCGTATTTCTTTGATTACTTTTGGTGAAAAAACTCTCGGTCTCTCTCAATTTCAATATAAATTAATTCATCCCTCTCAAAAAAAATTGAAGCAATTCAACCCATTTCAATCTTAAAACTCAACATTTAAGATTTCTCGCCAATTTTACATAATTTTGATTAATATAAATACAAATTTAACGCAAAATTTACACATTCTATTTATTTTTATATATTTTTTTAAGTTAATTTTTTATATATATTCTTTTGGAAATTACTAGATTTTTAAAATTTTAATACATGTTGTAGATAATTTTTTAGAAGTAATATCCAATTGATAGAATATGTAAATATTAAAAGCTTAATTTATAATTATATCAATTAAAATTATATTTAATTAACAATAAGCATTAATTGACATGATTAATTATTTACGTTTTCCGATTATCTAATGAGATTATTTGAATCTATACATTACAATTTGAAACAAATTGAACCCAATAATAACTGTTTGGAACCATCTATATTTGTCAATGCAATATATATGTATATACACAGAAAAGACAGACCTCTACATGGTATATATATACACAGAATAATATATCCTGATAATTAAGTGATTGTTTTGTAACTTTTTATAATTGGATAATAAAAATTATTAACAGTTAAATGATTATTAGTGCAGTTTACTCTTTTAGTTTTTTAAAAAAAAAAAAAAAGAGTTAATGTAAGAGAAAAAATTGTGTGAAATAAAGATATTATCATTTTGTAACTTTTTATTTGTATGATTACTAATAATTTAATACCACATCAACAATTTTATCCTGAATTTTAATATTTTCATTTGAATTTTATTTTTTTTCAGGATGAAAATACTGATATAACTTTAACTTTAAACTATTGAGAAGAAATGATATATTTATTTCATACCATCCTTTTCCTCCTTTAATGTATGGAAATGGTTAAATCTATTGATTTTCAATCATGTAAGAGAGCACGTGTTTTTCATCATAAAGAGGTGATGGGGGAGGGAGAAAGTTTCTTTGAAACCCAAAATACCAAATTTGGATGTTTCTACCAAAAACACTTAAAATTAATTATATAAAATGGAGCTAAAAAGAAAAAAGAAAAAAAACTTCAAATAACATGATTTTTTTAATGATACATGTATCGGCAGACAAATATGATCATTAATGCTAACTAAAAGTAAGTACCTAATTGCAAATAATTTCAGGTACCACATTGAACCTTCAAGCCAAACACAGGTACCATTTGGTATATTATCCCTAAATATATATGAGAAAAATACAAACTAAAACTTCTAATTCCAAGAGCTTATCTGGTCACCCGTTGTATGCAACTAGGAATGCATTTTGATTTGCATTGTATTTATTACGGTTGCGGATATAATCAACGTTTACAACAACCGTAAACAATCGAGCTGCGAGTGCTATTTTCATACTTTGCCAGAGTCATTATACTGGGAATCTGATTGGAAGCAAACTCGAGTGCACCATCCCGAACTCCTAGTAACGGCATCCTAACTAGCCAAAAAACTAGGCAAACAAACCGTACCTATACATCTTCAATGTCACGGCGTGTCCGTGTTTCTAATCAATCGGCTCTCAATCTCAGAATTTCCTTGGCTGTCCTTGTACGAAAATAAGGCATGTGTTCCTACAAAAGCCAGAGGAAACTCACGATTCAGTTCAAAGACAAAATTGAAACCTCGTTTGCTTTCAACTCGAGAGAAAACTTCTTCTTGGCAGCAATTTGCCTAGGAGACGGACAAAATTCACCAACACACAGCTTCAAAACGAGGGTTCGAGGATGCCTCACCGAAGACCTTCGTAGAAGTTTTTTTTAAGCTATCAAAGACAAAAAATCGGACCTCATGTTCTTCTGTCTCTGATATATTTTGGCGGAGAAACAATGCATCTTACATCTGAAGGACTATTTATCTAAGGTTAAAATAGTCCATAGGTCCCTATACTCTTCACAAATTTAGAATTTAGTCCCTCTACTTCTACTTCCAGGAATTTTAATCCCTCTACTTTTCAAATTTCAAATTCAAGTCCAATTGTTAACATTGTTAAATTTGTTGGTTTGACATTTTAAAATTAAAAAAATGCGCAATCGGTAGCAATGTAACTAAAAAACTTTAATTGAACACAATAATTTTAACTGTATTAACAACTGAACCTGAATTTTGAAATCTGAAAAGTAGAAACACTAAATTCCTAAAAATACAAGTATAAAAACTAAATTCCAAATTTACGAAGAATACAGGGACTTATAGCACATTTTAACCTTTACCTAACTACTGCAGTTTAATCACATAGAACATATGATATGGGAATTACAAGCATAAGAAACCATTTTCTACAGACTTACCTGACCGAAACTAAGACTTAAGCCTCTGCTGTAAAAGTCGATATATTTCAACATAAACATACCGCAGTCAAACCTGTACATAAAGAAAACTGTTTAGCGGAAACAATTCAGATTCCAATACAAAAGGCACATTAAAAGGTACCCTAATTATTACATTAATTTGGTTCCATCAAATATTTGGAGCTGATAGCCATAAAGGGTATGTAGTTAATGCAAAAATGATCATATACCTATGAGCTACCACTATGTTACTTGGACTCAGGTATTAGTTTTGGATATGGGTGCGAGTTCAACATAAATATGTTCAATTTTTTTTTATTTTTTTCATATATTTAAAGGGTCCTTGGAAAATCATATCACCAGACCCATGTCTGAAATATGTGCCGGATACGGGTAACTCAAGCACACCATAAGTTATTTGTTTATGCAATAACTCATGAAGAATAAGTATTATGAGATAATCTTTGAAAAATACACACCCGTTCTTTTGTGTGGGAAGGTCTTCAACATGTTCTTTTTCCCAAGAACTTATATCGATGTCCTGTCCACTCTTGTCCCTCACTTCTTCGACAAAGTAATTTGCCTGGCACATAACAACCAATATTAAACAAGTTTCCGCGGAGGCAACAAAAATCATATATGTAAAATCTTTGATGATATTCTTTTTTTTTTCTTCGAGGAGGAGACAGTGACCTTGGCCCCCCAAAATGGAAAATTCTCTTTATAATCACTTTAATTTTTAGGAAATCACAAGTTAGTATAATGGTAAAATTGTACTTTGGCCCTACCTAAAACAATTTTCTGGCTTCGCCCTTGAAGGGGAAGGGTTGGCTGGAAGCCAAAGCAAAATCATTAGATGACAAAGATTAACAGCATAGGAAAAAGGCAGAAATTGCTATGTTGCTCTGAATTTTCATTTTCCTTGAAGCATCTGTGTCTAACACATATTTGGATATGCTTATGGGAATATGACCCTGAAAGGACCCTCCAAATACAAGGAAATACTTCCAAATATTTAATATAAATGTGCCAAATGCATACCCCCATCTAACACTTTACACACAAGTTCGAGTAATATAGAGGAAATGAATCTTGCGGCTAACAGGATCTCAAACACTAAATCACCTACCAAATGCACTTTGAAAATCAATTAATTACATACATTTAGAACAATAAGACATCTAAACTGAAAAAGAAAATGTAACTGAAAATCATACCAATGCATTCAGCAATTTACTGTCTCTTCCTCTTAGTGAATCAAGATACTCGAATTTTCGATCTTTCTTATTGATAACAGCCAAACACCAATGTATATCTTTGTGTATCGGTACAAATATCTAAGCAAAAGAAGATAATCGATTTAAGAATAAGTACAATGAAAAAAATGGTTCTAAGGAAAAATAATAATAATAATAAATACTTACTTTATCACAATCAAACAAGCAGTACTCCAACTTTCTTTGTGAAGTCCATCTTCTGACAGCTTTATAATTACAACCACCCTCGGAACTCACTAACTAAGCATATCACAATGCCGAGGGGAAAAAAGTAACTGATAAACAGATAGTTATAAAGATTTAAATGAAAGAGCAAACTAAGGAAATCGAGAACTGAAATTACCTTCTTATAAAAGAAGGTGTTGAAGAAATGACATTTCAAAAACTTCTTCGGTTCTCTATTTTCCCTTTCTTTAAGTAAATCAAGATAGAGATTAATGACCTACAAAAGATAAAATTAATGCGAGTTAAAACCGGATTACCAGCTCGATTAATTCAACTACATAATAGTAGTGACTACTATCTACAAAAGAAATAACACTGAAAGTAAGTAAAATTGACCTCATCATTCAACCATGAACCTGGTTTCAGACATTGCAAAACATCGCCTCGAATTTCAATACTCGAATTCTCATGAGAGACCAATATCTTCTTCCTACAAAAAATTCAATCACAAAATATTTTAACACCATCCAATCAAAATAACCAAACACTAACACAAACAAGCGTCATTACATACTTGTTTTCAGCAGAAAAAGCATGGGAAACCTCTGCTAATTCTTCCCTTGCAAGAGGGACAAACAGTTCATCAGTTATCACCTGAAATTCGATATTTATGAACAAATTTACAATTTCCTAACAACAATGAAAACTCAATTAAAAACTAAGCAAAAAGAAATTTCACCTCTGATTTTTTAAGATTCTCATTCAACTTAACTTGAGGACCCAAATCTTTCAGCTTGTTAGTCCTCCTTTCAGCACTCTTTAGCAACTTATTATAAGCTTTCAAATCGTTATCAGAATGGTTCAATGACAACTTGTCGAACGCATCCGCCATTAACCAGCTACTATCTTCATCATCTTCCTCCACGGTAACCACTTCTTTATCCTTATTAATATACTTAAAAGAACCAAAAGCTTGCTTTTTCGCATTACTTAATTTTTTACTCAAAAAATCATGATTTCGATTTGGAATTGATAACCCAAATTTAAGGTGTTTAACAGGGGCTTGAACTTCTTTAGGAACATAAAGCTTGGAATCCGGGTAACGAGAGAGTCTCGAAACGGTGTCGTTCAATGATGAACTAGCTTTTTCTGGGCTTTGATCCATTGAAGAAAATCTGAGTTTTTTAGAACGTTGAAAAACTAGGGGATTTGAATGTAGGGTTTGGTTTTTGTGATCAAAATGGGGATTGCAACGTTTACTACCACTGCGTTTACGATTACTGGCTAAAGCACCTTGAGAATTTAACACCCATTTGAAGAAAACCATGAAAAAGAAACGATTTGGGAGGGGATTTCTTAAGAAATTAAAAGAAAAAAAACACTGATTCAAAGTAAAATGTTGAAAACCCAGAACTTGAAATACCGAAAATTAAATCTTTTACTTAAAAAGCCAAGAATAAAAACCAAAGAATCTGACGCCGGTTCTTGCTTTGTATAATTTGGATCTAAATAAGAAAATTGAATTTGTTAAAAGAGACTGAACAGATAATTGAGGACTGACAAAAATGGAATAAGAGAAAGAAAGACAGTGTCTTTCGCAGGTAGAGCAAAAGTTGCATTAATCCCCCCACCAATTGAAGTGACCGGATCAAAGTAGACTTTTTATTATTAGGTTAAACTGCAATCAGAGTCATTAAACTATTAATCAATTTACGTTTTAGTCACTTAACTTCAAAAAATTACAAAATGATTACTTAACAATCCGAAAGTTTTCATTTAAATCATTAAGCTGTTAAAATCGTTGTTGTATGATCTTTACTGTTCATATTGCCTACACTAATGAAAAATATAGGCTCGAATATCTATCCAAGGATTTAAGAAAAAATATAAACTCAAAAAATGAGCTTAAGCAAAAAAACAAAATTTGTTTAAAAAACAAATTGGGTCTCAAGTAAAGCTTTTTGGTCTCAGCCCGACCCAAATTAGCGAAAAGACAAAAAAAAATGTTGTTTTCTTGTTTTGTTCTCATTATTTTGTTTCTATTTTACTATTATGTTAATATTATCTTGTTGTTATTGTTTTTATATTGTATAATTTTTATTTTATTGTTAATTTTGTTACTATTTAGAGATATTTGCTTATTAAGTTACACTTTAATCTTATTTAAGTTAAATGATTTTTTAATTTATTTTTAATTTGTTGAGAAATATTTATTTTAATGTTTTTAGTATTTTGAATGTATTATATTTTAAAATTTTTTACATAAAAAATTAATTCGAACTAGCCAAACCGACTCAATTTTTAATATTTTTATTCAAATCAAATTTGAATAAAATTTTAAATCATTTTTTAAGTCAGATGAAAACTGAACTTAACAAACAGATATACAATTTTGATAAAACCTGACCTATAGGCAATTCTATCCCAGCTCCTCCCATCACTCATGCCTGTAACAAATGCACAGGATAGAACTGAAAATAAACATAATAATTAGGCAATTAAAATTTAAATCTCTTTTCTTTTACTAACAATACCTTATTCACACGTTATTGATAATTAAACTCATCAATTTTTGTCCAAATTGATATTAGATAAAAATATGCTTATGATTCATATATTTTTGAAATTTAAGTTAAAATTAAAATTTTAATAGTATTAATAATTAAATTTAAATTTTAAAATTTAAAAATTAGAGGGATTAAATTCTAAAAATATAAATATAAAAATTCTAATTCTAATTTTCGCTAAGTAAAAGACAATACGCATATTTTAAACTATATATTACTATAATTAACCTATTTTTTCTTTAAAAGGAAAATATATAATAATTTATATAATATGAATAAAAATTAAGAAATAAGATCATGCATTTTGGATTAATTCATTTAACTGACCACCTAAATTGATTCCATAATTCTGATTGTTCCTTAAATTAATCTCATTTTCAGTTAATATTTATGAGAAATTCATTAAATGAGCTTTCAATTAATCAAACCCACCGACATCACAACCTATATCAAGATGAGGCTTTAAATATCCAATTATTTTCCATCAACAAAATTTACTCTTAATGGGCAATTTGATGTAATAAATCTCATATTTATTAAAAATAATAAAATAAATAAATAAATCCCTACAAATAAAAAATCTTACTAACATTATGCACCCAAAAAATCAAAAATTAAAAACAATTACAATAGAGTAAATCCAATGAAAGATATAAAATAATATTATAAATAAAATTATAATAGAAGTTCATCCAATAATCTTAAAAGTTATACCATTCAGTTATTTTATATACGAATTTAATAAATATTCGTAAAAAATAATAATAATTTTATAAACAACAATCCTCCAATCAACATGACGACAACAACAACAGACATAATTATAAATGAAACAATATTATTTTTATTATTTAAAAAGACTTGTAAAAATAAATCTACCGCCGACAGCGTGTAATTCTACTGCATCCGCGTGAGTAGGGATTCGCCTGAGCTCCAGGACGGCAGTTATAATACGATGCGCCGCGTCGCGAGCACGGCACAGTGTTTCTCCTCAGTGCACCGTAGCTGATGTACCGTCTCGCCGCTAAAATGCGCCTGCTGATCTCGGATCCCATGGCGAACTCGGCTTCGAAGTCCAACGAGTCCTCCCCGCCTTGCATCAGGCACTCAGCGATGGATCCGCTGCATTCCGATTTGATCGGGAGGAAATGATCACCAGCGAAATCGAACGTTGGAGACGAAGTTGTAAACGCCACGTGGACGGCCAGGATTGCGCAAATCGCGAGGAACATCGGGAATCCAGAGCTTCGCATTTTCGGGGATTTTTTTTTTTGGACAAAGGAAGTGGAAATGGAGGCAAGCAGGGCAGGTTTTAGGTTTATAAGGGATTGCTAATAAGAGAAAGCCACTGAGGTTCTGATTTATTTTCGATTATACCACTTAACTTTAAAATGACCAAGCTGGCTTGTAATTTAAGTGTGTCAATCACTTTATGGACATCCACTAATCATCTTTTGCTTTTTACTTCTTACATTATAAATGATAATAATAAAACAATAAAAATATCAATTGAATTTTAATTCGAATGGTATAGATATTATTATCAATACATGAAAATATAGGTTCAAATGCATTGAAGCGTTTTATCTCCTTGTTTATGGATTGCGAAGGGATTATAAATAATTACAAGTATTGTATAAAAAATAATAGATATAATCAGAAATTATAATAAAATTATTCAAAAAATAGAAAAAAATCTATACTTATTAATCAGAAATCTAAATCTGTGTATTAAAAAATGTAATGTGATGATTTTGTAAAAAATGCGTTGCGTGTTAAAATTATGTGTTAATATATACAGAGATACTTGAACTTGGTAATTTATATTTATTTAGTATTTAAATCTTTTTGGACTTAATTGGTACGAAAATTTAGAAACTGTAAGTCAATTTATTTTTTTGGGTACTTGACTAACATCATTAAAATGCATTAACATGACATTGATAATCAATAGCATAATGACGTATGACAATTTTACATTTTGATACCTAACAAAAAAATTCAAATTTATCAAAAAAAAATTATATTTTACCACGTGTCATCATTCTATTAGCCGTCAATGTCACATCAAACTATTTTAACAATGTTAATCAAGTATCTAAAAAATACCAAGTTGGTTTGCGATTTCAAGGTTTTGATACCAATTAAATCTAAAAACAAGTTTTATTTATCAAGTAGATATAAATTATCAAATTCAGAAACTTTAAGCTTTAAAATATATTAACCTAAAATTATTTACAAGTTGTCATGTTTTAACTGTTATTGAATACCTAAATTAATGATCAGACGAAAAGATTTAATTGATACAATAATAATATGTTGAAGTATAATGATGAATTTAAAATCTAAACGAAAAAAAAATCTAACCTTAATTTAAAGATGCTTGATATAAGTCGATTGAGTCTTAATTCGATTGACACGAATATTATTGTCAATGTAAGATAACGTGAGGTTCAAATATACTGAAACACATTATTTTCTTATTTATAAATTGAAGAGGAACTATGAATAATTTTAAGTATTTTATCAAAAATAATAAATATGATCAGAATTATTTAAGAAAAATGCTTGATATAATTCAAATTTTAAAAAGAATTATTAGATAATTTAAATTAAATGAATTTATTTATGGTTTTGACATTTGTAAGAAAAAGAAAATAAAAAAAGGTAATATAATGAAAAGTGACAACAAAGGGACGGGTAGTGGACAACTAAGCTGAGAGTGAGACAAAGGGGAAAAAAGGAGGAACATTTGATAAGTGTTGTGTTTTGAAAGGGTATATTTCTCTTTCGAAATCATGTGAATGAATATTAATAATGCTATAATTTTCAAAATGGTGTCAAGGCATTACGTTACGCCAATTAGGGACAAAATTCTATGCGCGTTTTGTGATATGGATGCTGATTGATTCTTTTACAAAGGGGAGATGCTCAAGTCTTTTTCTTGCGCCATTGAATTAATAATGCTCCATGCCACAATGTTATTTCGATTCTTTAATGATACGATATCATGTTATCATTTGAAAATTAAAAAATATATATAAAATTTTAGGCGATTATACAATATCATTTTAGAGTATTGTATTCAGTATTTTAATAATTGGATCGATGATTAAAGCAATTTAAAAGAGGTTTTAATTGTTGTGAATTCTGTTTTGATAAGAACGATCATTCGAGTTTTATAGCATATGAGACAATGGCATATAAGACTAAGACACATCTCGAGGGATAAAAATCTAGGTACAGACCAATTAGTTAAGATGGTATGTAACAGGGAGGTCGACGTGCGAGTGTTTGCTAAAGTTCCTATGGAACTTTTAGAAGTTTTACATTCTGATAGAGCTAGTGGCATTTATGATCTTAGTAATTTAAATTAGTTTTTATTTGTTTTTATCAAAAAAAATTGGATTGATGGTTGAATAGGTCAGATTATCGATTTTCGATTCATCCAGTACGACCGATTTGACCATTGAATTAACAATGATTGAAAATTCATAAGAATCTAAAAAAAACGTAATAATAACAAAATTATTAAATCAATCCAGCTATCAAAATTTTTTTTTTTTTTTACCAATTTCAAGTGGTTTCTGATTTAATCTATTCACTCTCTTTGTTTGAACCATTATATCAACCAGTTCTCAATTCGTTAAGCCCTGTTTTGTTTCGATAATATCAGACACATAATCAAATCTTGATAAAATCCAAATTTAAAAACCAAAATAAATCTAGTTACTAAATTTAAAGACCAAAAATTATATTATACCATTTATTTATGAGTCATTTGAATTTAGTTTGGTTAATGTAGTTTGATTCGTCTATCATTGAGCTAAATTCGAGATTTTTTTTTGGTAAATAAAAACAACTAAAAGCGATTACAAATTTAAATTTGAGATTTTTTAAATGTGTGCAAATGTTTTGGTCATTAAATTGTTTTCTATTTATTTATTTGAAATTTTAGCGTTCAATTCATAGTTTCTTTTTAATGTGAAATTTATGCTATCACCTTTAAAAAATAATTAGGTGTATTGGATTAATAATCAGAATATTTATTGCTCCAAATATAATTTGGATTCAAGTCGTACTAATCATATTATTATTAAAGTTTTATCACAATAAAAAAATCGATTTAATTAATCTTATTCGATTTTTTTAATTAAGCTAACATACTTGGTTAGCTATTTGATCAATTTTGAGCTTTGAGCTTCCATGTCCAATATGAATAAAAATAAATAAAATTTAAATAACAAAGCCTACATTTATATAAACAAAACCAAGCCCAAAACTTAAATTTACAATTAATTAAATTAATCTTTATGTTAACTCATAAAATTTTATAATTACAATGGTGTTTATTTTCCTATAAGTATTACAAAACAAAATAAAAAAATTTAATAGAATCAAAAATTCGATTTTGATCATTTTAAATTTCGCAATAATTAATTCAATCAGATATAATGAACTTATCAATTTATTTAATTATAATAATATATAAAAAATTGACCTAATCAAATGAAACAACTACCAAATGTACCATAACCATGAAACACAAATTAAAACAACGTAAAATCATTACAATCAACAAATAAAATATCCCATACTGAAGATGAGGTTCTTTGAACAATTGTAAACCAGTGAAACTATTAGTAGTATGCTTGGTCATGCGATCCATCACTACATTCTGTAATATTGGAACATGAATAATTTGTATTTTCTAATTCTGAGTTAGCAATCGATGTATTGGATGTAACTCCATCAGTCTACTATTGACGGTTTTACCAACTGATAGAATTTCCACCAAAAAAGTATTATCGCATTCCAAATCTAATTTTCTGAAACTCTTGTCCCATGCTAAACATGGACCTACTAAAACAGCTATTGTATCGATTGTAAAAATTGTGTCCTTACACATCCTCGTCAAATAATACCTATATCCACAAACTCTTGTACACAATTATAACAATTAGAAAAAAACATAATTTTTACATATCTTAAAATATATGTATTGGTCCATTGAACCTATTCATGTAATGATGTAAACCGTGGCTACGATGGGCCTAAAATCGACAATTCGAATCATGGCTTTAATTATTCATGGCAACGAGTTCATTGGCTTTATTGATATCACCATTCCATAAATTTTTATATATTTAAATATTATGCTTTTATGTAATATCTAAATTTAGATGTTTTGATTAGTATGAATTGCAAATATAAATATTAATCATCGAATATTTATTATTCGAATCTCGATTTTAAATTTAAATATATATTTTTTTAAATTCAATTTATTTTTATGAATAATGAAATTAAACATTTAAATCCACTATTCACTTTATTTTAAAAATAAAATACTTGAATTTTTTTTATAAAAATTTAACATTAATCACATTTAAATATCATATTAATAATTTAATCAATTGGTTCTTTTTAATCACCATCATTGAATATCCAATTTAATTCAGAATCTACACATTCATGAGTTAATTTTGAAGAATTTTTAACCTCAAACCAGTCTAAATTTAAATTAAGTAATTTTAAATACATTTTATATAAATATAATTATAAAAAATATAAAACCATTAGCATAAAAATATTTTTTGTTTATTTTTAAACAATAAAATGTACTATTTTTTTAATATACTGGTGTAATTACATGATTATATCTGTTCATATTTTATTAACCTTACACACACCTTGCACACATACAAACGCTCGAACCCAAAACCCTTAAGATAAACAATATACTATTTTCCATTGAAACTAATTATTGAGTTCTAAAATGCACTATTTAAATAGTTTTAATATAAGCTGCAGCCACATCCAACACGATCCATCAATATATCTGTAATATAAAATACTCGATTTAAATTTGCTAAAATCTAGAAAGTTCTACCCGTTCTTAAAATTCTAACAAATAGATCCCTATGAAATCTTATTTGTTTAATATTAAATTTCAACATTATTTTAGATCACAAATTAATTTAAGTGGGTCCAAATGCAACTATCTTATTTAATAATGACAAAAAAAATAAACAAATAAAAAAATCGCCGCCAAAGCAGAACCAGTGGCTGAAAACTCTTTTTGCAAAGTTTCACTCCATAAATCATTCTTTGCTTTTCCTTGTCAAATTAAAAGACGAATAATCCAAGCCAATTTTATTATTTTTTAAGATGTAATGATTATATTATTATCAATTTCATCCTTTTTTAAATTAAAATTGGCTTTTAAATTTTTAAAAATAGTTAAATTTAATTTTTTTAAATCAAAGTATTTTTTATAAATATATTAATTAAAATGTTAAATTTTATAATATGATAATTTACATAGTGATTCACGTTTAATTTATATTTTTTATTTTTTAAATTATTTATTCATGCGACATCAAGATAAATAGTGTCATATTAATACATGTGAATTGTCGCACGTAACATTGTCCCAATATCATTAAAAATAAATATTTTAATCACTATTTTAAAAAAAAAAAAAATTGATTCTTTTTGAAAAAAATTAAGTGTTAGATTTAACTAAAAAAGAATTAAAGTCAAATTCATAAAAATTAAAATTAAAATTATTATTATGCTATTAAAATCATATTTTTAATAAATTTGAAAACAAATATAATATGAATTTACAGTGTTTTTTTTCAATGAAGGGTTAAAATATGTTTTCGTACTTTTCAAAATTTTGAAATTTAATCATTATATTTTTATTTTTAAAAATTTAATTTTTTTTTTTTAGATTTTAAAATTTAGGTCCGTTAACACTGATAAATTTGTTAGTAAAACATTTTGAAAAGTAAAAAGATTAAATTACTAAAAAAACACAAGGATTACATTCCAAATTATCAAAGAGTACAGGGACTTATTGCACATTTTATCCTTAATAAAAATCAAAGCAAAATATTTCTATGGTACGTAATTATCTTTCTTAGCAACTCGGTCTTAATATATAATATATAAAAGGTGAAAATAAAATAAAACCTGCAATAAGGAAGGTCCTTGTCGTTCTCTGTTTTGTCTGTCCCACCAACTCGCGAGATAACTCAGTTGAACTCACAAAGGAGAAAGGGGAAGGGAAAATGAGTCTGGAACCGTTTATTTACAGCTTCGTGGCTCGAGGAACAATGATCTTGGCCGAATACACTGAGTTCACTGGGAATTTCCCAGCCATCGCAACTCAGTGTTTGCAAAAACTCCCCTCTTCTAATAACAAGTTTACTTACAACTGTGATCACCATACCTTTAATTTTCTTGTTGAAGATGGTTACGGTAATTTCCCAGAACTTTGATCTCTTTGTTGTTGTTTTTTCTCGAGAAAAAGACGGGGTAGGTGTAGTTCTTTAAAGTGTTGAATTGAAGGATAAGGCTGTTGGATCTAGCTAAAATAGTGTGAAATGGGATGTGGGACTTGGTGGGTATTTGTTAAATATTTGAAATGTTACATTCTTTTTGTAGGATTGATCAGTTTTTCCCTTTCTTTCATCCTGTTTCGTTGCTGAGGAAACTGTGGGAAAATGTGGGAATTCGCATTGTTTCTTGTTCTTTGATTTCTTTAATACCTTAAGAATTTCTGGATTTGGATAACAGTTTGATCTTTGTCAATTAAATAGTGAATCATTTATATCACATAAATGAAGTTTTTCATAAATTTCTTGGTCAAATGAAATAAACATTTAGGGAAATAATATGTGAAAATGGTATGCTCATTGAGAAATGCCTAAACTGGAAAATGATTGTGATAGTTTATAAGAAAGTTCTAGATTGAAAATGCATTTACTTGATTTGAGACATTGTCGGATCGGTTCGAGACTTTGTTTGCATGTATAATTGACTCGAAAATCTCCTTGTGGTGATTGCATTTGGTCCCAAGGAAGCTTTCAAAATAGAAGAAAATGGTGAAAGGTTGATGCACCGATCATTACCGATGATACACTGGCAATCGCAGTGACTAATCTACTAGCCTACATTATTATCTATGGTCTGATCAGACATAGTATAACATGTCTGAGCTAGCTTTCCATTGATGGGGAGTACAATAAAGATGCGGTCGAACTAGGAACTAGATAAGAGTGTTACTATAGTCTATATACAAGAAAAAAGGTTTCGGATTCATATCTGAAATGAAAGAACATTTGGGTGTGGAGAGGAGAGAGGGATGGGGATGTGAGCTTCCAGCGTCCGGTCCGCTCCACCATTGAACCTGCCTCTTTTATTGAAAACTTGTTATTGCCGAAAAAGTACCATTTTCCGGCTTTTAATGAAATCATATCGATTGTGATTGTATTCAAACTGTTGCTTCTGGTGCTTAACTGAATATTCAAGAACTTTAATCTTTGCCTAAGCTGATGAACTCTTGATGTTCCACATCAGGATTGATAGTTTATCGTTTAAGTAATCAATGGTCTTGACTACATGCATTTTATCCATGCAGCTTATTGTGTTGTTGCCAAAGATTCCGTTGGAAAGCAAATTTCTATTGCATTTTTGGAACGAATGAAAGCAGACTTTAAGAAAAGATACGGGGGTGGAAAAGCTGATACAGCTATTGCCAAAAGTCTTAATAAGGAGTTCGGGTATGTCCATCCGTGTTATCGTTAGATATCCAATCTTTTGTTCCAATTTTCTTGGTTTTCAGATATATTTTATGTAAAGCAAAACAACATAATTTGCAGACCGGTTATAAAGGAGCACATGAAGTATATTATCGAACATGCTGAAGAAATCGAAAAGCTATTAAAGGTGAAGGCCCAAGTTTCGGAAGTTAAAAGTATAATGTTGGAGAATATCGACAAGGTAAGTCTGCATCGGGATTCTCTTCCTTCGCTGCTTTTACATTATCGGAAAACTGAAAATTCTGAATTGGATTGCATGTTAATGCTTTCGTTTTACACTAACGAGAGTATGGGACACTGCTTTAGATATAGATATTGAAGGGTTATCGAATGGGAATATTAGGTTAATAATGGTATCGTTTATCAAATATGTTGGGAGACCCAGTGTCACATAGCCAAGTTAGAGAAACATGAAATGATTAGGTTTAAAGTAATAACGAGGATTATTCGGAATAGGTGATAGACTATTAACAATAAGGTACCAATCACAACTCGTGAATGGCGGTTTAGTCTAAAAGCTTGGTGAAAGTTACCTGCAATAAGATCTATATTTGTTAGTGCAATTTTTATTTAATTCGGGTTTGGTCTGTCTTCGACATATATAAAATACCCGATTTTTATTTTCTCGGAAATGATATGCATCTTCACATGAATCAAGATCTGGTCTAATAGGAAATTCAAGGTAACAGCTGCTTTTATATAGTTTATATGACTTTCAATTCTATGTTCCAGACGATTGATCGAGGAGAAAACCTAACGACACTTGCTGACAAGACTGAGAATCTACGTGATCAGGTAAAACCCATTTATCTCGGTTAAGCTTTACGGTAATCTACATCTATCTCTCTCGACACGAAGCATGTTTCTTTGTTTGCCTTTCTTCAGGCCCAAGCATACAGGAACCAAGGAACAAAAATCCGTCGTAAGATGTGGTATCAAAACATGAAGATAAAGTTGGTGGTTCTCGGAATTTTGGTTCTTCTAATCCTTGTAATCTGGCTTTCGGTTTGTCACGGATTCGATTGCACCAACTAAGTTATGTCCTTGAGCATTGCGGAGAAGTAAGCTTCATTGTGACATACACCGAATGTGCTGTTTCGATATTAAGAGGATTGGAAGGATTGTTCGGTCAAGCGTAAGTTTTTTCATATCGTCTTCAGTGAGTTGGTATAGGGAGGTTTTACGGCTCATTGAAACACCAAAACAAGAACAGAGGGAGAATTCAGTACCATGTTTTATGTACTTAGTGGCATTGTCTGAAGAAAAAACAAAATGATATTTTTGGTTCTTTGTTCTTACTTTTTATTCTATAGCAA
Source organism: Kokia cookei (assembly GCA_039519145.1). NCBI lineage: Eukaryota > Viridiplantae > Streptophyta > Magnoliopsida > Malvales > Malvaceae > Kokia > Kokia cookei. Next base: position 1,912,347 of record CM076899.1, on the reverse strand, counting down.
TGGAACTTTACAGAGAAGAATATTTTTAATACAATGATTTTGATGAATGGCTAACTCATGTGAATTGCTTGAAACCGAGTTGGTTGGATAATTTTTTATCGAAGAAATTGAATTTGATGCTTTCGAGTTTAGGGTTGTTTCAAGGTGGTTTTTGAATTAATTTTTATGTCGTGTCAATTTGACTGCTTTAGTCAATGATGATTGAATCTGCCCAAGAATTATTGAATAATATTGCACCAGCTGAATCGTATAAATCAGTTAAATTTTTTTTTTTTTTTTAAATTTTAAATATATTTTTTTTGAATGTTTAATTTTTTTAATTGAACTAATCATATTGATGAACTGATCAATTTGATTATCAATTCTATTCTAACAATATTGGTCAGTCAACTTAGATTTGGAGTTTAGATTTAATTAATTAATTAAAGTTTGATTGAATTTTGATTCAAGAAGTGTTTATCATTGTTTTTTAAAAATATTATTAAAATATATGATTTTATATTAATATATTTTTAGAATTAAATTGAAATAAAAATATTAAAAAATATTTAATTTAAATTCAAATTAGACTGAACTGTTTGAGAATAAAAAAAATTATCATTCAAGCCCAGAATGAGCCGAGTCATTCAAATTACACATGCTAATATCACGAGGCTAAAATTTTAATTTGGCAAATTGTAAATTCACCTAAATCAACCTAACTCTTAAAATATAGGATTTTTATGGAAATTTTCTAAGACACAACGATAATAAAAGCAAATTCAAAAGACAAAAGAACTCAAATCAAACAAAAAAGCAACGAGAGAACAATGCACACAAAGTGTTTGAGTAAATATCTTCAAATATATTTAATAATTATAAATAAGATGATTACAATTACAATATTCACCATGGTAACTCTAGTTTTACTAGAGTTCAAGTAAATGAGTTTTTTCATATGTTTCACAAATCGGATCAATTCAAGTGGATTAAATAAGCATAAATCTATTGATTTTCATAGGATGTTCTATGTACATTCAGTGCGAACTTTAATCTGCGGTTTGTAACAGTAATACATGCTTATCCAACACCTATCTTGTTTCCAAAGGCCCAACAGACCGATGGTTGCTCAAAGTACATCGAACTCTTTTAACCCATACACTCCCTTGGTAATGCTAAGAAAGCGAAATTAGGGATTGCAAAACTCAACATGTTGCTTATAATTTCTCTTTAATCCATAATTAAAAGTATAATGCATTTCAATACGCTCGCACGCCTTTTTATATTGATAACAATGCTCATATCAATCGAACTATGACTCAAACGGCTTGTAAATGATAATTTTAAATGTATTGAATATAAAATATTTAAAAGATAATGTTAAATGAATAAATAATTTGAAAAAAATCACATTTAATAACAAGCAGCTCTCTTAAGTACTTATTATTTTCAAACCTTTCCATTAAAATATTTTATCATTTGTTCTTTTAATTTTAATTCTTAAACATGTTTAAAAAAATAATTTATTAAAAAATATTATTTTTAATGAATTATAAAAAAAAGTCTTAATTTCTGTAATTCAAATTTAGCACTTAGAATTGAACATTTAAATTCTTTTTATTTTTTTTTCAGTTTTAAAAAGAAAACACCTACTTGTATGGAATTCTCATTGCTTTGAGCTCCCATCCTTTATCCTACTTTTCTTGACTCTCATCATTTAATTTTATTGTCCTTTTCGACTTTCTCGGTAAACAAACAGCTCAACTGGAACTGGAAGGAAATTGACTACTCAATGTCAATGTATAATTGCAGCCCACTCATCCAAGGAATGGGGCTTCCACTGCCATAACTGAATCTAATCAAAATCTAGAAAATAAAACTTTTTCAGATCCCTTTTTTTTCTTTCTAAAATAACAAAAACCATTGGTGGATTTTCTTTTCGATTCCACACGTGTTGATTCCGCACAAATTAAATTGAAAAGTGCCTGTAAAAATTTAAAATTGCGGCTAATATATGAAGGAGCACGTGTTTTTTTTTCAACTATAGGCCTCACCCTAAAGTTGGAGATGTTCATGCATGGTATATCTTCATAGGGGTATAATCGAGTCAAGATTATTTAAGTATTGATATTTTTATGTTAAAAATCAATTAAAATTTAAGTTAATTAATATCGATATTATTGTCAATGCAAGAGGACGTGAGTTTGAATGCGTTAAAATGCATTATTCTCTTATTTAGAAATCAATAAAAGGTTTTGAATAGTTTTAAATATTATATCAAAAAGAACAAATATGATAAAATCTTATAATGAGGCCAATACCAAAAAGTGGGTATTGATGGGATGGATTATGGTGTTAAGATTTAGGGGTTTAATTAAATTTCTTTTAAATAATTGGAAGATTTAATAAAAGTGTTTAAAAAGATTAAAATGTCTTTTCGGTTTTTCTTAAAATTGAGTAAATTAATCTCTTTAAAAAAATTTGAAGCAATTTAATTTATTTGAATTTTGAAAGTGAGTAACTAAAGATTATTAATCACAATATTAATGTATTCTATTAATTGTACATAATTTTGATTGATATAATAACAAATTTAACCTTCAATGTTTATATATTTTGTCGTTTTGGTCTTAGTTCTAAAAAATTATATCAATCACAATTAAGTATAATTGATGGAAAACTTTAAAGTCGAGATTAATTGTTTTTAATTGTTCAATTTCAAAATTAATAAAAATTAAATTGTTCTGATTTAAAAAAAAAAATCAATCAACTCAATTTCGAAATTGAAATAAATTGCAAAGTCCTTTTTCTTGTTTAAAAATTAAAAAATTTTGATTTAAACTTTCAAAAATTTTAAAAACTTGCTAGCATCTCACTGACATGAATAATTAAATTAAATTAATTCCTGAATTAAATTCAACTTTATAAGTGAAATTTAATCGAGCTTAAATTAAATTTTATATCTCATTTTAAATCAAACTCAAATCCAAACTTCATATAACTTAGATCTCGACTCAACTCCATTACATATACTTACATTTAATCCTCTATGATTTTGTGGATAAAATGTAACAGCCGAAGTCAAATCTCAGATTTTTTGTCTGCTTCGAACACAGCGTTATAAATATCTAATTTTGGCTGCGCACATTTGACTCCCATAATAATTAATATATGATATAAAAATACAAAATAAATTATGTATATTCTAAAATTCATATAATACAAATTATTAACAAATGGAAATTTATATAAATATAAAGTATTTCAAATTTAAGAGTAAATTAACTTTAAAAAAATCATAAAATAATCATTGAACTATTTGAAAGTTTTTATTTAAGTTATTAGGATATTAAATTTTTTTAAAAAGAAAGAAGCTCGATAAGCGAGTTTCAAGTGATGATTTAATAATTGGTATGATGAATAAATATCGATCGATGAATATAATACATACCTTAAATTCAAATCGATTTGATGGTCAATATAATATATAAAAAAAAAACTTTTTAGATTTTGATTTGTTGATTTGTGACGTTCAAATTTATTTCAATTGATGCAGGCGATGCAAACAAAAAAATCTATACAATAATAATTTTAATATCTAAGTTACTTAAATGAAAATTTTTAAATAATTCGATAATTATTTTGTAATTTTTAAAATAATTAAAATATAAATTACCTTAAATTTAATTTTAACACAATAAAATTCGAATTACAGCCTATATTCCTTACTAGCTGAGTTGGCTTTTTTGTCTGCTTTTCTTACAAGCTGAGCTGGCATTTTGTCGGGTTTTCATTTTCCATGGAAATTAATTTCATATTGAGTGGAAAATTAAAGAGTAAAAAGACACTATCCTTCCATACATATTGGATAGACCTGCTTCGGCTCAAACACGTGACATTATGGGGTTTTTTTAGTACGATATTAGTATATTTTATCGTAATTATTTTATAGGAATATATTAAAATATTAAAAAATATATATTAACTTTTTAAAGTAATTTGTGAAATAAAAAAAATTACATGTCAATATACCAAATATGAATTTTTTACTACAGTTGATCGAGATATATAGTATAACCATTAAAAACGTATTTGCAATCGAAAATTTAAATACTTATCAATTAATTTTGTTTTTAACCCTAATTGCACAAAGGAAAGAAGAAAAAAAGATGATGAAAGATTGAAGATTGGAACTACACATCCCTGACTTCGAACATGTTACGGTTCTTGACGACGATATCGTACATGTGCATGGATTTGAACTTGTTGAAATCTTTCGGAAGCGAGATCAGATGAACGGTGGATCGTTTGTGGAATTGAAGAAGGTCGGGATTATCGTAGTACTTTTCCCACCCCAGAGACGATAGTTTACGCTCGAGAATCGCGTAAGTGATCACTTCGTTAGACGGAGTGTGGATAAGTAGTTTGCGACGAGTGTTGGAACCTTGACGGCTTCCGTCAAAGGAGTCGACCCCGGGGTTCTCGATGAGACGAACAACGCCGTTCTTGAAAACCCAAACCCCAGACATTGGTTTATTGAAAAGGGGGAGGATATAGCTATAGAAAGGCTATTGGCAATGGGGTACTTTGTAGGGGTGTGTATATATATGTATATATATATATAGGTGAGTTGAGGCCTATAAAGGGTGGATTGAGAGGGAGAGAACAGGAGAAACAAGGTATGGGATGGTTTAGTCATAGGGAATGACAATGTGGGCCTAAAGGTGAAGAGGAAACGGGAGGAAAAGTGAAGATAAGTGATTTAATGCATCTCAATCCGTATCAATATAAAAAATATTATTTATTTTAATTTATCAAAATTCACAATATATCTCGATATATCTTAAAATGATTTTTAATGTCCGATGGATCAGAAAGATGTTAATGATGCATTGAGATCAAGGCAGCAATGGGGACAATTACAATGGACGTGGACATAACAAAATTTAAGGGAATCCTTTTATATATATATATAATAAGTCTTTTAAATTAACCCCACCATGGGAATATTTGTCTTTATTTTTGTTTTTTCTTCGAAATATATGTCAATTTTATATTTATATTTATTTTAGTGAAAATTTAAAGAATATTCATATATTTTTAATTTTTTTATAATTAATATATATAATATTTGGTTTATGTAAATCATGAATGATAAGTTTTGGCTATTTGTTTTAAATAAAAAAAAAATTCAATTGTTAAATTTATATTTAAAATATTTACATTAATTCACAAATTTATATGCATAATTATTATAAAATTTATGCAAAATTGTATTATGGGTTTAAAGACGTAGAAAATGAGTACCCTCGACTTAATGCTCTTAATATTCGATAGGGGAATCCATGGCTGGGGGGCATCATCGAAAAATAAAGTGGGTCAAATATTCAAGTTATATATATATATATTATAATGCTACATGAATAAATGTTGTCACACTAATTAAAGTATTTTGGAATATAATGCAATCCAATATATTATTTTTAATAGAATGTAACATATTATTAGCATAAATAAAACTATCGATTGAGTCTTAATTCGATTGGCATGAGCATTATTGTTAATGTAGGAAGATGTGGGTTTGAATGTACTGAAACGCATTATTTTCCTATTTATGAGTTGGGGAGAAGCTGTTGATAATTTTAAACATTGTGTCAAAAAAAATGTGTTTAATCTCGATATCTATTTTAAACTATTATTGCAATAAATCTACATGTTATTATATTTTCTTTTAGATTAATTTTATTTTTATGATAACAAAAAGGGTAACTAAAACGAAGGTATTTGAACTATTAGTAAGTTTACATGTTAGCTATTTAATTTCAAAAAGTCACAAAATAGTCATTGTATTGTTCGAAAGATTTTATTTAAGTTATTGAGTTGTTAAGACTTTTTCTTTTTAAGTCCAGGAGGTGAGCTCCGAGTGATGATTCGGTAATTAGTATGGTGGAACAGTACTTATTGATGAATAGAACATATGTTATATTCAAATTGATCAGACAGTTGGTATTGGAGATCAGAGAAAAAGAAAACCATTTGAATTTTGATTCACAAATTCGTGATTTTTAAAAACCGTTTCATGAAAAAATTAAATCTTAAAATATAATGGAATAAGAACTTTCGATTGGGTGCCAACAATACAAACGAAAAAGATCATACGACGGCAATTTTATATTTCATATTTTCTTCGTAATATTCAAATATTAATATATGGAACTCTTTTTTATTATTCTCAAACTGATATATTGTTTGTAGTAAACTAATGCGAGGTGGCTCAAGCCAACAAATGATTTAAGAATTGGAGTCAACCCGACTAAGATAAGTGGGGATGAAGGAATTTCCATTATAGACATTGGATGATTCTTCTAAAATTTCGAAAACCATATCTACGAGAATCATCGAGAAAGAACATTTTTTTTAGAACCCAAAATAACAAGCATGCTTTTGCTCACAATCATTGAAGCTCGATTTTGTTAGAGTTGTTTATGAATTAGGTTGGATAAAATTAATAATTGATTTAAAAAAATTCAAGTTCGATCTAATCCGTTCAAAATAGAAAGATATTTTAAATAATAAAACGATCTAAACTGGATTGAGCCTATCCAAAACTAAAAATTCTGAACACAAGGCCAGACTAAAATGAATCCAACTGATCGGTACATAAACACTTCTAAATTCTAAAGAAAACAAAAATGAAAATCTATCTCACTCAAATATCAATCACCTCTTACTACAGCCACATCTGGTTGTCCCTATGCAATATTCAATATATTCTAAAACAATATAAAAAAAATTCAATTATATCATCTTATTAAAACTAAATTAATTTTTTAATTTTCTATATTTATTTAATTCAATTATCATATTTTATATCTTATTCATCTAACTATTTGTTAGATGTTTCATATGTTACATGCATATTAAATAAAACTATCTTATTATACTAAAAAAATGATCTTAAATAAAAAAAATTAACATCCAATTTTATGTCTTTATTTTTATTTTTTCTATGTGAATTATATAATACTATAATTTAAACAAAAATTAATAAAAGAAAATATATAAAATATAACTACTAGATATTAAATAAAAACAACATAATGTTTTCAAAAAAAAATTTAGAAAATAATAATGGAGTTAAACTGAGGTTAGCCATCTACGAATAATTGATATTCATTAATATTATTTATAAATGAATAAATTATTGACCAGGCCGCTGACAACAAATGCATTAACCTCGGATTTTGAGTCTTCCGAGCCGCTAGTATGTGATATGATCCTTCAAATATATAGGAAAAAAATTAACTTTTAAAAAGTTAAGCACACTCGTGCCGGGTACCGGCTAGAATCCGAGTAACATAGATGCTAATAGCCATAATTTTCCATTCAAATACAGTCACATACTCTCACTAGTGTACACGAAAAGCTTTCCTCTGAACAAAAATGTATAAGAAACCACCATCAACTTGACTTAGATCACATTAGAGGCTATAAGCACACCACTGAGTTTGATGACGCTCGTATCCCCGAACCTATGACAAATGCATGCCGAACACAATATTAGACATGAGAACTTTAAGAAATTTGGAAAGTGAGAGCGACATAGCTGCTTATTAGGGATGTGAAACAGAAGATCATGTTAAGTGATGGTAATACAAGAACCTAGACAACCTCTACCCGTACACCTTATCGGAAAAAAAAAAAGGTATTGAGGCATGAACAAAGCTATCATACTGAGCTGCATTTTGAATTATCCTAAATGATTAAGATTTTGAAACACAATTCATACACATAACATAAGCACTGCAAGCAGTGTTTTCAAAATCGGACTGGATCAACCAGTTGGACCAGAAACTGGCCGGGTACCTGTCTAGAGAGAGGCAAAAAACTGGTTGACCCACGAACTAGTTGAATCAAACTAAAAAATTGGGTGAACCAATGATTGACCCAGATTCTATAATTTTTTAATAATTTATTTGATTTGAACTGATCAGACAGAGAAGCAATGGTCGGTCCAATTCCAAAAAAATTGACTACAAGCAAAAATTTCTGGTTTCAATTAACCAGCATCTCGAAATCCATCTTTTAACTCTTTTGTATTTTCTCAGAGTTATGTTACTCCGAATTTTTGTATCTTAAGTTCCTAAAGTTGATACAACGTCTAACACCAATCTATAATCTTCCAAATATATAGAAAAAAACTTCGACAAGAAAAATGAATATGGGTGTCAATGACATACCTGTATCTGACACTCAAAACTCAAGACCGATTAACATTCACTTGCAAACTCAGACTAATATAAAAGCATGTTTAGTAAAACTTTCTCAAAGCATAGATCGACAGATACATTGCAATAGTAATGATAAAACCCAATGTCACTCACACTCGGATAAACGTGTTTTATATGCGAATATGTCTAACAGAGGTATGTTTAATTTCTTCTACGTTTTTCCATGTATTTGTAATACACTTGATGCGCTATATTATATCAAAATATAGGTTCTGAACATAAATACTTCAAGAAAAACGAAGAACCATGCAGTAAAACTATTCCTTTCACTAATAAAATTCAGACTATACAAAAAGCTATCATACCAAGCTGCATTTTAAACCCTACTATTTAAAGACACAAGTTATACACATAACATAGGCACTACAAGCAAAAATTTCTGTTTCAATTAACCAACATCTCGAAATCCATCTTTTAATCTTTCATATTTTCTCGGAGCTATGCTACTCCTATTTTGTATTTTTTTTCAAGTCCCTAAATTTAACAGAACATCTAACACATATCTAGGTATGACACGATAATATGACACTCCAAACATACAGAACAAACTTCAAAAAGGAAAATGAACGCCCGTATTAAATGTGTACCTGCATCTGACACATGAACCTGAGTCCGATTAACATACACAAGCATAGATCAACAGATAAATCAGAATAGAAATGGTAAGACTATTTCCTTCTATCGCTCTTAAATCCGGTTCAACCACTGACTCAACTGTTTTTTTATCCCGAGTCACAAGTCAACCGGTTCTCTCTTTTACTCTAGACCAATATACCAGCCGTATCCGGTCAACTGACCTATCCAGTTTCAACAACTATGACTATATGTGAATATATACATAAATATATCAAGAAAAACCCGGTCCGAATGATCGCTCCAGTTTCAACAACTATGACTATATATGAATATATACATAAATACTTCAGGAAAAACGAAAAATCGAAGAACCATACAGTAAAACTATTACATCAAATATTTGAACCAATACAAAGTAGAACAAAATAAGCAGCAAATACTTAAATTCAACGAAATTAAAGAAGGCAGTAACAGAGAAATTAAAACAAAATTCAACCTAAAAATTCCGAATTTGATAACAAATAATATTAAAAATACCCGATTTATTCTTCAATTATCTGCTCATGCTGATTCTCCATCCTCAAATACTCCCCAATATCAGCCTGATGAAGCACGACAATGGCATTAGGATCCAATTTCCTACAATCCTGTGTACTCTTCGCGGCAACCCCAAACCCCAAAGGCAAATCCGACATGGAAAAAACCACAACCCCATCACCAGGTGCGATGCTCTCCGTTATCCTCCCTAGCCCACCTTTCAAAACGTGATTCGCGTAAAGAAACGACATCTCCGACGTGGGTTTCAGCCAAACCTTGTGCTTGGCGTTAGCAGCCAAGAGGTTTAAGCATTCGATGGTCAGATGGAAGTTGCCACCGTGGGTGAACCTACCTACGCAGGTTCCAATGGAAGCCAGCTTGGTTCTGGCGACGTTAGTGGCTCGTTTAACGAGGGAGTCGCTTACGTAATAGACCTTGTTTTTGTGTAGCCTGAAACAGTAGCGACCGGGTTCCTTGTCGGGTCCTTCATGAGATGGGTTCTCGACTATGTTCTTCAGGTTGTTTCCGGTGAATTTGAAGATTTTTTCGAAAACGGCGGTGGTTTCTTTCTCGTCTAGAGGCCTCATCTTTGTTTTTGATTAGGGTTTTGCAAAGGATTTGGCTTTTTTGTTTTGTTCTTAAATGATGGTTCAGTAGGGTTTTAGATGAGGGGTTATAAAGTTAATTTCTTCGTTTAGTCCTTTTATTATGCTTAAATTGCAGTTTCAGTCTTTATATTTTAATTTAGTCTCTTTTTAGTTATTACCTTTGGAATTTCAAAATTTTATGACAAATATATTATCATGAGTAATATCATTTCAGTTCGTAATAAAAATATTTTAATGTGTTAGAAAGCTTTTATTTTAGTCTTTTTTAGTGTATTATATATATATATATATATATATATATATTTCAAATTTTTATCTTTCTTAAAATGGGTCAAGTTTGAGTAAAAATAGTAAGTCCATTTTTCAGGTGGAGTTGAGCCTGGACTTAAAAATTTGATCTAGATACATTGTACGAGCCTAACTTAAACTCAACTCAGCCCATGAGCTCCTCTATCCTAAACTGATTCAACTTTAAAATAACTAGATATATGTGGTGACTAAATATAAAAGAATATTAGATAAAAAAGTTTATTTGATATAAGATACACTATACCTAAGATCACTAAACTATTCGAAATATTACAAAATGGTTAGTAAATTATTTGAAAGTTTTCGTTGTTGCCAGATAGGAGGACGTGAGTTCAAGCACAATCAAATGCATTTTATCTTCTTTCTTAAAGGTTGGAGAGAGGTCTTGTGAACTTTTAGGCCTTGTATAAAAAAAGGTTAAAAACTATCATAAGTCCTTGTACTTTTTGAAAATTTAGAATTTAGTCTTTGTATTTTCATTTACAGGGATTTAATCTCTTTAATTTTTAGATTTCAAAAATTAGGTCTATCTGTTAACATTGCTAAATTTGTTGGTGTGACATTTTGAAATAAAAAAATATTGACTTAGTAACAATGTAATTTAAAAATGAAGTTGTTATCAACAAAAAAAAAATAGTAATAGTGCTAGTAGTTGGAGTTGAATTTTGAAATTTGAAAAGTTGAGAGACTAAATTATTGGAAATGAAAGCATATGGAATAAATTTTAAAATTTGAAGAGTACAAGGACTCATATGATATATTTTAAACAAGAAACAGTGAAAACAATAATAAAATTAAAATAAAAATTACAACAACCAAAGAAAAAAAAAGTGAAAAGGATCTTTTAGGAAAAAAATAAACACTCCATTTCCTTCTTCAATGTTTTGTCGGAACTCATCTTTCAGTCTTTGTCCTCTTTAGGAGATTTTTTATCAGGTGTTTTTATTTATTATTTTTTTTTTGCTTTTTAGGGCATCTATCGAATTCTCATGTATTTTGCATTTCCGGTTTCAAGTTGATGAATTTCTCGTTTTATTGAGGTTAGATTCAGAAAAAAAAAGTTAAGTTTCTTGTTTGGTTGCTGAGAAAATGTTGGTATTGTTTCAAGTAACAGCACTGTCGCTTAAAGTCCTGATTTTTTAAGTTATTTTATGGTGGAATCTTTTGTAAATTTGTGGGGTTTTGGTTAATTGAGCTAAAGGTTATGAATGTTGGTGATTTTGAGCTGAAATGTTAGCTGATTATGCCATTTGAATCTTTGATGAAGCAGGTTAGGGTTTTTTCAATGACGATGAATGAGAGGAAAACGATTGACCTTGAACAAGGATGGGAATTTATGCAAAAAGGAATTACAAAGCTAAAGAACATTCTCGAAGGCTTGCCAGAGCCTCAATTTAGCTCAGAGGATTATATGATGCTTTATACGTATCCGATCCTAAGTCATTTTTTGTTTGATTGGTTTTGTTTTATTTATAGGAATTATTGTAGACAATACTGTTTTCGTATGTTGTGAATATATTTTTTTGGTGCCCTTGACCTTTGTTATGTGTAGAACCATTTACAATATGTGTACCCAAAAGCCGCCTCACGACTATTCTCAGCAGTTGTATGATAAGTATCGAGAATCTTTCGAAGAATACATCACATCATTGGTAACTAATGTTTGCTGTTATTATTTATGTTTGGACTTAGTGATAATGTGCCTTATGGTGATCTTTGTTGTTTCTATCGTAAGTATTTTCATGTATTATAAGGATCTTACTCTCGTACCCAGGTCTGAATATGTAACGAACATAAGTCCTTTATGATAAACATAAGCTAGCTGAAAGTTTTTTTGTATAAGAGGAATCAAATGCCTCTCTATCTCATTTGTTAGTAGCATAGAAAGTGCCTTACAACTCCTCCTCACCCCAAACCTGCCCTGAATCCGGGCCAATTGGTTACCTTCATTTTAATGATCTCTCTCTCTCTCTATATACATGTATTATATGCTTGCTTTGGAGGCAGATGAATTGTACTTTAGTTCTAGGTGTAGGATTTTAAGGAAAACTATTTATTGAAGTGAAATCATTGTAGCAAAGCAAGTCATGTCCTGTTGATTATAGTTTTGGTTGTGCCATGTCTTTTATTTTTTGATTCTCTACTTGTATAATTCATAAAATATTTCCTTTATAGGTACTACCATCTTTATGTGAAAAGCATGATGAGTTTATGTTGAGAGAGCTGGTGAAAAGGTGGACTAACCATAAAGTTATGGTTAGGTGGCTTTCACGGTTCTTCCATTACCTTGATCGCTACTTTATTGCTCGGAGGTCATTGCCTCCCCTTAATGAAGTTGGACTCACATGTTTCCGAGAGTTGGTATGTGCTGACTGAATACATTTGCTATGATACTTTATACTTCGTTATTAGGAACTTATATACTCATTTTCTATGGTTTAAGGTCTACCAAGAGGTAAATGCAAAAGTGAGGGATGCAGTAATTTCTCTGGTAATTTCAGTTTTCACTTCACATTTATCATGCACCTGTTTTTTTTTTCAGCCAAATAATAGTAATAAGTAATAACCTCCCTTATCTTAAATCAGATTGATCAAGAACGTGAGGGTGAGCAGATCGATCGAGCTTTGTTGAAGAATGTTTTAGATATATTTGTTGAAATTGGAATGGGGCAAATGGATTACTATGAGAATGACTTTGAGGCCACTATGCTCAAAGATACAGCTGCCTATTGTTCAAGGAAGGCTGCAAATTGGATTGTAGATGATTCTTGTCCCGATTATATGTTGAAAGTATGCATTATATATGGTGAATATTATTCTTTTAATTTGTACACTTAGATAGTGTCTAATGATTCATTTTGCTTTTTTCATTTCAGGCCGAGGAGTGTTTAAAACGAGAGAAAGATAGGGTCTCGAATTACTTGCATTCTAGTAGTGAGCCTAAATTACTCGAGGTTGGTATTTGCTTTTTTGCTATAAAAATCTGCCCTTTCGTCTTGGAAATAATCTTACACTTCATAGGTCATTCTAAACAATTTTCAAAATGTTGTTTCTTTTGATCTTTCATAGAAAGCTCAACACGAGTTGCTCTCCGTCTGGGCAAACCGACTGCTTGATAAAGAGCGCTCTGGATGCCATGCATTGTTCAGAGACGACAAGGTGCTTGCTGCATGCACAAGTTATTTATTTTGTTGCTTGATATATTGGCTAATCAACCATTAATAACCTTTCTCTTTTAACTTTCTAGGTGGAGGATTTGTCAAGAATGTTTAGACTCTTTTCAAAAATTCCTCGAGGGTTAGATCCTGTGTCAAGTACCTTCAAACAGGTTGACTATTTCTTAGCAGTCATCTCATATAACATACCTTGAATTACTTCAATCGGATGATCATTTATTTTTTCCATAATCCTTTATGTATTATTTTCATTCTTTTACACTTTTAATATTATGGTCTTGTTTCGGCTCCAGCATGTTACCGCTGAAGGCACAGCATTGGTCAAACTGGCCAAGGATTCTGCAAGCACCATAAAGGTTTTGATTTTTCATTGTAAAGTTTCATTTTTTATATCATTTATGTTTGTCTCTAATCATTACCAAAATGTTTTATACCTTAAACAGGCAGAAAAAGGGGACGTAGTTGGCCTGCAAGAGCAGGTAAAATTTTTATTTGTTCTACGTAGCATTAGACTGTTTCAAGGTTTGAAAAATAATTTTGTTTGTGGCTTTCAGGTTTTCGTGAGGAAAGTGATTGAGTTGCATGACAAATACCTAGCATATGTGAATGATTGTTTTCAAAATCATACTCTCTTTCACAAGGTCTGTAACAGATAGTGTTTTCAAGATAAGTTCCAAAATAAGTCCCGTGTTTTCAAGATTGTTCTTAATATTGTCTATTTTCCGCAGGCTCTCAAAGAGGCTTTTGAAGCCTTTTGTAACAAGGGTGTTGCTGGAAGCTCAAGTGGGGAGCTACTTGCTACCTTTTGTGATAATATTCTCAAGAAAGGTGGAAGTGAGAAATTGAGTGATGAAGCCATCGAAGAAACACTCGAAACGGTTTCTTGTGCCCTTCCACAGTGTTCTATATACATTTTAGGACCTATTTCACTTAACATCATATAATCTTGTTCTTTTTAGGTTGTGAAGCTACTTGCTTATATTAGTGACAAGGACTTGTTTATGGAATTCTACCGGTATATGTTGCACTTTATTTGAAAAAACAATTCATTTGGCTCGAGAATATTCAACTAATTTTGTTTTTGTGAATTATTATTGGTAGGAAAAAACTCGCTCGAAGGCTTCTTTTTGACAATTGTGCTAATGATGACCATGAGAGAAGTATATTGACAAAGCTGAAACAGCAGTGTGGTGGCCAGTTCACCTCAAAGATGGAAGGAATGGTCGGTTTCCGTTATTATCATTTGTGCACCGAAAGCCACTTTCTATTCTTATTTCCGAATGTTCTTAACTTCTTGTGTAGATCTTTTTGTCAAATGCTTTTCTGTTGTTTTAGGTGACAGATTTAACATTAGCAAGGGAAAACCAGACAAATTTTGAGGAGTATTTGAGCAATAATCCAAATGCAAATCTGGGGATTGATTTGACAGTAACGGTTTTGACTACTGGTTTCTGGCCAAGTTACAAGTCTTTTGATCTCAACCTTCCTGCTGAGATGGTATACATATAATTGCGGCAAACAATTCGTTTTTCATTTTTGTATTGCAACTTGCAAGTTTAAGTTTACCGAAAGTCACTAACTTCGGTTTTCTTTCTTTTTTTCTTCCTTCTTTTCCCCTAAAAACCTTTATAGATTAAGTGTGTTGAAGTTTTCAGGGACTTCTATCAGACGAAAACAAAACACAGGAAACTTACTTGGATATATTCTTTAGGTACTTGTAACCTTATTGGGAAGTTTGAACCAAAAACAATGGAGTTGATTGTCACGACCTACCAGGTAATATGGCCAAAAGGATTATTTCTAGTCTTTTTTTTTTCCTTTATAATAATTTTTCGCTAACACCAAGTCTTCTGGTCTTTAGGCTTCTGCCTTACTGCTATTCAATTCCTCCGATAGACTGAGCTATTCAGAGATCATGATACAGTTGAACTTAACCGATGATGACGTTGTTAGACTTTTGCATTCGCTGTCATGTGCTAAATATAAAATTCTGAACAAGGAACCAAGCACAAAAACCATCTCCTCCACCGATCAGTTTGAGTTCAACTCCAAGTTTACCGATAAAATGAGGAGAATCAAGGTACTTTTTAACAAATAAATCAACCAATATTCCGATTTACATAATTTCTTCTAATGGATTTCTTTGTTTACCATTCAGATTCCTCTCCCCCCTGTGGATGAGAAGAAGAAAGTAATTGAAGATGTTGACAAGGATAGACGGTATGCCATTGATGCCTCAATTGTACGCATCATGAAGAGTCGGAAAGTTCTAGGTCACCAGCAGTTGGTTATGGAGTGTGTTGAGCAGTTAGGCCGCATGTTCAAGGTTCGTTTTAAGACTCTTTTCCTACTAAACACACATGTCTGCTGTTGTTACTTCCTTGCTTTCCGTAGTTGTGCTAATCAAAATTTCGTTATTGCAGCCTGATTTCAAGGTGATCAAGAAGCGAATTGAGGACCTGATTACACGAGACTATCTTGAGAGGGACAAAGATAACCCCAATATGTTCAGGTACTTGGCATGATGCGGGCTATGGACAGTATCCTCATGAAGTGAAAACTATTTTGCTGCTGCAAATAGCTCGAAACAGCTAGACATAGTCAGTCCGTGGTGAAAATGGCATATAAACATAACGAGATGACACCGGTTGAGTCCTTTTGGTGATTTTGCTTAGCAGGGGCTGAGATGCTTGTACAGTAAGAGCCAGGTTTGGTCAAGTTGTAAAATTCCGAAACCAACCTGGAAAATTTGTAATCGATCCCATAATACGGTCCACTGCAGCAGGGGACCATCTAGTATCTGGTTTCATATTTCTGCAAAAAAAGAGAACATTTCATGACATTAGTTTGATGCTTGTTTGTTTTGCTCCCCCATTTCCCCCATTGTTCCACTAAAAGGGGGGAAGATGTGCAAGTTCTAAGTTTTGTATACTTAAGCTTCATTATGATTGTAAATTTGGCCTGTAATTGATAAGGAGCATCTCTATTGTCTCGTGTATATAAGCTCTCTCAAATAGCAAGTTCTAAGTTTTGTATACTTAAGCTTCATTATGATTGTAAATTTGGCCTGTAATTGATACGGAGCATCTCTATTGTCTCGTGTATATAAGCTCTCTCAAATAGCAAGGGGAGGCTCTCCAAACCTCACTTCTCTCATTCACCTTGTTCTCTCCCTCTCCCTCTCCCTCTCCCTCTCCATCTTCTCTTTAATACTCAAAACTTCTCTCGTCACCTTTAAACGACGGCTCTTCGCTCTTTAAAGCGAACCGTCACCAACTCTCATCATATCTCCTTAGTGCAATGGTAATGAGCAATGATCAAATCCACACTAGAGAAGAAGTTTGATGCTTGTAGGAGATGGGGTTGGTCGGACCAAGAGATCCGTGAAGCTTTTCAAAGGCATCCTATGTGTATGACACTCTCTGAGGATAAGATCATCGCTATAATAGATTTGCTAGTGAACAACAATGATCGATCCAAAAATACGACTTAGGGGGCAATGGTCGATTCATAAATACAACTTAGGGGCAGGGTGAAGTCAGAAATTTGGGGGGGGGGGGATGGTATTAAATTATATATTTATGATGTTAAAAATACAATTTCGCTATTTTAATAGCCTATATCTTTATAATTTTTTGAGGATTAAATCAAAATTTTATCATTTTTAGGAGGTCAAAGTGTAATTTTATCATTACTAATTTAAAATTTATAAATCATAAAGAACTTAAATAAAAAAATTTTAATTTTAGAGTCGGTCGAACCCCTACCAGCCCTTTAGATCTGCCCATGGCTATAGCTTGATTCTCATTGCCAAATAATCAAGTATTTTAAGGTAGAGCTTCAAGAAGAGGATTGTCCCGAGGGCTTTGTTTGCTCGAGAATTGATATCACAAGGTTTGTTTAGTGACTTGTCGGTAATGGATTTAGGTCTTGTTGGTTTGAAATGCAATAGTCTAATGGTCTCGAACTAGTGTTTATGATATGAGGCTGAACTTGAAGCATAATTCAATTGGTTTATACAATCGCTCTCACGAGATTGCGTCTCAAATTTTAGCATTTGCAATTGTGTAATGAGTTTCATATAGCCTTATTAGCATCTATACAATGTCAAACTGATGTCTTTAATATAAAGCTGAATTCGAAGTTTATGTTAGTCAATTCATAGAGTCACCCTTATCAAGGTCCATGTTCTTTCTACATCTAAAAAGTCTCGTATCATTTAATAAAAAATTACGAAACAGAACCTAAATTTGAAATTTAACATCTTCAATCTTTTCCCCTATTCTTAAGCTCTAATATGCTATATTTAATTTCCAAAATTAATTGCAGTTGTCATTATGCAAATGCAATGGCAATTAAGATAAGCAACGGTTAAAAATCATAACCAAAATGGTAATATTTTCATATGAAAAAAGTGAGGTTAACCTAACAATAATTTTTTTTGTCACTCAAATATGAAAAGTTATAAAATATCATCCAATTATTAATTTTTATTTATTTTGGTCACCAAATGGCTAACGTAAAAATAAAAATACCAAAAAATTCAAAATAGTTGGATGATAAAAATACAAAATTGAATAGTTGAGTGATCATTTTGTAACTTTTTATGATTAGGTAACCAAAAAGAAATTTACTAATAGATGGGTGATCATTTTATAACTTGGGTGACAAAAAAAAAACCATAATTAATGTACTTTAGTCAAAAAATTATTTACCATTCATCGAGTAAAATCCAATTAAAATCAAGTTAATCGATATAAAATCATTGTTGTAAGACCTTTTTTTTGCACCGCATGCACCAATCGAAAATTCTCTAGGTCTTAAAGTTTTCATTTTATAGTTCATTTATTTTCATAAACTACCTTTGAGCATCACGAGTTTGCAAATAAAAATTCAAATAGTTTTCTTCGTCGATTTTTGACACTCATCGTCAGATCAATTTGCATATAATGTATGTTGTTATACTTGTTGATGACTACTGGTTTACGTATTGATCGTCAAATCGTCACTTGGAGCCTACTAGCCAGGCTTTAAAAAAAAACTTAACAATCAATAACTCAAATAAAAACTTTCAAATAGTTGAGTAACCTAAATGAAAACTTTCGAATAGTTATGTGATAATTTTGTAACTTTTTGAAGTTGAGTGACTAAAACATAAACATTTTAATAGTTAAGTGACCTTATACTAAATATTTTAATATATATAAACGGAAAAGGAAAAAGCCATTGGGGGATTTTGGAGGTTTAACCGGCGCCGCAGTGAACTTCGGTTCTCCCATTCTCTTCCGGAAAAGTCAGATTCTGTCTCTGGGGTCACATAAAAGAGGTTAGTGAGTGAGATTTTTGAGCTTCAATTCCCATGTTTTATTCCATTCTCTTCCGGAAAAGTCAGATTCTGTCTCTGGGGTCACATAAAATATCAACTACTCTTAGATTCATCTCCATTAGCTCAAATGGACACTCATTTACAGTTTCATACCTTATAAACAAATGTGGGTTCTCCACAGAATTGGCTTCACGGGCTTCAAATTATGTTCATTTTGAAACCCCTGAAAGCCTGATTCTCTGTTTGTTTTCCTGGAAAATCATGCGTTTTCGAAAACCCAAATCTTAAATCTCATAAAAAAAGGCCAAGGTTTCTTGTTTGTGATACGGAGAAAACTCTTTTGCCCAAAATAGAGTATCTTCACTCCATAGGTTTTTCAAGGCCAGAGCTTGCCAAAATCTCGAGTAGCTGTCCTACAGCGTTTATGAGTAGTTTAAAGAACCAAATTATCCCTAATTTTAATTTACTGAGGAACTTGTTTCAATCTGATGATAAGGCTGTTAAGACTATAAAACGATTTACCCCTATTCTTGGGTACGATTTGGAGTCGTATTTGTATCCGAATATGAATGTTTTGAGAGGAATTGGAGTCCCCGAATCAAATATCCTTGTGCTGCTTCAACGTCAGCCTAGAACACTTTTTTATAATCCAGTTCGGCTTAAGGAGACTGTGGAGGAAGTCGAAAGAATGGGGTTTGATTCTTCAGCGAAGAAGTTTCTCACTGTGGTTAGTGCTTTGCAATCAATGACCAAATCCACACTAGAGAAGAAGTTTGATGTTTATAGGAGACGGGGTTGGTCTGACCAAGAGATTCACGAAGCTTTCCGGAGGTATCCGTTGTGTATGATGGTTTCGGAGGATAAAATCATGTCTGTAATGGATTTTCTCGTGAACAAAATGGGCTACAGTTCGACTCTTATCGCCAAACAACCGAATATTTTAAGACAGCTTGAAGAAGAATATTGTCCCAAGGGCTCTGTTTGCTCGAGAATTGTTATCACAAGGTTTGGTTACTGACTTTAAATTGTCTGTATTGTTTAATGCATCAGAGAAGGAGTTCATTAGGATGTTTGTTGACCGTTTCGTAAACAAAGCACCCGATCTCCCGAAGCTTTACAAAGAAAAACTTGAGATTTCAGAAAAAAAACAAACATTAGAAGTGAGTTAGCATAGGCTACAGCATTAGTATTATGTAGGATGTGCTAAGTTGCTCATGAAGACCAAAGGAATTACTTTTTATTGGTTAAGGTTTGGATTTTTTTCGTGTTCGGTTGCCTTGTTTCAGTTCATTACTTTGGTCTGAAACTTCATGTAGTTGGAATTTGTCAATGGAAGAAGCCATGTTTTTGTAGCTGTATTCCTTTCTTCCATTGATGAAGCTTAAGCTCAACATTTTGCTTGACTTGCTGCTTATTGTAGTCTCATTGGTTTGAGTGCAATACTGCAATGAGTTCCATTTTCAGCCTTATTAGCGTCTTCTGTTTTTTCTGCATGTAAACAGACTTGAATACCTGTCTTTGATACAAGTTGAACCCGGAGCTTAGCTTTGTTGGTTCATACAGTCACCTTTACGAGATGGCGTTTAGTTCGGTTGGTTCATACCGTCACTGTTATGAGATGGCATCTCGAATTAGCATTTGATCTAGTGTTCTTTTTGCATCTAAATCGTCTCGTGTCATTTGTTAAAGAATTACAAAGCCGAATTTGAACCCAGAATATAGCTCAGTTGATTTGTACAATCACTCTTGAAAAGCGACATTCCCAAAGCTTTCACTTTTTCCTCATTCTTCGGCTCTATTTTGATTTTATTTTGGGGGATTGGTTTAGTGGTATTCCACAACAAAGATCAATTTAAAAATAGGTTAAATTATGTTCAAGGTCATTAAACTATTACTAAATTTATGTTTTGGTCAATTAATTTTAGAAAATATTATTAAAGGCCATCTCATATTGTCGTAGTACCATTAACATCGATTATCGACTCGGTTACCAATACCATAACATAAACAAATGATCATATTATAATTTTTGGATAAAAACACTTTTTTGGTCCCTTTCAATTTTGATAGAGCGAATTAATCCCTCTTGAAAAAAAGTGGAGCAATTTAATCATTGTTACTTTCAAAATTAGCAGCTAAAGACAATTATTCACGTAGTTAAAAGTTTTTCGTCAATTATACATAGTTTTAATTGATATAATAACAAAGTTAGTTCTTGATGTTTATATATTATGTGTAAATGTTGATAAAATGTGAATTGTTGCGAGCTAAATTTGTTAAATTAAATCCAAATTGACAAAAATGTGTAAATGTTATTGGTTAAATTTACTAAATTAAGATCAAATTGTTAGAATGTGTAAAATTTAAGGGTTAGATTTATTATTATGTCAATAAAAATATACAATTGTCAAAAAATATTTACGTTTGCTCACTCTCAATTGACTCTGATTAATCAATTTGCTCAATATCAAAATTGTAAAGGACTAAAAATACCATTTTGCCTAATTTTTTAAAGTTTGATAATCAAAACCTAAGTGACTAAAGTAGTAGTTTAACCTAAATTTAGATATATCCCAAAAAACGGAAAAGGAATAAACCATCGGAGGGTTTTGGAGGTTTAGCCGGTGCCGGCAGTGAGCTTCAGTTCTCCCATTCTCTGCCTGAAAATTCTGATTCTATCTTTGGGGTCACATAAAAGAGGCTGGTGAGTGAGACTTTGAGTTTCGATTCCCATGTTTTATTCCATCTTTAGAACTAGTTTTCTACATGGAAGGCAAGCCATGGCGGCCTCTCAAAGTTTCAATCTTTCAATCATTAAAATATCAACTACTCTTAGATTCTTCTCCAATACCTCAAATCAAAACTCGTTTACAGTTTCATACCTCATGAACCAATGTGGGTTCACCCCAGAATTTGCTTCATCTGCTTCAAAATATGTTCATTTCAAAACCCCTGAAAAGCCTGATTCTCTGTTTGCTTTCCTGGAAAATCATGGGTTTTCGAAAACCCAAATCTTAAATCTCATCAAAAGAAGGCCAAGATTGCTTATTTATGATACTGAGAAAACCCTTTTGCCCAAATTGGAGTTTTTTTACTCTATAGGTTTTTCAAGGCCTGAGCTTACTAAAATCTTGAGTAGCTATCCTGCAGTGTTGATGTGCAGTTTAAAGAAACAAGTTATCCCTTCGTTTAATTTACTGAGGAACTTGTTTCAGTCTGATGATAAGGCTATGAAGACTATAAAACGATATGGTGCTATTCTTGTGTATGGCTCTGAGAGGAATTTAATTCCCATTATGAATGTTTTGAGAGGAATTGGAGTCCCTGAATCGAATATCCTTATGCTGCTTAACCGTCATCCTCGAACATTTTTGTATAGTCCGGTTCGACTTAAGGAGATTGTGGAGGAAGTGAAAGGAATGGGTATTGATTCTTCAACGAAGAAGTTTCTTCTGGCGGTTCTCGCTTTGAGATCAATGAGCAAATCCTCACTAGAGAAGAAATTTGATGTATATAGGAGATGGGGATGGTCGGACCAAGAGATTCGTGAAGCTTTTCAAAGGTATCCGTCGTGTATTACTGCTTCAGAGGATAAGATCATGGCTATAATGGACTTTCTTGTGAACAAAATGGGCTACAATTCGACTCTTATTGCCAAACAATCAAGTGTTTTAAGTCGGAGCTTAAAGATTATTGTTCCAAGGGGTTTGTTTGCTCAAGATTTGTTATCACAAGGTTTGGTTAATGACCTAAAATTGTCTGTATTGTTTGACACATCGGAAAAGGTGTTCGTTAGGATGTTTGTTCACCGTTTCGTAAACAAAGCACCCCATCTCTTGAAGCTTTACAAAGGAAAACTCAAGATTTCTGAAAAAAAAATAGAAGTGAGTTAGCAGCTGCACAGGCTGCAGCATTAGTACTTTGTAGGATGATGAAGACCAAAGGATTTGCTTTTGGATTTCTTTTCTGTCATGTTGCGTTGTTTCAGTTCATTACTTTGGTCTGAAATTTCTTGTAGTTGGAATTTGTCAATGGAAGCAGCCATGTTTTTCAGCCTTATTAGTGTCTTTTGTTTTTTCTGCATGTAAACTGACTCGAATCACTGAAATAAATTTATGTATTTTTTTTTTAATTACAATAACATATTAAAGCCCGTACAACAAACGCAATTAACACGACTCGAATCCAAGCCACATCTGGGGCAATAAATACTCTTGACCATTAGCCCTTCACATGAGGTTCAATTTATGCATTTATTTAAATGTGGACTTTTTTAATATTTATGGAATTAAACTAGCGTTTTTTTTTTTTTTTTGTCAAAACACTCTGAAATGGATGAAAAAGTTAACGTTTGTTAACTTTGTTGATATGGCATTCCACGTGTATGTCAGGTCAACAATTAATTGTTAATATGACATACACGGGTACTATCACGTGGCTGTCAATGTTACGTCAGCAAAGTTAACAGAGATTAGCTTGTTCATCCATTTGGGGTGATTTGACAAACAACGTAAGTTCAAGTAATAAAAGAGACGGAAAATTAAACAAAGGGTTAAAATGATTTTTATGTAAAGGTTGAGGACCAAATCAGTCATTATGTCAAGTTCATTTATAGTTTTGAGATTTATCCCTATTTTTCACAACACTAGGGCAATGTTTAGACTATATGTAACGTAGGTAGATTTTAATTGGTCCCTAGGCTTCAAATGCTAGTTTGGATTTGACATAAACTTTTTTTTTTTTAAATATGCATGTAAGAATCATGTAAATAATTTAAATCTAATGTGTTAAAAAAAGTCATTATCATTAAAATTTATGATGGTTATTTCTTCAACATATCAGTTCCAAATAGTTATTACGATAAGTATGCACGTATTTGTAATTTGATTTGTATGTTTTATATATCCTCCAAGTAAAATTTGAGTTAACATTTAACGTTCAATGATGACACTAACAAAAGGAATTGTTTGACTCGATATTGATACTTTAAGGGCTCAATTAAAATGTTTTAAAACTAGTGGACCCAATTAAAAGTATGGGCATGATTTGGGGACGTATGTTGAAATTAACCCTCTATATACAGCATTTATTATTTAATGGAGCATAAAGCAAGTTGGGCTTAAATCCTCTGACATTGAACCACCCGAACAAGGTTCCCCCGCCTGTATACAGGAAAATACCATTTCGTGGGGGGTTTTAAATGTTTTACCGACACCGAGCTTCAGTTCACTCATTTTCCGCCGGAAAATAATCAGATTTCATCTCTAGGGCACGTCAAGAGGTTAGTGAGTGAGACTTTGAGCTCCTATCCCCATGTTTAATTTCATCATTAGAACTGGTTTTGTTCATGGCAGGCAAACCATTCCAGCCTCTCAAAGTTCCAATCTTTTTATGGTTAAACGAACAATTGGTCTTAGATTATTCTCCAGTAGCTCAAATGGACACTCATTTACAGTTTCATATCTTGTAAAGAAATGTGGTTACTCCCCAGAAATGGCTTCTCGGGTTTCAAATTTTGTTCGTTTTGAAACCCCTGAAAAGCCCGATTCTCTGATTGTTTTCCTGGAAAATAATGGGTTTTCACAAATCCAAATCGTAAATCTCATCAAAAGACAGCCGACTTTGCTTCTTTCTGATACTGAGAAAACCCTTTTGCCCAAATTAGAGTTCTTTACTCAATGGGTTTTTCAAGGCCTGAGCTTGCTAAACTCTTGAGTGGCTATCCTCTTCTACTGAAATCTAGTTTAGAGAAACTAATTATCCCTTCATTTAATTCACTGAGGGACTTGTTTCAATCCGAAGATAAGACTATCAAGGCTATAAAACGATTTGCTGGTATTCTTGTGTATCATGCGCGTTTGTTTCCGAATATGAATGTTTTGAGAGAAATTGGAGTCCCTGAATCGAATATCCTTGTGCTGCTTCAAAATCAGCCTAGAACACTTTTGTATAATCCGGTTCGGCTCAAGGAGATTGTGGAGGAAGTCGAAAGGATGGGGTTTGATTCTTCAGCGAAGAAGTTTCTCACTGTGGTTAGTGCTTTGGGATCAATGAGCAAATCCACACTAGAGAAGAAATTTGATGTATATAGGAGATGGGGTTGGTCGGACCAAGAGATTAATGAAGCTTTCCGGAGGTATCCATTATGTATGACGGTGTCGGAGGATAAGATCACGGCTATAATGGACTTTCTTGTGAACAAAATGGGCTACAGTTCGACCCTTATTGCCAAACAAACGAGTATTTTTAGGCTGAGCTTAGAGGAGAGGATTGTTCCGAGGGCTTTGTTTGCTGGAGAATTGTTATCACCAGGTTTGGTTACTAACTTAACGTTGTCTGTATTGTTCAACAAATCGGAGAAGGTGTTTGTGAATCGTTTCGTAAACATAGCACCCGAGCTCTTTATACTATACAAAGAAAAAAAGAAGTCAGTATAGGCTGTAGCATTAGTATTTTGTAGGATGTGTTAAACTTCAGATTAGGACCAAAGGAATTAGTTTTGGATATTTTTCGTGTTCTTGTTGTCTGGTTTCAGTTCATTAATCTTGATCTTGAACTTCTTGTAGTTTTAATATGTCAATGGAACCAGCCATTTTCTTTTAGCTGTATTCTTTTCTTCCATTGATGAACTTTTAAGCTCAACAGTTTGCTTGCTTTGTTGTTTATTCAAGTCTCATTAGTTTGAAATGCAGTAGTGTAATGAGTTTCATTGGCAGCCTTGATCGAGGGGCCTAATTGAATTTTTAATATCCAAACTATAGAGGACTTTAATTAATTTTTTTAAGTTTTTAGAAGTAAAGGAATAAAAAGAATAAAAGGCATAAAATATGTTTTGGGTCAGCCACCAAACAAGCATAAGAATTATAAGATGCTATTTTTATATGGGTAAAAGTATTTTTAGGAATCGAATTGTGTTTTGTTCTCTCTATTAAAAATTGATAAATTAATTTCTGTATGTTAGATCAAAGAGTAAATTAGTCATTCTATTAAAAATCTCATCCATTTTATTATTAAAAGTTGATAATTGTATATCAACATGAGGTATACGTGGTATGTCATGTGTTCTTGTGTGGTTAACTTGTCAACCGCACTTGTGTTTAACAACACAAATTGCTGAATTTTTTAACAAAAAGGATAAATTTTCTTTTTTTATCTAAGATACGGAGATTAATTTATTCATTTTTTAAATATAGAGAGCAAAATATAATCTAACTCTTAACATAAAGACTTTCATGATATTTTTATTTTTTTTATATGTAAGAATAAATCCAGTAACTTATATATTTGAGTTTAAGCATCAAACATGAGTTTGAATTTAAGGAGGAATATTTTTTTTTTGTTGAAAAAAAGGATTTAGTACATGACTAAAATGCTACTAAAGATAGAGTCCAAACAAACTCTACTTGCATCGAGCTGTCAATAATCTCCTCCAACAATCTTCGTATGTGTGATGGTAGATCAATGAGTATAACCAATTGATTCATTCCACCTTCCGTCGTCTTTGCTAATAATCAACAACCTTGTTACTTTCCCTCAAGACATGTTGAAGTTTAACTTGTTGGTCTCTATTACACCTCTCATGAATCAGTCGGATTTTTATTGTATTTACTTTTTGCTGCAAAGTCGTTCCTAATAATATCAATCAACAAAGCCTTGTCACTTTCAACCCCAACTTGTTTGAAACCCCTTATCCATGCTAGCATCAAGCTTTCAAGGATAGATTGAGCTTTAATTTGGAAGATATCAGCCATACTTGTTACCATTTCAAGTGGAGGAATATTTTTAAAATATATTAATCAAATAGTAAACATGTGTATTTATTATATTGACAATTTGCATCCAACTTGTTAGAAAAGCAGATAATATCTTTAAAATTTAGGAGAACTGCTTTTTTTAACATCAATTGTAAATAGTTCAAGTGATAAATATATACACGTTTGCAATTTGATCAATTTGTTTTCTATATGTTCGAAGTTGTATTTGAGTTTTCATTTAATGTTAAATCTAATGGCGAGACTGAAAAAAAAAAGATCTGAGTGATATGATATGATATTGATACTTTAAGAACTCAATTACAATATATTAAATTCTATGAACCAATTTAAAATATCTGTCATAGTTTAAGGATGTCTAGTGAAACTAATCCTATATATTGCTAACTGGAACATAATAGAAGTTGGGCTTAAAGCCTTTGACACTGAACAGGAATATACCCATTTGTGGTTTTTGGAGGTTTCACCGCGGCCGGCACTGAACTTCAGTTCACTCATTTTCCGCCGGAAAAACACCAGATTTCATCTTTAGGGCACGTCAAGAGGTTAGTGAGTGAGATATTTGAGCTCCAATTCCTATGTTTTATTTCATCATTAGAAGTAGTTTTGTTCATGGGAGGCAAACCATTGCAGCCTCTCAAAATTCCAATCTTTTAATCTTTAAACGATCAATTGGTCTTAGATTATTCTCCAATAGCTCAAATGGACACTCATTTGCAGCTTCATACCTTGTAAACAAATGCGGGTTCTCCCCAGAAATGGCTACTCGGGTTTCAAAATATGTTCATTTTGAAACCCCTGAAAAGCCTGATTCTCTGATTGCTTTCCTGGAAAATCATGGGTTCTCGAATACCCAAATCCTAATTATCATCAAAAGACAGCCAATGTTGCTTGTTCTTGATGCTGAGAAAACCCTTTCGCCCAAATTAGAGTTTCTTTACTCTATAGGTTTTTCAAGGCCTGAGCTTGTTAAACTCTTGAGTAACTATCCTCGTCTGTTGACAAGTAGTTTAGAGAAACAAATTATCCCTTCATATAATTTTCTCTGGAACTTGTTTCAATCTCATGATAAGACTATCAAGGCTATTAAACGATATACTGGTATTCTTGCCTATGATTCCGAGTCGTATTTGTATCCGAATATGAATGTTTTGAGGGGAATTGGAGTCCCCGAATCGAATATCCTTATGCTGCTTAACTGTCAGCCTAGAACGCTTTTGTTTAATCCGGTTCGGCTTAAGGAGATTGTGGAGGAAGTCAAAAGAATGGGGATTGATTCTTCGAGGAAGAAGTTTCTTGTTGCATTTCTTGCTTTGAGATCAATGACCAAATTCACATTTGAGAAGAAGATTGATGTTTATAGGAGATGGGGTTGGTCTGACCAAGAGATTAACGAAGCTTTTCGGAGGTATCCGTTGTGTATGACCATTTCAGAGGATAAGATCATGGCTACAATGGATTTTCTGGTGAACAAAATGGGCTACAGTTCAACTCTCATTGCCAAACAACCAAGTTTCTTAACACGGAGCTTGGAGAAGAGGATTATGCCGAGGGCATTGTTTGCTCGACAATTGATATCACAAGGTTTTGTTAATGAATTTAAATTGTCTGCATTGTTTGACACATCGGAGAAGGTGTTCATTACAATGTATATTGACTGTTTCGGAAACAAAGCACCTGAGCTCTTGAAGCTTTACAAAGAAAAACTCAAGATTTCAGAAAAAAAAAAGTTGAGTTAGCATAGGCTGCAGCATTAGTATTTTGTAGGATGATGAAGACCAAAGGAATTTCTTTTGGCGCGTTAAGAATTGGATTTTTTTCATGTCGGGTTCCCTTATTTCAGTTCATTACTTTGGTCTGAAACTTCTTGTAGTTGGAATTTGTCACTGGAAGCAGCCATGTTTTTGTAGCTGTATTCCGTTCTTCCATTGATGAAGCTTAAGCTCAACATTTTGCTTGACTTGCTGTTTATTGTAGTCTCATTGGCAGCCTTGTTGGTGTCTTTAGTTTTTTCTGCATGTAAGCAGACTCGAATCACTGTCTTTGATACAAGTTGAAGCCGGAGCTTAGCTTTGCTGGTTCAAACAGTCACCTTTATAAGATGGCGTCCAATATAAATCAATGAAATACTTTTCATATGGATGAATTCAACTTATGAGGTTTGGATTGTTAAAATATTAATCATATATAAAGTTATGGAAGAGGGTAAAATTATTTAAGTTTTACGTTCTTTTTCTTTTCATTTATCCAATATAAAAATAAATTAATGTATTTATTTTTTAAAATTTATACAATTAAATTAACACCAAAGTTTTATGTATATACATACGAATAATAATCAAAGTTTTATTGTGTATATTCACCAAAAAAAAGTTTCATTGTGTATAAAAAATGGTTTAATGATAAATTTGGTTATTAACGTTTGTTTTTTTTGTCAAAATGGTTTTAATTTTATTTTTGAGCTTTTTTTTGCTATCACTTTTTGTTTTTATTTTTCAATTTATTTTTTCTAACATATTTAATAAAAGTACTGTTAAAAAAATTAACGGAGATGATGTAAAATTTCATATATGAAATATTTTTAATGAGATGTAAATTATTACTTAGATTACTTAATAATATAATTACATATGAAAAGTAATAAAATAAATAAATAATACATTAAATTGAAAATATAACTCTTAATTTAAAGAAAATAAATGTAATTATATCTAAAAAAATTAACTCGGTAGAAAAAAATTTCAGTAAACAAACATACGAGAGATTGAAATATTTTCAAAGAAAAGAACATTGAATTTATTCATTAAATCTATTTAAAAAAAAACAGATTGAAAAAAAAGGTTGATGACAAAAAAACTCAAAAATACAATTAGGGTCATTTTGACAAAACATGTAAACATTAGTGACCAAATTTATCATTAAGCCATAAATAATTGCATATTGGAGCCGATTGAGTTTTAACTCGATTGGCTTGAGCATTATTGTCAATATAGTAGAACGTGAATTCGAGTGCGCTGAAGTGCATTATTCTCCTATTTACGGGTTGAGAAAGGGTTATGAAAAAAGAGTAGATATAAAAAAAATTTGCATATTGGATAGACGTTTATTAATATAATAACTTATTTGGTCCTTGTTAGAGTATGAAAACAATAACAAGTGTGAGTTGTTAGAATTGGTTAGTTGTTAGCGTTCTGTTATGAGGATACAGACTGATGAAGGTAGTGCAAATACAAGGTTCATTATATAAGAAACTTTCAATTTTGCAATATACAAGAAATTCAATTCTGATATTTATTTAACTTCTGTTTCCTTTGTTATTGTTTACTTTGGATCTGAGAATCTTTCATGGTTTCAAAGCAGCTTTAGACTAGATCTGACATGCCGTAATAGATCCAACAAACTTCGGCAACAATTCTCCACTTATGGTGAATATCAACCAAGAAACAACCAAATTATTTTGTTTAACAAAAGAGAAATAAGCAGGGTTCGGAATAGACCTTCCATCAGAATCGATTTCGAACTGTGGTGGAGCATCCATTGTGCCGTCAACAAATCCGGCTAGATCGTAGGCATCCAAGAGCAGCCTCAATTGATACTGCCACTGTATAAAATTATCTGATCGAAGCTGCACCGTGTCATGTTTTGGGAAAGACTGCACCATGCAATAAAAATTTTCTTCATCAGTCAATCGTGTCGACGTGGCAGCAGACGTTGCCGGAGTAAGAGTGGTCACCGGAGCAACATTAACAGGTATGCCTGATATCTTACACAATCACACACGCCCAAGACCTACGGCTATTGATACCATGAAAGGATCTCAGATCCAAAAGTTAAACAATAACAAAGGAAACAAAAGTTAAAGAAATATCATAATTGAATTTATTTTATATTGCAAAGTTGAAAGTTTCATATATAATGAACCTTGTATTTATACTACCTTCACTAGCCTGTATACTCATAACAGAACGCTAACAACTAACCAATCTTAACAACTCACACTTGTTATTGTTTTCATACTCTAACAGTCCTCCAACTTTATATAAAAGTTATTTTAGTTTTCCATTTAAATTTTCGACACTTTAACTCTTAAACTAGCCTTTTTTTGTCAAAACACTCCGAAATGGATGGAGAAGCTAACGTTCGTTAACTTTGTTGATGGGACATTCCACCTGTATGTCAGGTCAGCAATTAATTAAATTTTTAAAAATTATGCAAATTATAAAATAATATTATATTTTTATACTTTTTAATATTTTACTATTTTTTTTAAAAAAAGTAATTAATTGTTAATATAACATACACATGTATTGTTATGTGGATGTCAATGTTACGTCAGCAAAGTTAATAGAGATTAACTTTTTCATCTATTTTGGAAGTGATTTGACAAACAACGCAAGTTCAAGTGATAAAAGAGACTAGAAATTAAATGGAGGGTTAAAATGATTTTTATGTAAAGGTGGAGGACCAAATTAGTCATTATGTCAAGTTTATTTATAGTTTTGAGATTTATCTCTATTTTTCACAACACTAGGGTAATGTTTAGACTATATGTAGGGTTGATTCCATCAAAGACCCTCATATTATCATCTAGATTTTAATTGGTATCTAAGCTTCAAATGCTAGTTGGATTTGACATAGACTTATTTTTAAAACAAGTGTGTAAGAATCATGTAATTAATTAGTTTGGAAGTTCATTTGGGCTGTCAAAGCTTCCCAACGAATTCGGGTTTTTCTTTGGCTTTTGTGGCAAGAGAGAATTCTTACGAACAGCGAACGGCAAAAGAGACACCTGACAACCGATAATTTCTATCCTATTTGTGGAGATCAAATTGAAACAGTGATTCATACTTTAAGGGACTGCAATTTTGCCATAAAAATCTGGAAGTCTATACTACCAAGGCATGTTTCTTCCAATTTTTTCTCCTTACCTTTGCTTGATTGACTACTTTGGACTTTAAATGACAAAGGCAGGTTATCTAAAAGAAGAGGTGGTGTGGCAATCTCTTTTTGCAATCCTTTGTTGGTTAATTTGGAAGTCACGCAATGAATTAATTTTTTCTAATAGTCATAGAAGTTCTAGCTCAATTGTCGATACAGGATATGCTTGGGCTTGTAGTCTTCACGACTTTTCCACAAAGTCGAAGTTGATGCCTCTCTGCCACAATTTATCTACATGGTCTCGTTCTACGCATGGGTGGCTTATGCTCAACTCCGATGGTTCGTCTACTTTGGATAAGGCTTCCATTGGCGGGTAATTCATGATGAAAAGGCAGGCTGGTGATGGGGATATTCATTGAACTTTGGACCCGATTCGATTTTTAAAGTAGAAGCGCGAGCTTTATTGGAAGGCTTGTTCTTAGCTTGGGATAAAGGTTATAGAAGAATTGAAGCTGAATGTGATAATGTATTACTCATGAATTTGATCAACTCAGGAGGTGGAATTCATAGTAATTTAGTTGAAATATGGATGCTACATCAGGTACTCCGCAGTCAATGGGACGTTCGTCTTTGTCACATTCCAAGGGTTTTAAATAAAGTTGCTAATCATATGACGAAGATTACTTTGCTTTCTAATGGTCTTTTGGAAACTTTTAGTGCCCCTCCGATCTCAGTTTGACAACTTTTGGAAGAAGATAAACTGACGTCATTTTGATAATTAGCTTTTTTGAATTTATAATCGCTTATTGTTGTTTTTATTCTACCAAAAAAAATCACTGTCACTGAAATTTAGGAGGACTATTTTTCAACATGTCATATTCAAATAGTTATTGCGACAAATATACTCGTATTTGTAATTTGACTAGTATGTGTTTTATATATGCTCCACGTAAAATTTGAGTTAATAGTTAACGCTGAATTTAATGATGACACTAACAAAATGAATTGTTTGATTCGATACGAATTTTTTGAGGGTTCAATTAAAATGTTTTAAAGCTAGTGGACCCAATTAAAAGTATGGGGCATGATTTGGGGACGTATGATGAAATTAACCCTCTCGATACAACATATATTTATATAATGGAAGATAAAGCAAGTTGGGCTTAAAGCCTTTGACATTGAACCACCCGAACAAGGTCCCCTCGCCTGTATACAGGAAAATACCAATTTCGTGGTGGGGTTTTAAATGTTTAACCGGCGACGGCACTGAGCTTCAGTTCACTCATTTTCCGCCGGAGAGTAATCAGATTTCATCTTTAGGGCACGTCAAGAGGTTAGTGAGTGAGACTTTGAGCTCCTATTCCCATGTTTAATTTCATCATTAGAACTGGTTTTGTTCATGGGAGGCAAACAATTCCAGCCTCTCAAAGTTCCGATCTTTTTATGGTTAAACGAACAATTGGTCTTAGATTATTCTCCATTAGCTCAAATGGACACTCACTTACAGTTTCATATCTTATAAAGAAATGTGGTTTCTCCCCAGAAATGGCTTCTCGGGTTTCAAATTTTGTTCGTTTTGAAACCCCTGAAAAGCCCGATTCTCTGATTGTTTTCCTGGAAAATAATGGGTTTTCACAAATCCAAATCGTAAATCTCATCAAAAGACAGCCGACTTTGCTTCTTTCTGAGACTGAGAAAACCCTTTTGCCCAAATTAGAGTTTCTTTACTCAATGGGTTTTTCAAGGCCTGAGCTTGCTAAACTCTTGAGTGGCTATCCTCTTCTACTGAAATCTAGTTTAGAGAAACTAATTATCCCTTCATTTAATTCACTGAGGGACTTGTTTCAATCCGAAGATAAGACTATCAAGGCTATAAAACGATTTGCTGGTATTCTTGTGTATCATGCGCGTTTGTTTCCGAATATGAATGTTTTGAGAGAAATTGGAGTCCCTGAATCGAATATCCTTGTGCTGCTTCAAAATCAGCCTAGAACACTTTTGTATAATCCAGTTCGGCTCAAGGAGATTGTGGAGGAAGTCGAAAGGATGGGGTTTGATTCTTCAGCGAAGAAGTTTCTCACTGTGGTTAGTGCTTTGGGATCAATGAGCAAATCCACACTAGAGAAGAAATTTGATGTATATAGGAGATGGGGTTGGTCGGACCAAGAGATTAATGAAGCTTTCCGGAGGTATCCATTATGTATGACGGTGTCGGAGGATAAGATCACGGCTATAATGGACTTTCTTGTGAACAAAATGGGCTACAGTTCGACCCTTATTGCCAAACAAATGAGTATTTTTAGGCTGAGCTTAGAGGAGAGGATTGTCCCGAGGGCTTTGTTTGCTGGAGAATTGTTATCACTAGGTTTGGTTACTAACTTAACGTTGTCTGTATTGTTCAACACATCGAAGAAGGTGTTTGTGAATCGTTTCGTAAACATAGCACCCGAGCTCTTTATACTATACAAAGAAAAAAAGAAGTCAGTATAGGCTGTAGCATTAGTATTTTGTAGGATGTGTTAAACTGCAGATTAGGACCAAAGGAATTAGTTTTGGATATTTTTCGTGTTCGTGTTGTCTGGTTTCAGTTCATTAATCTTGATCTTGAACTTCTTGTAGTTTTAATATGTAAATGGAACCAGCCATTTTCTTTTCTTCCGTTGATGAACTTTTAAGCTCAACATT
This sequence comes from Kokia cookei, assembly GCA_039519145.1. Taxonomy (NCBI): domain Eukaryota; kingdom Viridiplantae; phylum Streptophyta; class Magnoliopsida; order Malvales; family Malvaceae; genus Kokia; species Kokia cookei. The sequence goes on along the minus strand of CM076899.1, from coordinate 1,878,210 downwards.
TTGCTTGCTTTGTTGTTTGTTTAAGTCTCATTAGTTTGAAATGCAGTAGTGTAATGAGTTTTGTGAAATGAGTTTCATGGGCAGCCTTGATCGAGGGGTTTAATTGAATTTTTTTATTATTAAAAGTAAAGACTTAATTGAATGCGATCCAAGCTATAGAGGACTTTAATTGATTTTTTTAAGTTTTTAGAAGTAAAAGGATAAAGATAATAGAAGGCATAAAAAATTGTTTTGGGTCAGCTACCAAACAAGCATAAGAATTATACGATGCTATTTTTGTATGAGTAAAAGTATTCTTAGCAATCGGATTGTGTTTTGCTCGTTCTATTAAAAAATTGATAAATTAGTTTGTATATGTTAGATCAAAAAGTAAATTAGTCATTCTATTAAAAATTTCATCTATTTCTATTGTTAAAAATTAGCAATTGTACATCAAAACGAGGTAAATGTGACATGTCATGTGTTTCTGTGTGGTTAACCCATCAGTCGCACTCATGTTTATGGATGAATTTTTTAACAAAAAGGATAAATTTGCACTTTTATCTAAGATTAATTTCTCCATTTTTTAAATATAAAAAGTGAAATGTAATCTAACTCTTAATATAGGTTTTCCAGGATGCTTTTACTTTTTTATATGTATGAATAAATCCAATAACTTATATATTTGAGTTTAGGCATCAAACATGAGTTTGAATTTGAGGAGGAATATATTTTTTTTTTTGTTGAAAAAAAGGATTTAATACATGATTAAAATGCTATTAAAGATAGAGTCCGAACGACTCTACTTGCATCGAGTTGTCAATAACCTCCTCTAGCAGTCTTTGTATATGTGATGGTGGATCAACGAGTACAACAAATTGATTCATTCCACTTTCTGCCGTCTTTGCTAAACAATTAGAAACCTTGTTACTTTCTCTCAAGACATGTCGAGTTTAACTTGCTAGTCTCTATCACACCCTTCATGAGTTAGTTGAAATTTTACTGTATTACTCTTTGCTGCAAAGTCGTTCCTAATAATATCAATTTATAAGGCATTGTCGCTTTCCACCTCAACCTATTTGAAATCTCTTATCCGTGATAGCTTCAAGCCTTCAAGAATAGCTCAAGCTTCAATTTGGAAGACATCAACCACACCTATTACCATTTCAAATGGAGGAATATTTTTAAAATACATGAATCAAATAGTAAACATGTGTATTTATTATATAGACAATTTGAATCCAACTTGTTAGAAAAGCAGATAATATCTTTAAAATTTAAGAGAATTAATTTTTTTAACACATCAATTCTAAATAGTTCAAGTGATAAATATACACACGTTTACAATTTCATCCATTTGTTTTATATATGTTCCAAGTTGTATTTGAGTTTCCATTTAATTTTCAATCTAATGGCTAGACTTAAAAAATAAATCTGACTGATATGATATTGATACTTTAAGAATTCAATTAAAATACTTTGAAGTTTATGAACCAATTTAAAATATGTGTCATTGTTTAAGGATATCTAGTGAAATTAATCCTATATATTTCTTACTTTAGCATAAAACAAGTTGGGCTTAAAGCCTTTGACAGTGAACTGGAAAATACCCATTTGAGGTTTTTGGAGGTTTCACCGGGGCCGGTACTGAGCTTCAATTCACTCATTTTCCGCCGGAAAAAAAATCAGATTTCATCTTTAGGGCACGTCAAGAGGTTCGTGAGTGGGATTCATGAGCTCCTATTCCCATGTTTTATTTCATCATTAGAACTAGTTTCGTTCATGGGAGGCAAGCCTTTGCAGCCTCTCAAAGTTCCAATCTTTTAATCCTTAAACGATCATTTGGTCTTAGATGATTCTCCAACACCTCAAATGGACACTCATTTGCAGCTTCATATCTTGTAAACAAATGTGGGTTCTCCCCAGAAACGGCTTCTCAGGTTTCAAATTATATTCATTTTGAAACCCCTGAAAAGCCTGATTCTCTGATTACTTTCCTGGAAAACCATGGGTTCTAGAATACCCAAATCATTAATCTCATCAAAAGACAGCCAAGGTTGCTTCTTTCTGATACCGAGAAAACCCTTTTGCCCAAATTAGAGTTTCTTTACTCTGTAGGTTTTTCAAGGCCTGAGCTTGCCAAAATCTTGAGTAGCTGTCCTTATCTACTGAAATACAGTTTAAAGAAACAAATTATCCGTAATTTTAATTTACTGAGGAACTTGTTTCAATCAGATGATAAGGTTGTTAAGAATAAAACGATTTACCCCTATTCTTGCGTACGATTTGGAGTTATGAATATTTTGAGAGGAATTGGAGTCCCTGAATCGAATATCCTTGTGCTGCTTAACCATCAGCCTAGAGCGCTTTTGTATAATCCGGTCCGGCTTAAGGAGACTGGAGGAAGTCAAAGGAATGGGGATTGATTCTTCAACGAAGAAGTTTCTTGTTGCGGTTCTTGCTTTGAGATCAGTGAGGAAATCCACACTGGGGAAGAAATTTGATGTATATAGGAGATGGGGTTGGTCGGACCAAGAGATTCGTGAAGCTTTTCAAAGGTACCCTTCGTGTACGAAGACTTCAGAGGATAAGAACATGGCTATAATGGACTTTCTCGTGACCAAAATGGGCTATAGTTCGAATCTCGTTGCTAAACAACCGAGTATTTTAAGTCAAAGCTTAGAGAAGAGGATTGTCCCGAGGGCTCTGTTTGCTCGAGAATTGTTATCACTAGGTTTGGTTAGTAACTTAACATTGTCTGTATTGTTCGACACATCGGAGAAGGTGTTTGTTAACCGTTTTGTAAACATAGCACCCGAGCTCTCGATGCTATACGAGGAAAGAAAGAAGTCGGTATAGGCTGCAGCAGTAGTATTTTGTAGGAAGTGTTAAATTGCAGATTAAGACCAAAGGTATTACTTTTGGTGTGTTAGGTTCGGATATTTTTCGTGTTCGTGGTTTATCTGGTTTCAGTTCATTAATCTTGATCTTGAACTTCTTGTAGTTTGAATATGTCAATGGAACCAGTCATTTTCTGTTAGGTGTATTCTTTCCTTCCATTGATGAACTTTTATGCTCAACATTTTCTTGCTTTGTTGTTTATTTAAGTCTCATTAGTTTGAAATGCAGTAGTGTAATGAGTTTCATTTGCAGCCTTGATCGAGTGGCTTAATTGATTTTTTTTTATTAAAAGTTAAGACTTAATTGAATGCAATCCAAACTATAGAGGACTTTAATTGATTTTTTTTTTAGATGTAAAAAAAAAAAAAAAAAAAAGGACATAAAAAAATGCTTTGGGTCAGCCACCAAACAAGCATAAGAATTACAAGATGCAATTTTTATATGGGTAAAAGTATTCATGATTGCATTTTGCTCTCTCTTTTAAAATCGGATAAATTAATTTGTTTATGTTAGATCAAAGAGTAATTTAGTCTTTCTTTCAAAAATTTATCAATTTTTATTGTTAAAAATTGGTAATTGTACATCTGCACGAGGTATACGTGGCATGTCATGTGTCTCTGTCTGGTTATTCGGTCAGTTACACTCGTTTTTAATAATACAAATAGATGATTTTTTTAACAAAAAGGATAAATTTACTATTTAATCTAAAATACAGAGATTAATTTTTCTAATTTTTAAATATAGAGAGCAAAATGCAATCTAATTTCTAATATAGGAGCTTCCACGATACTTTTACCTTTTTATATGTAAAAATAAGTCTAACAACTTATATATTTTAGTTTAGGCATCAAGCATGAGTTTCGATTTGAGGAGGAATATTTTTAAAATTCGTTAATTAAATAGTAAACATGTATACTTATTATATAGATAATTTGGATCCAACTATTTAGAAATGCAGAGAATATCTTTAAAATTTGAGAGAACTAATTTTTTGAACATATCAATTCTAAATAGTTCAAGTGATAAATATACACACGTTTGCAATTTAGTCCATTTGTTTTATATATGTACCAAGTTATATTTGAGTTGTTTAATGTTCAATCTAATGGCGAGATTGAAAAAAGATATGAGTGATATGATATTGATACATTAAGAACTCAATTACAATATATTGAAGTTTATGAACCAATTTAAAATATCTGTCATAGTTTAAGGATGTCTAGTGAAATTAATCCTATATATTGCTCACTGGAGCAAAAAAACAAGTTGGGCTTAAAGCCTGTGACACTGAACAAGAAAATATCCATTTGAGGTTTTTGGAGGTTTCACCGGGGCCGGCACTGAGCTTCAGTTCACTCATTTTCCGCCCGAAAAAAATCAGATTTCATCTTTAGGGCACGTCAAGAGGTTAGTGAGTGAGCTTCATAAGCTCCAATTCCTATGTTTTATTTCATCATTAGAACTAGTTTTGTTCAAGGGAGGCAAACCATTGCATCCTCTCAAAGTTCCAGTCTTTTAATCTTTAGACAATCAATTGGTCTTAGATTATTCTCCAATCTACAATAGCTCAAATGGACACCCATTTGCCGCGTCATACCTTGTAAACAAATGTGGGTTCTCCCCAGGAATGGTTTCTCGGGTTTCAAATTATGTTCATTTGAAACCCCTGAAAAGCCTGATTCTCTGATTACTTTCCTGGAAAACCATGGGTTTTCACAAACCCAAATCGTAAATTTCATCAAACGAGAGGAGCCGACTTTTCTTCTTTCTGATACTGAGAAAATCCTTTTGCCCAAATTAGAGTTTCTTTACTCTATAGGTTTTTCATGGCCTGAGCTTGCTAAACTCTTGAGTGACTATCCTCATCTACTGAAATATAGTTTAAAGAAACAAATTATCGCCTCGTTTAATTTAGTGAGGGACTTGTTTCAATCCGATGATAAGACTATCAAGGCTATAAAACGATTTGCTGGTATTCTTGTGTATGATGCGCGTTTGTTTCTTAATATAAATGTTTTGAGAGGAATTGGAGTCCCCGAATCGCATATGCTTGTGCTGCTTCAATGTCGGCCTAGAACACTTTTGTATAATCCGGTTCGGCTTAAGGAGATTGTGGAGGAAGTCGAAAGGATGGGGTTTGATTCTTCAGCGAAGAAGTTTCTCACTATGGTTAGTGCTTTGAGATCAATGAGCAAATCCACACTAGAGAATAAATTTGATGTATATAGGAGATGTGGTTGGTCGGACCAAGTGATTAACGAAGCTTTCCGGAGGTATCCGTTATGTATGATGGTTTCGGAGGATAAGATCATGGCTATAATGGACTTTCTCGTGAACAAAATGGGCTACAGTTCAACTCTTATTGCCAAACAACCGAGTATTTTAAGGTATAGCTTGAAGAAGAAGTTTGTCCCAAGGGCTCTGTTTGCTCGAGAATTGTTATCACAAGGTTTGGTTACTGACTTTAAATTGTCTGTACTGTTTAACACATCGGAGAAGGTGTTCATTAGGATGTTTGTTGACCGTTTCATAAACAAAGCACCCGATCTCCTGAAGCTTTACAAAGAAAAACTTAAGATTTCAGAAAAAACAAACAAACATTAGAAGTGAGTTAGCATAGGCTGCAGCATTAGTATTATGTAAGATGTGCTAAGTTGCTCATGAAGACCAAAGGAATTACTTTTTGCTGGTTAAGATTTGGATTTTTTTGGTGTCCGGTTGCCTTGTTTCAGCTTTTTACTTTGGTCTGAAACTTCATGTAGTTGGAATATGTCAATGGAAGCAGCCATGTTTTTGTAGCTGTATTCCATTCTTCCATTGATGAAGCTTAAGCTCAACATTTTGCTTGACTTGTTGTTTATAAGTCTCATTGGTTTGAAGTGCAATAGTGTATTGAGTTTCATTTGCAGCCTTATTAGTGTCATTTGTTTTTGTTTAGGTCCTCTTTCATCATTTGTTCGATGCTCTATATTGCTCGAGCTCTTCATTTTGTGCAATTATACGTGTAAAACTCTAATTGTGGTTTAAATGTATATTTAAAATCTTAATTTTGATTTAATCATACACATTTAAAGAAATAAATATATTAATTTATTTTTTTATTGGCTAAATATAATTATTTATTCATGCAATGTATAAACTTAAAATTGCATATTAAATCATAGTTCGTATATAATTTTGGTATTTATCAATTTTTTTTCGAACCTGCCAAATCCAAGTAATTCATGTGATTGATATAGTGTTTTGTCTATGTTTGGCATCATATTTGAGTTGAAATTTGGCATAATGATAAATTTGGTACTTATCGTTTACATTTTTTTGTCAATTTCACCTTTATTTTTTAAGCTAAATTTGGACTTAACTTTTTAGAAAATAATCAAATTGCTATAACTAAAACATTAATTTTGAACGTTGTTGGCATAGTAAATCGCATGATAATTTATGTGCAAATCAAGTTATTATAACATTATTAATTTTTAACGTTGTTAGTATTTTCGTTAGAAAAACATCATCTCAACTCTTTTTCAAAAGATTGATGTTAAATTTGAATTTTTAAAAAAAAATGAAGATCAAATCGAGCTCAAAAAATTATAAAAGTTAAAATGACAAAAGATGTTAATGTTAAAAGCTAAATTTGACATTATAACTTGAAATTTGATGTCCAATCTAATGATTAGACTGATAAAAGAGTTTGTTGATACAAAATTAATACTTTGAAGATTCAATCTTAATGATTTGATGTTTTGGACCAAATTAAAATAAGAGCCATAGTTTGGGGATCTTTAGTGGATTTAACCCTATTACAAATATATATTGTTTATTAGATTATAAAGCAAGTTGGGCTTGAACAATCTAAGCAAAGCCCCTAATAGGGTTAAGAAAAAAAGCACTGGAGGGTTTTGGAGGTTTAACCGGCGCCGGCGGTGGGCTTCAGTTCTCTCATTCCCTGCCGGAAAGGTCAGATTCTGTCTTTGGGGTCTCATAATAGAGGTTAGTGAGCGAGACTTTTGAGTTTCAATTCCCATGTTTTATTCCATCTTTAGAACTAGTCTTCTTCATGGGAGGCAAGCCATGGCTGCCTCTCAGAGTTTCAATCTTTCAATCATTAAAATATCAACTAGTCTTAGATTCTTCTCCATTAGCTCAAATGAACACTCCTTTACAGTTTCATACCTTATAAACAAATGTGGGCTCTCCCCAGAATCGGCTTCACGGGCTTCAAATTATGTTCATTTTGAAACCCCTGAAAAGCCCGATTCTCTGATTATTTTCCTGGAAAATCACGGGTTTTCGAAAACCCAAATCACAAATCTCATCAAAAGACAACCAAAATTGCTTTATTCTGATACTGAGAAAACCCTTTTGCCCAAATTTGAGTTTCTTTACTCCATAGGTTTTTCAAGGTCCGAGCTTGCTAAGCTCTTGAGTGATTATCCTACATTGTTGAGAGCTAGTTTAGAGAAACGAATTATCCCTTCATTTAATTTACTTAGGAACTTGCTTCAAACTGATGATAAGGCTATTAAGTCTATAAAACGATTTGCCGGTATTCTTGTATCCGATTTCGAGAAGAATTTGCTTCCGAATATGAATATTTTGAGAGGAATGGGAGTCCCCGAATCGAATATTCTTTTGCAGCTTCACCGTAAGCCTAGAACACTTATGTTTAATCCGGTTCGACTTGAGGAGATTGTTGAGGAAGTCAAAAGAATGGGGATTGATACTTCGAGGAAGAAGTTTCTCGATGTGGTTTTTGCTATGAAATCAATGACCAAATCCACATTAGAGAAGAAGATTGATGTTTATAAGAGATGGGGTTGGTCTGACCAAGAGATTCACGAAGCTTTCCGAAGGTATCCGTTGTGTATGACAGTTTCGGAAGATAAGATCATGGCTATAATGGATTTTCTGGTGAACAAAATGGGCTACAGTTCGACTCTCATTGCCAAACAATCCAGTATTTTATCACGGAGTTTAGAGAAGAGGATTGTCCCGAGGGCTTTGTTTGCTCGAGAATTGTCATCAAAAGGTTTGGTTAATGCCTTTAAATTGTCTGTATTGTTTGACACATCGGAGAAGACATTCAACAAGATGTTTGGTGACTGTTTCGTAAAGAAAGCACCCGAGCTCTTGAAGCTATACAAAGAAAACGTTGAGAAGTGAGTTAATGTAGACTGCAGCATTAGTGTTTTTCGTGCTGTGCTGCCCAGATTTTGGTTCATTCTTTTGATCTGAAGCTTGTTGTAGTTGTTTTAGCTGTATTATTTTCTTCCATTAATGAAACCTTAAGCTCAACATGTTTGCTGTTTGATTAAGTCTTTTTGGTTTGAAGTGCACCTAAATAGGTCTCGAATTAGCATCATTGATATGCAGCATAACCCGAAGCTTATCTCGGTTCGGTAATACAGTCACCCTTACGAGATGGCATTTTGTATGTTCGTGGCTCGAATATTACCGTTTGCAATCGCATGATGAGTTTCGTTTTACAGCTTTGTTAATCTTCATTTCTCTAAATGCAAGTGTGAAACTCCTTTCAGTTTCGTATTGTTTAGCTCAATCGATTCATACAGATACTTTTAGGAGACCGCTTTCAATGAATTTAGGGTTTGAATCTCAACATTTGGGGATTTAATGTCGAAAGTGTTACCTTTATATTCATTTAAATTTTAACACATTCGAATCATATTATGTTGAATATTATCAGGTCTAATCAAATTTTGATTTTGAACAGGGTTAAATCACTCTTTTAAGGCCTGTACTTGGTAACTATTTTCATATTGGATTGGATTTTCTTTTTGTTCAAGTTAGATTTCGAATTTGGTTATTGTTTTCAAGTTAAGATTTGAATTTTTTTTGTCCAAATCAGTTCATGATTTTTTTTTTTTTTGAAAAATCTAAAGTTCAGATATCAATATAGGAATAATTGTCAAGCTCGAGTCCTTAATATAAGAACAATTCTCAAGTACGTAAGTTCAATGACTAATACGGAAATAGTTATCGAATTCAAGCTTTAATACGGAAATAGTTATTGAATTCAAGCTTTAATTAGTTAATAACATTGTCAATTGTGTTTTATTTTTTAAATAAAAAATTTTGAGAGATTAAATTGCAAAATTCTGTACTAAAAATAAACTTTAAAATCCGATAAAAAAAAATGGGATTTTAAAAGAACCAAAGTCATTAAAAATGTGTTCTTTGAGTCAGCCACCGAACACAGGATAAGATGATGTTTGATGAGTGGCATGCAAAGCTTTGGTTCATGAATGATTTTTAACAAATTCAATAAATTAATTGTAAAAAAATAAAAATACATAAAATCTTTTGGTACACTTTGATCTAACATAAATGTATTTAAATTATTATATAATTTTATATAAAATTTCAATTTTATATTAGATTTTAATCATTTTAAAATAAAGAAAAAAAAATATGCACAATTTTTAGTAGACAATAAGACATGTGATCTTACAATTTTTCATTTTGTTGTCTGCCATAGGTAATATATTGTCATAATTGTAGCAACAAAATAAACATTTTTTAAAACAAATTAAGGATTGTGTTGTGTTATTCCACAACAAAAATCAAAGTGAATTTTGTTTCTAAAATTAATTTTTTTTTTTTAATTATTATAATAAAAAATTAAGACAAAGCATTGAAATTGAGGTCATATCGAATATTCGTGTACTGATGATATCAATAAACGAGATTTTGGTTATATGATCTATTACTCTATTATGAAATTGAAGGATATATCGAACATACACTTTCCAATAAATAAAATTTTATTTTGACATTATACTCATCGAAAAACTTGATTTTTTTTAATAAAATAAGGTTTCATTTTGAGATTATAATAGATGTTGTGATTTTGGTATGATTATTACCGTAAATTCAATGGCAATTAAGATAAGGTAAAACTAAAACAAATTTAACCCAATATTTTAAATTAAAAAATATTTACTATTTGAGTTTAAGGTTATTAAAATTCGATTAAAATTAAATTAATCGAGTTAATGTAATATAAGTTGGTTTAATCGGTTTAATTGTAATTGAACGTCAATTAATAAATTAAGAGAGAATGAAATGCAAACGATCGAAAGAATGAATGGTGACCGACCTAACACCTGGTCACACGATAAAAGATAATTTTTTCTCTATAAAGGGGTTTAATGCATTGACTCATAAGGGCATTATTAGGTTTAATCGATTTAACTAGTTAATATATATAAGTTAGTTTAATCGGTTTAATTAGTTCGGTTACAACTGACGCTTGTTAATAAAATTGAGTTAAATATGTCAATCTGGTCGGTGGTCGGTTTTATTCAATTGATAACCAAACTAGGAATAAAGGTAAAAACCTTTTGGACAAAAAAAAAGAGTTAAAGTATTTCTTTAAGTTTTTGTACTTTTCGTAAAATTGAAATTTAGTCCTTCTATTTTTATTTTTAAGAATTCATTTACTTTTTATTTTTTGAAATTCAAGTCTAACTTTTAAACACTGTTAAAATTATTTTCTTAAATTTAAGTTCATTATAATGTTATTTTTTTAATTACATGACTACCAAGTGAATCATTTTTTTCTATTTTGAAATGTCACATTAACAAAATTAACAATTGGACTTCAACTTTAAAATTTGGAAAGCAAATTGTATAGAGACCTACGACGTATTTTAACTAAAGATAAAAATGAGAACGGATAAGAGAGAATGAAAAGCAAAAGATTGAAGGAATGAGTGGTGACCGATCTAACAGTCGGTCACATGAGAAAAGACAACTTTTTCTCTATAAAAGGATTTAATACATTAAGTTGGAAGAGCATTATTAAGTGTTATTCTTTTGAAAATCTATTTGTTTATGCAGTGTATACACATACGTGTTTATAATTTGATACATTTGTTTTAATTATGCTTCACATAGATTTATACTGACATATAACGCCCGAGCTAATAGCTAGACAGACAAAAAAGACTTAATTGATATTAAACTAATAGTTTGATGATTCAATTAGAACATTACAAATTATGGGATCAATTTATAATCTAGAATAAAGTTTGAGGACTTACAATAGAATTAACTCTTTTTCAATTTTTAATGAAGAAAAGCACCACTCTTTTTTCGCCACGTCAACCACCAACTTTCCATTAATATCTTTTTTCTGACCTTTTCCCCTTAGGTTCTTTAAGCCCCGTAGTATCATTAATTAATTCAAATAAATCCAATTATTTTATTACCTTTTATGACTACTTTAACCTTATCCCGACAATAAAAATCGCCACGTAACGAGGACATATATGTCATTTAAAACCAATACATTTCATGAAAATATAAATAATCAATTAATTAAAATAATTTTAATTTTATTATTTACCCTTTCTATTTGGCGCGTATATAAACAACCGACGCATTAAGAAAAAAGAGAAAAAAGAAAAAGGAGAGAGAGAAAATGAGAGAAAGTGAGAGAAAGTGAAAGAAAATTTAGACAAAAAACCAAACTGAACCCAGAAAAAACAGCAGACAAAACAGTGTGTGTGTGTGTGTGTGTGTGTGTTTTTCTGGTTCAGTGTAAGAAAGAAAGACAAGAGACAGAGAGAGAATTTCTGGGTTTTTTTGTCTCCTTTTTTTGTTCTTCGTTTTCCATCTAGAAAAAGAGATATATTTAGCCATTTGATCGGATTACAGTTAGGGTTTACTTGGGGGTTGTTGTTTGTACGTTAAATGGAGCGGGGCCCAGAATCCGATCCGCAACCGGAATGGAGTACTCAGAGACCCGAAACGGGACTCGAAGGTTTTTTTTCCGGATTCATTTGTTCATTATTTGTTTTTGTAATGTGGGATTTGATATAGGTTTTTTGTTTGAGATGTAGAACCGGTCTGGCAATTGGGATTAGAAGGTGGGTCGGAATCATACCCGGAACGACCCGATGAAGCTGATTGTATTTACTATTTGAGGACTGGGTTTTGTGGCTATGGTTCTAAGTGCCGATTCAATCATCCTCGTGACCGTGCTGGGGTAAAAAAATAGATAATTGATCGAATTATTCTTATTTTTTTATAATTTTTTTATCTGTGTCAGATTGGTTTTTTTGTTTGATCATGGTCTTTGGAGTGATGGGATTTAGAATTTTAGGGCAAAAATGCGAAGTTTTCTTTTCTATTACTGCAATGGTGTAATTGGGAATCTATATTTGGTATAACTTTGATGATGATGATTGCTTTAGGTTATGGGAGCTGGAAGAGGCGGTGTTGGAGAGTATCCGGAGAGAGCAGGCCAGCCACTTTGTCAGGTACCTTTTTTATTATGTTTGACAAATTCGAGATATGTAAGCCGAAACAGTACAATGTCGATTATTGTTCATTGCTTAAATTCTTGGATAATTTTGGACTTGTTTTTACTATGTAGTGGCTTTCGTTTTTATTGATTTGCAGTATTATATGAGGACGGGAGCATGCAAATTTGGTGCTTCTTGTAAGTACCATCATCCCAAGCAAGGAGGTGGTTCTGTTAGCTCTGTACCACTAAATTATTACGGATATCCATTACGTCCGGTTTGTATCACTTAACTTGAATTTTTTGATACGTTATTTTTAAGTTTGTGTAATGATCAAGCAATCTGTTGAACAGGGTGAAAAGGAGTGTTCTTATTATGTGAAGACGGGACAGTGTAAATTTGGTACAACATGTAAATTCCATCATCCTGCACCACCGGCACCATCTCCAGCTCCACAAGTTGCAGCTGCACCTACACCAATGCCCGCTCCAACCATGTATTCGACGGTGCAATCACCATCTGGTCCTTCCTCTCAACAATACGGAGTTGTAATGGCTAGGCCTCCCTTAATGCCAGGCTCGTATGTGCAAGGCCCTTACGGTCCTTTGTTGCTTTCTCAAGGTGTTCCGAGTTGGAATCCATATCCGGTGGGTGAATATAACTTTATTTAGGTCCCTCAACGGTTGAATATACTATTAATTTTTCACATTGCCAGTTGTTAATGCTGCTTGGTGTAGGGACCTGTCGGTTATGGTACTCAACCAACTGTTCCGTCAAGCTCAACTTTTGGGGCAACACCATTGTCTCCTTCGGCAACTGCCTATACCGGGTCTCATCAATTTGCACCATCTAGTTTCGAGCCTTCGAGTAATATTCAGGAGGAGGTGTCGTTTCCGGAGAGACCTGGGCAACCGGAATGTCAGTATTATATGAAGACCGGTCGTTGTAAATATGGATCCTCCTGTAGATATCATCATCCGCCGGAAGTGTTTGCACCAAAAGCAGATGTCGTCCTTAGCCCTCTCGGTCTTCCACTTCGTCCGGTAAGCATTTCGTAAAATTTCCTACAAATGTGATGGCTTTTACAATAATTGATCATCAAGAACGTACCTAGGGTTTGCATCTCTATCGTTGTTTCATAGACGCATATGCCAACCTTTTGTTGTTTGCATGTTTATGCCTCTATCTGATTAATGAGTATTACACGTGACTTCACAAATCATCGTGTTTATTTTAGGAACATTTATTAATTTACTATTAAGGGTGTACAAACATTTCCTGGATTGCGATATCTTTCTGAATATCAAAGATCTTCTAACCTAGATTCCGATTAGGATGAGCAATGATGGTAAGCACTTCAAATGATGGGTTAAGGCTGATAAGTTGTTCATAATAACACCCGAGTTATATGTTTTAAAGTTTTCCTAGCAGTTTTTACGTCATAATTCGGAACTTGCAAGAGTTAGTAAGGATTGGTATAAACGTGGCATAGGTGACTTTTGTTGTAAGGTTAAGTTGCACAATATGCTGAAAATCCATTCCAAGCTAGTCTTCCTTCCGATTATTATTGCTTGTAGTATACTTATGCTTATGCTGGTCCCACTTTATATAGCTTTCTTTCTTGATGTCATTCTAAAACCGAGCTAGTTAATATTCGGACATGCTATCATCACGAACATGAATTTCTGATTATGTTTTTTAATTGTCTGGTTTTGTTTTAGTAGAATTGCCGTGTGCGACATATATTTGTAATAGGACCTGTTGAGTTTTTGTCTTCTTTTTCCTCATAAGTTGTTCGTGTGTTTTCTATCAGGGTGCGGCCCTTTGCACTCACTATACACATCGTGGAATGTGCAAGTTTGGAGCTGCTTGCAGGTTCGATCATCCAATGGGAACATTAAGTTACAGTCCATCTGCATCTTCCCTCGCTGATATGCCTGTAGCACCCTATCCTGTTGGAACTACAATCGGTACTCTAGCTCCATCATCTTCATCATCGGAATTACGACCCGAACTTCTTTCAGGGTCCAGCAAAGACCCTGCTCCAGCCATAATGTCATCATCAGTGAGCTCTTCAAGTGAGCCGGTCGGTTCCGTTTTCTCAGAAGGTGCACCTGTTCCTCATTCAACCACACAACAATCTAGTTGGAGTTCTGCCCCTTCTACCGGAGGTGGCAGTGACGATGATGAGCCACACACTTCAAGCTAAGACAAAGAAGCAACCGCATCAATCCCCTTTTTTCTATCTAGGTCATAAACCAAAACATTATCATTATTATTTTTTTTCTTTTTGCAAGTCTTCAAAATAGGAGGATTCATTTCTTTACCATCAAGGTTCGGCCATTCTCTTCCATCTCGAATAAGTCCGTGTCGCCAAACCCGTAAAAACTTCAACCGAAAAAACCTATATACCTTTTCCGAAAAACCCTGCATTTACATTAGGGAGACCCAAGTCAAACCCATCCTAATTTTCGGAGCTCGTAAAAACGAAACCATAGGAACCATAAATTTCCATCACCTTATTGGCCTAATTTCTTTTACCCGAGTCTAAATGTTTAATACTTTTGTCCAAACCTTTCCGATAGTTTTGAGCAGTATTTGCTACATCATCGAACTATGCTTGCATTAATACTCTTACTGATGTTTAGTAATTAAGGAATAAAAAATGGATCTATTGAATCGGTTGAATTGAAAAATAGTGTTAGCTCAGGTCGTTGAATTGAAAACTCGGATTACATACTATTTATTATTAAAGCTTTGATATATCATTTGATATCCGAGTTTCGAATTTGAAATATATTTTTTAATGTGATATTTGTATTTCTTTTTGGTTATACATGTTGTTTTTTTTTCATAAGATTACATGCTGATATTTTATAGAATTTTTTGGTGTTTATAAAATAAAATAAAATAAAAAACATTTCGTAAAATTTCAATCACCAGATTAAAATGCTTTTTTTTATTTAATTTAGGTTAATTATAATATTTTTTAATTTTTTTTAATATACTGATGTGATTACAAAATAATATTTGTTTTTATTTTCTTAATCTTTTGATAATGTATGCATATTTTACATTTACAGATGTTCGAATTTAGATCTTTTAGAATGAACATCATTTTCTTTTTTTATTGGAATTAATCATTAGTTTTGATATTTTTTAATTTTAAAATATCACACAAATCAATTTAATAAAAATTTTAAATTTATTAATAATTGAATCGAATATTAAATTTAATAAAATGACTAAGTTCATAAAATAAAATTAAAAAATTAAATTCTAATTTTATAAAAAGTAAAAATGTTTTGTTCCCTTCTTTTTATTTTCTAGAAGTTGAAATGTATATATTTAAATTTTTTTAAGTATAATTTGAGAATAACCATTAAAAGTGTGGAAGCACATATTTTTTATTAGGGACCCACACGTTTCTTAACTATTTTAAATGTTATCATTAAATATTATTCTTAGATTTGAGATAATTATATTAAATCTAAATTAAATTAAAAGTCGAGATTAGTCGAGTCAAATTTTTAAATGGAGAGTAAAGTTTTTCCGACGTTTTTTTTGTTAATAAAAAAAAACTCGAATTTAATATTAAATTACTATTAAATTTCTTACTATTCGATCCAACGAAAACTGTAAATAAATTTCATAAAATAAATTAGGGTTTAGAGTTAATGTCTACAATAATTAAAATCAATAATTACAAAACATGATCTAATTATTAATTAGATATAAATTGAAATAAATTTAATTAAGAATCACATACAATAAATTCACATGTAATTTACATAAGTCGAGACTTGAACATAAAACCAATATAATTGGTCAAATATTTTATTGAATAAAAAATAAGATCAAATTGGAACAATGTTAAAACGATTTTAACTTCTTCTAAAGTTTCAACGTTTTTGAAAATTGTGAATTTTGAATTTTTTTGATTTGTTGAATTTTTTAATACAAAAATAATGAAAGTTATTTTAGTTTTTATAATGTTTATTTTGGAAGTAATTTATAAGTATAATTACAAGTGTAATAATTAGTAATTTAAATCGAATTAATTAATTAGAGTGATTGAATTATGAATCGGTTGATATATCGATCATTTGATCGGTCTGATTTACTTCTAAATACACTAATGAAAACCTAGGTGGAAATAAAACATTCTTAAAAGAATCTGATAATTAATTAGTGGAAAAATTAATTTCTAAAATAAATTTACTTATTACTAATCACTTAATTAGTGGATAATTAATTAATTTACTTTTTAGCCTCCGATAATTAATTAGTGGATAAAGTATTAATTTTTTTTTCGTTTCTTTACCGTCTCTTCTTCTTAGTTCATACACAAAGCACAAGCATTTTTTTCTTCTTTTTCTTCCATTTGTTGATCTGCCACTTGTGACACGATCTTTTCCTTTTAATGGGCACTTGAGATCATAGAAAAGCTGAAAAAAGAGAGGATTTGAAGGGAAAACACTCGGTGAAGATTGGATTTTTTTAGAGGGAAATTGAGTGATTTTTTTTTTTGTGAAAAAAAGGGGGTGAAAGTGAGGATGATTTCGAGTAATATTTGAAGAATTTGTGTTAAATTTTGGGTTTTTGATTCTGGGTTTTTCTCTTGGATTTCGATTATGGGTGGTGGTAGGTGTTTTCCTTGTTTTGGATCATCAAACAAGGAAAAGAGTAATAATGGTGGGAAATCCATTAAAGAACTGAACAACAAGGATTCAACTAAAGATGGCTCAGTTGGTCAGTCTCATCATGTTAATAGAGTTAGTTTAGGTAATTCATTTCCATTTTTTTGCATAATTTTACCTTTTTTTACTCTTATGTTTGTTTTAAAATTGTGGGTTTTTTATCAGCTGGGATATGTTTGCTTGATTACAAGTAGCTGATCTTATGAACTTTTGGTTTTTTTTTTTTGAGGTGCTTGATTGAATTGTTTTGTTTATGGATTTATCTATTCTTTTGCTTTGAATGTCTGTTTTTTTGTTGGTAAACTGGTTTGAATTTTTAGAATTCAGATGGGAGGACGTAAGGAATTGTTTGAGAGTTCTGCTTGTAGGTTTGGGAATGCCAAATTTTTCGTATTATATTGTTGTTCTTCCATGATTGTTAGGCTAACATTTGGACTAAATTATAGTAAATGTATATTAAGTGTGAATGTTCCTACATATGATATAAGAATGTAGTTAAGTACCTTAGGCGCGTCTCGTTTCACTTTGAATGTTAAATACGGAGTCGAAATCATCGATTGTGAATCAAGTATGGTTGTTTTTGTCTGTGAGATGCTAAAGTGATAGAAGGGTCCTTCTCCATTTCTAGAGGACTCAGTTTTATAGCATTTGCAGTCACTTTATGCCACACAGGAATATGGCATTTAGCTTTTGTTATGCTCTTTTAATTGTAATTCTTGTTGTTGTTATCTTCTTTCATTCCATTTGATGTTTTTGATTCACTTCTTTGAACAGACAAATCGAAATCTCGGAGTAGTTCTGATTCTAAGAAGGAACCTGCAGTATCGAAAAATGGATCAACTGAAAATATCCCAGCACAAACATTTACATTTCGAGAGCTAGCTGCTGCCACAAAGAACTTTAGGCAGGAATGCCTATTATGAGAAGGTGGTTTTGGACGTGTTTACAAGGGTCGGTTGGAAAGTACGGGACAGGTCCGTTACCGATACTTGGAACTGATGTCTATATCTGCATTTTTAAATTTTTTCTTATGTTATGGGATTGCACTTTAGTTGCTTGCTTTGTATGATAAACTTGGGATCCAAGTGATGTTAAATATTCTCATACTGCAGGTTGTTGTTGTCAAACAGCTCGATAGAAATGGCCTTCAGGGAAATAGAGAATTCCTCGTTGAAGTTCTCATGCTTAGCCTCTTACACCACCCAAACCTTGTCAACCTGATTGGTTATTGTGCCGATGGGGACCAACGCCTCCTTGTCTACGAGTTTATGCCATTAGGGTCATTGGAGGATCATTTACATGGTAAGGATACCATTCTTTTGGTTTTCATGATACCTGCATTGTTAACTTGAAAAACGAATTACGTAATAAATTGTAAAGTACCTCTATTGCAGTGAAAATGCTACAAAAAATGCTTATTACTGAGTTTGTAGCCTCATAACCGAGTTATTTATTGATGAAGCAGCTTGGATTGACTTTGGTATAACAATACTTCCTTCTATAGGGGTCTTTTAACACGTGATGAAAAGTTAATGCTTCTTAGAGTAAGATATCGATACTTTGGCATTGGAATCTTAACTATTAATAGTAAGAAATCAAATACGGAGCCGTCACATCCTTGAAACTGTTCTGTCAGCTTGGCTTTTTTTAAATTTACATCTCGTTGTTAGTATTACTTTTAAAACTTTCGTATTTAAGGGTGCATTAAACATCAGTGTATTCTTGTAGGTGGCTTATTTTGGACTTGTGTGATTAATGTGATATCAAGTTAGGCTTAGAGAATCAAACTTTTGGCAGACCACGATGGTTACATTGTTCTAAATTTGTTTTCAGATCTTCCATCGGATAAGGAACCTTTGGACTGGAATACGAGAATGAAGATTGCAGCTGGTGCAGCCAAGGGATTGGAATACTTGCACGATAAAGCTAATCCTCCTGTTATATACCGAGACTTAAAATCATCCGACATCCTTCTTGACGAATGCTATCACCCTAAATTATCTGATTTTGGGCTTGCGAAACTAGGTCCTGTTGGTGACAAAACCCATGTGTCCACTCGTGTGATGGGTACTTATGGTTATTGTGCTCCGGAATATGCAACCGGCCAGCTCACTCTAAAATCCGATGTATATAGTTTCGGAGTGGTCTTTCTCGAGCTTATCACAGGGCGCAAGGCCATTGATAACATGCGTGCTCCTGGAGAGCAGAATCTGGTTGCATGGGTAAGTGTCTGTTTTCTTCTACTGTGCCACGATTGTTTCGAAATGTATGCTTATGCTGAATGACTTAAATCAAGTTATTTTGTTTTTAATTTCGATGTTGTCAAAATGGTGGGTTTGTAGGCATGACCGCTTTTCAAAGATCGTAGGAAGTTTCCGAAAATGGCTGACCCGCTACTACAAGGGCGTTATCCGATGCGTGGATTATACCAAGCTCTTGCAGTTGCAGCAATGTGTTTGCAAGAGCAAGCGGCTACAAGGCCTTTAATAGGCGATGTTGTTACAGCCCTTACGTATTTTGCCTCACAAACTTATGACCCAAATGCCCCTGGCAACCAAAGCAACAGAGTGGGTCCATCAAATCCAAGACTTAAGGATGATAGGAATATGGCTGATGGGTTAGACAGCCCTGAGGGTCATGGATGGCATCATGGTTCTCCTTCCACGCATAGAAATTCACCTGATTACAGGAAGAGGAATCATGTGAGGGAATCTAGCACCGGTTCGGAGTTGGTCAGGAACGACACTGGTGGGGGATCAGGGAGGAAATGTGGTTCGGATGATTCGGAACGACACGAATCTAATAGAGGCAGCCCACTGAATGCTGCAAGAGCAAGGGAAACTCCACATAATCGTGTTCTTGATAGAGAACGTGCTGTCGTGCAGGCCAAAGTATGGGTTGAGAATTGGAGGGAGAGAAAATGGGCAAACGCAATGGGTAGCTTTGATGGTACAAATGAGTAATGACCGATGCTACCTAAATACTAACTCATGTCATTCTTCTCTTACAATAGAGGACATTGCATATCGGTTTCTTGGAAAAGAATAAATCTCCAACGATAAAACCATCCGTTACCGTCAATCTCCATTTCTACCCAGGAAATAAGAGTTAATGCATGTATCTAACTTTTGACTATTGTTTACTTGTCCTATAGTACATTTCCAAATGCTTCGATTATGTGGTCGAAGGAAGAAACACAAAAAAAGAAGGGATCGAGAGCAGTCGATCGGTTCCGAGAATTCACAGGTAAATTTCCTCCAGCAAAACAAAAAAAAAATTGTGTGCAACATACTATATGTATTTAGGCATTTTTCTTTTCTTTCTTTATTGAGATTCATGTTACAGGAGATGTATGTGGGGGGAAAACTTAGTATTGGTTTGTCTGGGATGTCTCACCAGTCGTGTCTCGTTTTCGATTTGTTCGAATTCGTGTATGCATCTCCGAGTCTACCTTGTTTTCGGCTTTATACATAGAGGTTTCATGATATTATTATCATTTATGTATGATCACTATCGTCATCGTCCCGTTCTTTATGTAATTACTTGTTTCATCATATTGTCATTCATGTATGATTATCATCATGTAAAAGTATCACAAATTTCAGAGGTTAAGTTAGAAATTTTTTCGAGGAGAGTCGAAATTAAGTTGTATATTTTTACATAACAAAAGTGAAATTTCACCATTTCTTTGTAATTTTTAAAGAATTAAATCATTTTTTTTTTTATTTTTGAGAGGTCAAAGTTCAATTTTATTTTATGTTAATTTCAAATTTTAAAAATTATAAAAGGATTAAAAATGAAATTTTTTATTTTTAG
The DNA here is from genome assembly GCA_039519145.1 of Kokia cookei. Lineage (NCBI taxonomy): Eukaryota > Viridiplantae > Streptophyta > Magnoliopsida > Malvales > Malvaceae > Kokia > Kokia cookei. The sequence goes on along the minus strand of CM076899.1, from coordinate 1,857,545 downwards.
GGTGGTCAGGGTTCTTGCTAGCTCTCTTTGGTTTTGCCGTTGACGAAGGTCATTATATTAGAAGCTGGATTGTATTTTGTTTCTTTTATTAAAAAAATGAGCAAATTAATTCATATAGATTGGATCAAAGAATAAATTGATCTTTCTTATAAAACTTTCATCCACTTTTAGTCCCTTGTATGTTAGCACGAGGAACATGTGAGATGTCACATGTTATTATTTAGTTATTTTATCAGTTATGCCGATTTTTACAATAAAAATGAATAAAATTTTCAATAAAAAATTATTATTATTATTATTTATTTAATGTACAACAATTATTTTGTTTTTGTTTTTTAAATAGGGAGAACGGAATACAACATGATATTTAGTACAAAAACTTTTATAGTATTTTTACCTCATCATCATTGTATCAGTAGCTTCACTATTTCATTGCCAGAGGTCTAAACGTTCATGAGCATGGGTTGAGTTGCAGATCGGATTCTCTTAAACTTTTGTCGTTTATTTTACCACATGCAAAGATAAAAAATTTAAAATTGTCACCGTTAATTAATGACAAAAAATATAAAATTGAGTAGTTAGATGATTAGTTTGTAATTTTGTAATTTTGTAATTAGCTGATAAAAAAGTGTAATTTACACATTCAGGAAAGAATTATTATCTCAATCTCCTATGTATATATTTCATTAAAAAAATATTAGACTAATAATTTAATTAATTCGTATTTAAATTAAAATAGTGATGCTCGGATTTAATACGACACTCGTTACATACAAGCTCAACCTAATGCTATCCGATATTTAGCAACAAACATTATATCTTATATTTAAGGCCTCAATTGCTAAGTAATAAGCATAAAAATGCAGGGCCACCAGTCACTAAAAACGAATCACACTGGGTTCGAATTTCTGGCAACCTGAACTCGCCAACCGAAACAGCGGATATACAATGAATTGAGTGCCATAGCTGTCCCGAAACTTATCATTCCTGATAACAGTATAGAGAAAACAGCCTTCATATGGACCTGCATAAAGGCATCGTTGACCACAATTAGTTGATAAAGAAAGCAATTTCATGCATGTAGTTCATATTATCTTGGATAAAAAATACGTTCAGTTTCGGTTCAGGATGGATTCGGTCCAAAGCACTAATACGACTTTTGCTTGTGAAAAGAAGTTAGTATTGCTTACCACAGTATAGAATACGTGCACGATTACAGCAACGAGTGCGAACTCGAAAGCTGCATATGTCCATATATACTCCTTGATTGCTGCAAAAGTGCAAAATCCGAGAGAAGCCGATGTTAAGATGAACTACAACTCGTAAAAGAATATAAAGTTTGAGGTTCGGGCATACCTAAGATGACGGCAAAGATAGAGCCTAAGAGGCCTAGGGTAAAAGCAAACGGCGCGGCAATCACCACCGCTTGAGTCTTCATTTCCCGAATCTACAAAATGTCAGGACAAGGCATGAATTCAACATTATCAAGCCAATGATGAAAAATATAAGCAATTTGCTTCGATTTTTTCATTTTTCTTGGAAGTACCTGTGTTTGACAAACTCTCCTAGGACCCTTAAATATGTGGAAAAACTTACTTACCCGTGTTGGATACATGCCCGTATTTTAGACTCGTATCCAAGTCTGAGCAACATATATAAGTTTACAAGTATAGTTACAGAGGAATTCAACATATGATGTGCTGAAACTCGAATGGCAAACTAGTTGTATCTAGACAGCTCAAATCCAATTAAATAATGCTAAACCGTTTCTTTTAGCTGCATGCTATCCCTATATTGCTCCAACTTTTTATCTTTTTGCTTGAAGTACTCGTGTCTGATACCAAAATCGAACATTTTCATATATGAGTATTGAAGATATAGGTAAAACAGCATACCAGTAGTTGCTCCAGGAAGAAGAAATAGCATATCGTGCTAATTAACACGAGAACCACAAAATCTTGCCATACACTGCATATTTGAAGTACGCATGCGAGAAAAACAGTTAGTTCTCAAGAAAGTATTATGCTGTAGAATAATCATCTATGTTGCTCCGACTGTTAATTTTGCTAGAAGTACTCGTGTCCAATAGCCATATTCAACAAGATATGGATACAGGGAGCTTCCAAATATATGTAAAAACTTCGGGAAAAAAATAAAACATATACATGTCGGACATATAACCATATCCAAGTTCAAGTAACATAGATAATTATTAATGTAATATCATAATTAGATTAACGAGCTGATACTACCTCACAGTTTCTGATGATAATCTTTGTGGATCGATGTTCTGTCTATTACTCCTTCGAGCCGTAGTTGGGACCCGCAACAAAGTTACGGGTAAGTTCCTCACTTCTTGTCCACATACATCGCAGTTTTTGTTTCCTTTCACACTAAACCATTTTACGGCGCACACCTCGTGCACGAGTTGTAGGGCACCTTTGCAGCTGCATTCCATTTTAAGCGTATTCCTCTCATCGCATTCGTCGAAACAGATTCTGCACACGGCTTCCTCTTCGGGAATCTCCTCGTCATCACTTTCTGCAGTAACGGGATTAATATCTGCACATCCCGTAGGAACAGCAAACCAATCTTAAAACTTGAGACCAATAAACCAACAATAAATGAAGTCAATAGTTGAAAAAAACCAAGTTCCGAGTTCAGTCACTATGTGTCAACCATTGTTGCTCCAAGACTTCAATATCCGTGTCCAACATGACCTCTAATAATAGGGATAAATAAATAGAAAATTAGTCATCAAATGTACAAACCACTACATACCATCACTGTTCTCAGTAGGGGCATGCTCTTTACGAGTATCAAAAGATACAGATCTCACTATAACAACATTTCGTCCGGGAACTGAAAGGGACCTCGAAACCACAGCAGGCTTAGCTCCTTTCTGCATAAAATTTACAGTAACCATCTCAAAATGATTTTAAATTTGTGTTTATACGTCCAACTTGGAAATGGTCAGAAGTATATGATACATACAATTGATTTACTCCGTTCTCCAGCCATCCTTTCTGTAGCAGGCGTGGTAACTGACGGGCTCAAATTTGATGCCGGTGTGACAGGCAGTGATGTACACCTTTGCCAAAAAGATGGGGATGGAAAACTAGCCATACTCGGACTTTCTGGAGCGGTTTTGTTGTCAGGAGTGAGGAGGAAGCTTCTCTCGCCATCAGTTATGATACCCTTTTTCTTGAAGCTTAAGCCACGTAAGAAGCCTACTGGTGAGAAACCACTTTTACCGGAACCTTGGGACTGAAGTAAACCCTTTCCACTATGACTACCAAATCCTATTGGTCTAGGTGGTATTTGAAGTGAAAGATCTGAGTGATGACCGCTTGTTTCAGGCCTTGAAGGCTTGTTATCTAAGGGTTCCGGAACAGGAGAATTTGCCTGCATTTTATAAGGGTTTAATCAAGTAATTTCTTTAGTAAGCCAACCGAGAACATTCAACGTTATAAATAATTCATATAACACATTTAATAGGTAAAACCGAAAATCGGATTCCTTGGAACCAAATTTGCATTTAGGGTCCAAATTTCGAGTCTTGGCTTGAAGAGGTCACCATTTGGATCTAGAAAAGAAAAAGGTAAACACAAGGGAGATGGAAGTATCCGTGTTTGAAAAATTTCCGGACATGATCCTCTAAATGCATGGTAAACTTAGAAAAAAAAATTGAACACACCCATATCCTATACTCACATTTGAGTCCGAATAATAAAGATTATTAATGTCTTGAGACACAAAAAATAAACATCCTTGATCAAGCATTTACATGATTTTCATTTTGCTTATGAGGATCGCACAAAAACTCACCCACCTGCCCCCCAAGAAAAATAAGACATTTCCCGATGCTACACATACACATGCATGCACGCACCTTGTACACACATAAGACAAAACAATAAACATCCATGACCAAGCATTTACACGATTTCTGTATCATTTATGAGGATCACGCAAAAACTTGCCCGCTACCCCCCTCAAGAAAAAGAAGACATTTCTCGATGCTACACGCGCATACATGCACACACATATGACAAAAAAAAACATCCTTGATCAAGCATTTACTTGATTTCCGTTTCATTTATGACAATCCACACAAAAACTCGCCCACCTACCCCCCCCCCCCCAAAGAAAAAGAAGACATTTCTCGATGCTGCACACACACACATGACACAAAAAATAAGCATCCTTGATCAAGCATTTACACTGATTTCCATATCATTTACGAGGATCATGCAAAAACTCACCAGCCTACCCCCCTCAAGAAAAGGAAGACATTTCTCGATGCTACACACAAGCACGCACGCGCATACCATTAAGGAGATCAACAGTTAAATAGTTTCAACATTCTCAAGAACATGATAAGAAGAAAAAGTCGATTATCCAACGGATGCCTATTTAGTAGCTAATCCAAAATTCATATTTTTACACCTTTCAAATGTATAATTTCATTGAATCTCCACTAATTTACACATGAATTATACATATCTTTCTCACAATTTATGAAGGAAACAAAATCTAGATCAAAATCTTGGAAATTCACAAACCCTAAACAATAAGAGATAATCAAACAAGGAAATCTAAGCATTTAAGTAGTATCTTCAAAAAAGGCTTCAAATACCAGAAAAATAAACTAGTAAAATACACCCTACAACATCGATCAACAATCTCAGATTAAGAAACAAAAACATAAATCAAGCAAAACTAAGAACATAAATTCACACCATAAAATAGATTGAACCCCAAAAAATAAAAGAGTGAAAAATCATTTTCTAAGTACTAATTTAATGAAACATTTAGAAACCCATCTCTGGAAAATGAAGCAGAATATAAATTTCTCCTCAAATCCATATATGAAGGTAAAAAATAAAAAAAGAAAGAAACCTGAGAAGAACCATTTGAAACTCCATTGCTGACAACTTCAGCTGCTTGCATTTTTAGTTCTTGTATAAGCTCACAAGAAACACCCCCCCCCCCAAAAGAAATAAATATAAAAATCAATCGATAAAAATAAATTAAGAAAAAGGAGAATAATTAATGCAACAAAACAATAAGCATGAGAAACGAAGACTCAAAAGACGGGTGCAGACGCAAAGATATACAAAACAATAAATCTGCACATAAATTTTTTAAAAGAAATATATTTTCTTTAATTAATATAATTTTATTGAGGATTTAATTGTAATGCTGGTCGGGTCGGAGTCAGTAAGACTAGGGAAGATGACGACAGAATCGTGTCTGAAAGACAGAACAGCCCGCCTTTTCCTTGCCGTTTCCTCATGTCCTTCTATTTTCTACTTACTCGCGACTATGTGCTCATTCTCTACTCGCTTTATGTCTATGCCATGTCATTTGTGCCAGTCAATTTTTTACTTGGAACTGATTCGTTTCCTTCTTTTTTACGATTTCTTTACATTTTTAGAGTTTTTTTAATTATTTTTTTATTATATTTATTTTAAATTTCTAAAAAAACATATTTTTATATTTTTTTTCACATCACTGGAACATTAGTTTCAAGTGCCTAAACTGGTTACTAATTTTCGATTAAAAATTTTAATTAATTTTTTAATTATTTGATGAGAAAAAATCAATATCTAAATCTATATATTAATATAAAAGTTTTTTTAAACTTTTAAATTTGAAAAATAATATAATCTTTTAAGTTTTAATCCTATAATTGTCTTCTTTGAATATATATAATTATGTTTTTCAAAAAATACTTTTAAGTAAAAAAAGTTAATATTATTTTAAATAGTGAAATAAGTCATTTAACTTTGATCAATTTCTCTCTATATATTTAGACTTGTTTATGGGATGGTCTATTCATCTAAGCTTGAAGATCCGTTTGAAATTTGAAAAGGTTTAGATAAAAATATCAGGTTCGAAAAATGGGTTTTGATAAAAAAATTAAATCCGCTTAAAATATGGATTAGGCTTGAACATTCAAGACTCGAACTAACCCAGCTCGACTTTTTTTTAAGTTTCTAATGTTTTATTATGTTATTTTTATTTATTATGTAATTTATAATACGTAAAAATTAAATCTAATAATTCTAATATAATGTAAATATTAAAAAATGTTAAGATAACTAAATATACAATTTTAATAAATAAAAAAATATATCATTAATTATTAAATTAAAAATAATATAAATATATATTTAAAAATATATGGACGACCCTAAAATAAATTTAGATTAACTATTTATAAATACGGATAGTTTTTGGTAGAATTTTGAATCCATATTTCGAGTCGAGCTTGAACAAATATAACCCAATCCAATACGATCCACAAAGACATCTATATAGATCCATTATTTAAACTTAGATTTTGAAAAATGATAATTGAAAGTATAATCTAAATAACAAATTCCACATGTTGATTATATAATCCAAGGTTCAAAATAATGGACATTTTAAAGTTAGCATGTAAGTAATGATAAAAATTGGTTTAATTTTTTTTTTGAATAATTTCATTATAAGTTCTGATAATATCTATTTTTTTTACACAATGTTTAAAACTATTCATAATCCTTTCTTAACCCATAAATAGAATGATAATGCGCTTCAGCACACTCAAATCTATATATTTTTATATTGATAATAATACTTGTGTTAGTAGAGCTAGGATTGAATCCACAATTATATTTCAATTTATATATATAAAAGTAATAATTAAATAATAGATAAAACAATATATATTAGTAATTATTAGAGCACATTGACACGTGAGAGTGGGGTAGACAAAATGAAAGCAAGTGGGAGAGTTAGGTCCATTGTCACCATCACACATTCATGACTCACTCTATAAATTATTTAGGAAACTTCCTAAATACATACAAATTCCTTTTCTTCTTCTTCTTCTTTTTTTTTTTTTTTTAACCTAATTTCCAACTATTTTTTCCACACAAGTTTCATTATTTTTGAGTGATAATAAATTATTTTATTTTATTTTAATTTTAATTTATACATTTGAATATTAGTTTTAATTTAAGAAATTAAAAAAGTATTGAATCATCGATAAAGTGATAAAAAATTGTGTTCGAATAATTCGTTAGCATCCATCTTGAATTTAATCTTTAAATAATTCATATTTCTTATATAAATAGATTTAAAAAATTATTTAAATTTTGTATAAACAAAGTAGCACTAATTTTTTTTTTAAAATTCTAAATAATTGAAAATAAAATCAATGAATTTTAACTTAGATAAATAAAATTTGATTCTTTTGATTGCTTGAGTTCTTTGAATAATTGAATTTTTTGGTAAAATTTTATTTCCAATTTTTTAATTTTGAGATTGAATAAATTAAATTTTTTTTTTAAAATCAGAACTATTTAATTATGTTAATTTTGAAAGTGAGCAATAAAAGATAATTAATCATGGTGTTAATGTTTTCTGTCAATTATACATAATTTTGATTGATATAATAATAAATTTAACTCTCAAAGTTTACAGATTTTATCAATTTGATAATGAGTTAATAGATTTAACTGGCAACATTTATGTAAATGTATGTGTAAATATTGAGATTAAATTTATTGAATTTTTTAGAATTTAGACCAAATTGACAAAACAATGTAAATTTCAAAAGTTATATTTGTTGTTATACCAATAAAAAATATGTACATTTAACTGAAGACGTTAATGTCGTGATTGATTGTCCTTAAGTGTTCGCTTTCGAAATTGATAGGGATCAAATTACTCCGACTTTTTTCAGAAGAACAAATTTACTCAATTTTGAAATTAAAAAAGATAGGAGAGATTTTTGTACCAATTATTTTTTCATTTAAGTGATTTAAATATATTTTTAATGTTTACAATATAATATTATATAATTTATTAAAAAGCTTGTGATTACATGGTAGTATATGTTCATACTTTCTTAACTCTTTGACAACGCACACACACCTTTCACACACAGGCGCTCGAACCCGAGACTCCTAGGATGAACAACATCTTCTTTTCCACTGGAGTTACTTATTGGGTTCTAATTTGTAGATATTTAGGGATCCCCCAATTTTAATTAAAGCTTTACTGATCGAGGATATGAATTATTTAATCTCCTCTAAATATTAATTTTGTTATCTTTATAATCGATGTTCTTTGACTGTTATCTTCCATCCAAAAAACAAAAAGCGATTAAGTCAAATGTTGAAGGTTAAATATTTAATTCATTTTTACTCAAATTAATTTTTCAAACATAATATTTGATCTAAATTATTACAAATATTCAAAGAATTTAGGGTTTGGACAAATAATTTAACCCAAATTACCCCTCAAATTAGGGTTCATTATTAACATGAAGCCATACCCATAACAGAATCAATGAACTTCATTGAAAAAAGAAAGCTTAATAAAACATTTAGTATTTAAACTTGATATTTTTTCTTAATTTGGTATTTAAACTTTTTTTTAGTTCAATTTAATACTTTAACTTGACACTTTTTCCTAATTTAATATCTAAACTTGACACTTTTTTTAAAAAATTGGTACTTAAACTTTTTGGAGTCCAATTTGGTACTTGAATTTGACTCATTTTCTTAATTTGGTACCTAATTTTTTTTAATATTATTTCGTTAAGCATAGCTCAATACCTATTTTTAACATGTACTTTTTTAAAACTGATAATATTTTTGCAGCATAGCAAAAAAAAATTCAATACTATTATTGTTTTGCATAATTTTTATAATATTTAATAAATTTAGGTATCAAATTGAATCTAAAAAAAAAACTTAGATACCAAATTAGAAAAAATGCCAAGTTCATGTACCAAATTAGGTCTAAAAAAGTTTAGGTACCAAATTAGGAAAAATTGTCAAGTCTAGGTACCAAATTGGGTTAAAAATGGTTTAAATATCAAATTAAAAAAATATATCAAATTCAGGTACCAAATATTATATTAAGCCAAAAAAAAAAAATAGAATTCAAAGACACCTAAAGGCAAGCTATAAAACAAAGGACAGAACAGACTTTAAAACATCATTACACTGTCCTAGAAGAACCTCCATGTGCCTGTGGGTATCATTCAAATACTATGTTTGTGTTGTATTCTTCTGCAACATCATGGATCTTCTTCGAGTAAATCCTCGCAGGTATCGCCTTCTTCGAGTTGTTTCAGCGCCTTCAGGCAGCTGTTGTTGCCTTTAAGAATGTCTACGACCTATCGAAACAAATGAAAGATCTAAAACCTGAAGTTTTTAGAACTTGTTTGGGAAGAAGTTTTAAAATTTTATGCGTAATGGAAGGACATGCCTGACTCATTCGGGGTCGATCCGCTTCGGATGGACATATGCAAATAGAAGCTAGAACTAGAACACGGTTTAGCTGATCGGAGTCGTAGTCATCCCCTAGAGATGGATCGACAAGTTGTTCGATCTTGTTTTCTCTGATCAAAGGGTTTGCCCGCAAGGATTCGTATAATGAAGTTTGAATCATTAGGGAATACTCGGCCTAGCGGATATGATAGTGTAGTTCTAAGTTCAAGAAACCTACCCACATAACAAGGCTTTTCTGTGAACTATCGAGAGCTTGCCTCCCGGTAACAAGTTCCAATAGCACTACCCCGAAAGCAAAGACATCCGTTTTTTCGTTCACTATGCCGTGCAAGAAGAACTCGGGAGGAAGGTAACTGTCACGACCGGAATTTCGTTTAAATTTTTTATGAACAACAACGAATTTTAAGGCTCGGAAATCGAGTGGTATTCGAAATTACAAACCCGAATGTGCCTTCTACTTTAGTGACAATGTGATGAGTCCATTGATCAGGTAACCACTTTGAAAGACCAAAATCAGATATCTCCAATTCCATTGGAAATTCAACCTTTATATATATGTGTGCATATGATGAATGTTTCATACATGTTAACGGTTTGACATGTACCTGAGCGTCGAAGTCCTCTGAAAGCAATATGTTTGCAGGCTTGATATCTTTATGGATGATTCGCCGCTGGCAACCTTCGTGAAGATAGCAAAGCCCTTCGGCAGCCCCGAGTGCGATCTTGAATCGAATGCACCAATTTAGCTTCTCCTTTGAGCCTGTATATGCATAGCAAAGAAGTTGAAATGCTAGAACATGTGAAGAAATCCGAAGCTAGAGGTGTCGGAATAACGACCCTAAAGTAATGAGGCCAAGCTTCCATGAGGAGACAATTGAAGAACAAGGTGCATCCCTCCATCAACTCCGTACCCAATCAATTGAGCAATATTTGGATGATCGACATGAACTATAATCCCGAGCTCAGACAAGAAATCCACTGTCATCTCTTCGGGTGAACCTCTGGTTAGTCGCTTGATGGCAACGAACTTTCCTCTTTCAATCTCCCTTTATAAACTTCTGCATACCCTCCTCCTATCAAATTTTCTTCAGGGAAAAAAAAAGAATGTGAATAAATGTTCGTCATCCTCTGAGGCAATACGGGAACATAAAACCAACGAATTGAGATTCACTAACCGCGACTGAAGTTATCGGTCGCTTCCCGAAGCTCCGACAACGAGAAGTTCTTCCAGGAAGATTTAAAACAGGAGAGTTCAGCATCAAGAGATGGAGAAATTTTTGGAACAATGTCACCTTTGATTCTTTTCTTCTTTCTTCGAGTGAGCTTCGGTTTTATAGGCAAGCCTTGAGAAGCAACTCCTTGTCTCTTTTTCCGTGTCCGAAAGAAATCACGCCAGTGAATGCTGACGTTGGATTTCGAAGTCCGTCGACGAAGAGCTGGCATCAGGAAGCGGTTCGGATTCAACAGATTCTATTTCTACCGACGCCATACTCGAATCTATAGATTCTTCTTCACTTGAACAATCCTCAAGAGTATCATCCGTCGGAGACGGCTCATCTACCGCCCTCTCTTTTTCGGCAGTCAACGATGCCTTCAAATCTAACACGACACACATTTCTAACATTAGCACAACACAGCTAAAAATCGACATTAAAGAACACAGAAACGCATACGGTGAGGTGAGATCTTTGTCGAAGAAACCAGCTCGATGCCGTCTTCCCATCTTTAGGAAAGGCTTTTTGAACTTTTCATTGACAGTTTTATTCGAGCTTTTGTTATCAATGGATTTTTCAATGGGGAATAAAATAAAAAACTTAACTAATGCAATCAAATACATTACAAATTCATTTGAAGATCAATAAACAAACAAGAACTCAAAGCAGCAAATCAAAAGTAAATCATGAAGAAAACCAGATATGATGAGTAAAGTACCATGAATGAGGAGAAAGTTGTTGGGTATCTTCCATGGCGTTTTCCTCAACCAGCAAATGAATTGAAGAGATAAAGAGAGGGAGAATTTACATTGGCAATGATTGAACAAAAAGCGACTTTACATTGACAATGATTGAACAAAGGATCCATGTCTTTTTATTAATTAATTAATTGTTTTGGTTTTAAAGATTTACCTTAATTTTGTTCTTGAAAGTGGGTAATTTTTTATCAGTTTCTTCTAAATTTTAATCCATTTTTAGCAGGTGGAAAATCTAGAAAAAGAAAAAGGAGAAAAAAGGAGAATCTTTTTTTATGTTTATAGTTAGCGAAAGTTAAGGAAAGTGGAAGGCTTGTAAGAAGCACCTTTAATGGCGGCTGTTATGGTAACGCCTCCTTTGTTCAGTTTCTGACACGTGGAATTGTAAGTATTATAATAAAACATTAAAAAGGTTAAATTCTGCTATTAGTCCTTGTAATGTTTCAAATGTTTTATTTTTTTCTTTTCGTTTTTCAATTTTACCCAAAAAAATGGATGGAGAGACTTTCGATTTTTCCATCTTTCTTACCAAACACATCTATAGAAATTGGAAAGAAAAATTAGCGTGGGAAGAAGGTTAGAAGGATGATCCAATTTGAGGGTTTGGGTATGTGTATCTACTGGTATTGAAGTTAGAAAATTGATGAAAGCAAGCATTGAATCCATTGATGGCACCCCTTTTGATCTCAAGGAGCTTGATCTTTTGCCATGGAACTTTTGAAGGTTGGAGCAAAAGGTACTCTGGTCATTGTTACAACTGGGAGCAAAAGGATAAATTTTCCTCGTCTGCTTATCTTGACGTTCAAGAAATGCCTTGAGTTGATTGAATTGCCACAATTTCCGACCCTTGAAAACCTTCGAATTTGGACAAGGAACAATGCCTCGTTTCTAAGTCGTCGTGATATCGGTTCACTCGAGATCCATGGCCTATCTAGCTTGAACAAAATTCCCATTGGTTTGTTGCAATATCAGACTCACCTCGAGGAGTTGACAATAGCATCCTTACCCGAACTCGTGTCTTTGTTGAACCAGCTAGGTAAATTTTCCTCGTCTGCCAATCTTGACATTCAAGAAATGCCTGAGTTGATTGAATTGCCACAATTTTCAACCCTTGAAAACCTTTGAATTTGGACAAGGAATAATGCCTCGTTTTTAAGTCGTCGCGATATCGTTTCACTCGAGATCCATGACCTATCTAGCTTGACAGATTTTCCCATTCGTTTGCTGCAAAAACAGACTCACCTTGAGGAGTTGACAATAGGCATCCTTACCCGAACTCATGTCTTTGTTAAACCAGCTGGATAAATTTTCCTTGTCTGCGAATCTTGACGTTCAAGAAATGTCTTGAGTTGATTGAGTTGCCACAATTTCCAACCCTTGAAAACCTTCGAATTTGGATAAAGAACAATGCCTCGTTTCTAAGTCGTCGCGATGTTAGTTCATCCGAGATCCATGACCTATCTAGGTTGACAAATTTCCCCATTGGTTTGTTGCAAAAGCAGACTCACCTTGAGGAATTGACAATAGGCATCCTTACCCGAACTCAAGTCTTTGTTGAACCAGCTGGATAATCTTTCGATGGTTAAACACTTGAACTTCAATGGTTGCAAGAAGCTTGAAGACATTCCAGAAGCATTACAAAACTTAAATGCTTTAGAGAGTTTGATTTTGCGTGGCTGCAACAGTCTTTTTTCGTTTCCTGGTAATGGATTCCGTGGCATAACTTCACTCATGCATGGGACACATCTCGAGGAATTTTGTCCCGTTGACTGTCCGACGTTGGATTCCTTACCGGCAGAAATCCAGCGTCTAAGCGCTCTTCGAATGTTGACAATTAGTTGGTGCAATGGATTAACTTCTGTTCCGAACCAGATAGAACACCTCACCTCACTCTCCAAGTTGAAACTGGAAAGTTGTCCTAATTTGCTCGGCCTTCAATTAAGCTTTCCTTGAGGATATCTATGAAAGTTTAGATCGATTTTAAAGTTTACTTAATTTTATTTGTCAAAAAATAAAAAGAAAAGAATAATCTACATGAATCTATCAAAATTTGGAAATGATGGGAAAAAAATTTGTTTTGAATTTAAAGAATTCAATTTATGTTTAGATTTGATTAAAAATATAATATTTTATATTGATTAATTGGACCCAATTTTAGTTTCAAAATTAGATTATGTTCAAATCGAGATTTGATTTCGTTTTGAGTGAAATTTAATTTAAGAATCATGTGAATAGAAACAAAAAACTTAATTTATTTTGTGGGCAAAAATTATGTTTTTGCATTGAAGAAAAAGATAAAGAGAAAAATAAAGGGGAAGACAAGGAGAAGAAAAATAAAAAATTAAATTATTCAAAAAAATAAAAGTATAGAGATTAGTTGTGCAATTTAACCTAAAATTTTAGTCTAATATGATAAAGTAACGAGCCACATCAGATTGTTGTTATGCCATTAACGGAAATTAATGATTCATTGACCAAAATGTAATTTAATCCATAAATAAGTGATTATTTTTATAGTTTACTCTAAAAAAATAATATTGATGGACCTAGAGGAAATCATTTTGCCATTTATAAATATGGAAGGGGTGAAATTTAAAGTCTATATTTCAAGCTAGACTCACCAAGCTAATGCAATTTATATATCATATATTAATACTATGCATAAACTCAACTTGAATATAATTGAAAACCTTTAGACTAAATTCAAATAATAAAAAAATTGCAAAAAAAAGTTCAATTCTTCTCATACGAATTGATATTCAACAAGACGAATATACGAAAATATAACACGAATACATGAATACACAAATTACCAAGTTTATTATAGATAATGGTTTCATAAAACTACATATACTATCCACAAGAAACACCAATCAAGGCTACACAATGAAACTAAAAAAAAAGGAGGTCTAAAAATAAATATTCAATAATGTTTAGGCTAGTAAGGGGAATTTTCAATTGAAAATTTGTTATGTTTCTCATGATAAAAGTAACAAGTAAATTGGTTGGCTTTTCATTCCTTGAACATCTTTCAGATGATACAAAAGCACATACATTGCTGGAATATATGGCCAAAACTGGTGAACATCAATGCCCTAAGCCTCAAATGTGTTTTGGGAACAGAAGATAACTAAATAGTTGAACATACCTCGAAATCTCCAATTATGTCAACCCCAAAACACGACAGTTGCAATTAGCAATCTTAAAGAGTGTTTTAACAGCCAACTAGCCAAATAAGTTGAACAGAAGGAGCCTTTTTATGATTCCATTGAAGCATCGCCTTCAGGAAGGCCAAAAATGCGGAGGTTACAATCCATTGATCCTGCTGCCAAGTACTTTGCATCTGAACCAAATTTGACACAAGTTGCTCTACCTGCAAATACAGGAGAGTAATGCACTTCAACTTCTGCTGGCTATCAGGTAATTATAGTAGAGTGCAATGTTAAAAAAACCAGACCTGTTTATTAATGTTAATGGTATGATCTTTCATATAAAACAAGTTGAGGTCTTGTTAGTTAAAAATAAAATTTTGAGAAATAACACATAAACCCTTATTTTTCCAGTGGAATTGGTTTTTTGTCGTACCACACAAACAACAGGTTCCTGGTTCAACCATTCCAGCTGGCTGGTAAGAGTTTTTTTTTTGTTTTGTTTTTTAATTCACTGATAGAATGAGGGAACAGAAGACAAACCTGTGCCAGATAAATCAGGTAAAGTTTTGATGCAATTCCATTCTGCTTTGATACTGCCGACTTGGTACACTCTGGAAGCACAAAATTAAATTAGCATCCACCAAATATCACAAGAAATGAAATTTAGAATGTCTATTGACCATATAACAACATAATCAGACAATCTCTAGCCAGGAAAATAAGCATTCTATTTAAATGTCGTAATACAACAGTCTACACTGAATTTAAGTTTTGGTTCCAATAAACTATATACCAAGATTTGCAGACCCTAAGAGCACCTACCTTACATCCGAGCCAGCAATTGCAAGGTAACTCCCACTATGGTCGAAATCCACTGAAAATACAAAGAATAGTATTAAAGCTGCTGCTAGATAAAGCTTTTCACAATTAAAAACTTTGATCACAAGAAAGTAAAGCTTTATTCGTTTACAATCCCCCCCCCCCCCCGGCTCAAAAGCTGCCAATGTGAGAAGCACGGAGTATATGGGAAAAAAATACTTTCGAAGACAAAAATGGAAGCCAAAAAAAACACCATCATATATCTCGCTTGCTCCCAAAAGGGAGCCAATAGGAAACAAGCTAATAAGCCAGGCACATCTGTTACCAAGATGTTACATACCAGAGTTTGTTGGTGCATCTTGATCATATAATTCAAATGACCGGAAATTTTTTAATTTGCGCAGATCCCACAACTTAACACCATCATGCGCTGCAGTCTGGAGTTAAAACATAAATCAGATTGCATAATTCAAGGCCATCAACGTAATGTGCATATTTTATTAGGTGCTTACTGCAAGGAAGTAACCATTTTCTGAGAAAGATATGGCCATTATTGATCCGGTGTGTCCATCAAAGTTGGCAACATTTCCCTGAAGGATCATAAAATAGTTGTTTCATAAAATGGAGCACAAAAACAGTATATGAAATTCGAAAACATAAGTTCAGGTCTCATATAACATGGTTTCTATATACCTGACTGTTCACATCCCAAATTCTAACAGTGGCTTCAGTGGTGCCTGTTCCGAGGATGAGACCATCAGGATGAAAAGCAGCAGATGTATAGCCCATTGAATTTGAAGGGTCTTCAACCTGTAGAAATAAAAAAACTGACTCATATTATAGGATTTCCACTTCAAAATAAATGAAACAAATACCTTAAGTTCAATGAAAGAGAAAATCATTTTACCATCGCCCTACCACTAAAGAAAACTGTGGCTACATATTTCCTTTGAAAGTAATAAAGAAAATGGTGAACATGGCATTTGCAGTCAATTAGGAAGATTCAGATTCTAACATAAATTACTTCAAATTAACAACTGACTAATCAATGCATTTACTTCACAAGCTATAATTTACATATTCACAGTAACTGAAAACCTTACAGGATGGATAGAATGATTAGGACCTGTGTCAAGCATAAGCCAGAGGAAAGATCATAAAAGCACCATGTTGAGTCAAGGGAAGCAGTTACGAAGTAGTTATTTGTAGCATGGACAGTGACAGCTTGCACCTGAAAGAGTAGAAGTTAAATTTATTTGGATTTCCACAAGGCAGAAAATAAACAAGAATAAGAATTTGATAATCATAGTATTCAGACTATTTAGATTTGAGCATATATTCACCTCAGCAGTATGATCCTTCAAAATATGCCAGCAGTCACAGTTTCCATCTTCAGACCCTTGCCAAATACGTACGGTCTGAAAAAATTGAAAGACCAATCAAACTGTGATGCAAGCTAAAACATTAAAAAGAAATTGTAGTAGTTTATTAAGGTTAAAAAAATACAGAGTAGTTTAGTTATGCAAGTTAAAATTTAAAGAAATAATGTAAGATTAAACCTGACATAAGGAACACAAAAAAGAACAAAAACTGGAACTTGTGGGACTTGAAAAATTGGCTTACCTTATCTGCTGATCCACTTAAAATTACATTGCTCGGAGCTACAAATTTTACACTTGTAACCTAAAAAAGAATGGAGTCAGAGAATAAAAATTTAAAAGAAAAATGTAAACAGCATCCCTTAAAACTACAAAAGAAACTGAATAAACCTTCTTAGAGTGGCCACTTAGCGTTGATAAGATCACTCCAGATGTTTGGTCAAAGAGTACAACACTTGAATCAATTCCTCCTGTTGCAACAATGTCCTAAACACCAGATGTAAAAGAAAGTAAATGAACAAGCTTTGAAGAATAGAGAAACATAAGAAGTAGAGGCTATTCCAATTACATTTAACATTCTCATCTATAAAACAGATTTCTATAACTATAATATACACTAGTCCAGTGATTTTAGCATCTGCTAGGCATTTTATACTCCCCTAAAGCAGAAGAATGCAGTCAGTAGACTAGAACCTAGCACAGGTTTTTGGGTCCCACATGGTCGACCAATGTGGCCTTCAAAATGTAGGAAAATGTAGGAAATTGCTAGTCTAACATCACATGGATGAAAAATAAAATAAAATGAGCTCAGCCATCATCTTGGTAATCTCTTTAACAGGATTTCCAAATTTAACATTCAAACCTTGTTGCTAACAGATCTATTTCCAATTTCCTTAATTTTGCTGATAAATATCAAGTCCACTACATGCAACATCCAAAGATAACTATGTCCAGCCTAGTAAAATGAAGGAAAGAATGTAGTTACATGAAAAGGATGATTTTAAGGAAAATACACACCTTTGAAAGATTGATATCAATTGAAGAGATCCCTGGTTAATTTGTCTTATGAAGGGGATGGCTAGAAAGTTGGGTGTACCTCTCCAAAACATCAACGGGAGCCAATGTTGGAGGTATCTGAAAAGAGATCACATTGAAGAGATTGATGGAGAGGATAGAAAGACAATGTATAGATATTGTCAACAAAGAGATAGTCGGAATTACTCGAGATAAACTGAATGAAGAGTACCTGGTGCTTTTTACGCTGTTGTGACAGAGCTGCATTACATTCGGTCAACTCAGCAATAATACTCTCAGAAACCCCAGGGCGCATTTGCTTTGAACCAGGGCCCATATCTCCATCCTCAGCAACTATGATCACAGATATAGATCTCAAATAAGATACCGAATTAGCTAAAGATATATAACATCAATGAACAGTATACTGAGAAAGAACCTCGCTTTCCATTGCTAAGAGCAGAAACATTAGCAGTAGCAGCCAATGCTGGCAAGGGTGCCTGCCTCTCTGCCTGTGCAAGCAAAGATCTGGCTTCATCCCTTTCCTTTTTAAGTCTTGCAATCACTCGGCAGGCAGCATCATGCTGTAAAAAATATAGACAGAACTACATTATAATTTGATAAAAACATAAAAGGACTAGGAAAAAAAAGGGGGGGGGGATCATTGGGTGAGCTAAAACACAATATTCTTTTATTATCAGATTTCACAACATGATGGATCAAAAAAAGATATTTTCAATCACTTAAGTTCAGAGATGAAAGTAAATATCTTAAAAACAAAGCATCCCCAATGAAGAAACTGCAACACACACTATACAATACATCAAAAGTCAAGGCTAAAAATAAAAGACTTTTATACAGCCATTGAGCTAAATTACTCAGCTTCTTAATGTTAAAAGGAATTAAACCACTGGCAAGACTATAAATAAATTTTGACAGAAAGATCTAACACCACATAATAAAAAAGATTTTTTGCTTAAATCTAGAATAAAAGTAACTAACATATAAATATCCTGGTCTTTCTAATGCAATGGTTTAACATAACATTAAAAAACTAATCAATTAAAAGGTTTATATGAATGTCAAAAGATCAACAGAATCCTAAAACCTTATTGTCATTACCTGGTAGAGTGCATGACTCAGCTCCTGCCTAGCTGTATGTAACTGCTGCTCTAATGCAAAATTGGATAGCATTAAAGCATCCCATTCCTGCAATGAGCAAAGTAATGCAACATCAGAAGCAAAACACTAAAGCAAATCAACATAAACACAACTAAATTTATCTGTAAGTTTTGCTTTGGTAACAAATAGCTAAAAATAAAGCTTCAAAGTTTGACCTCTGTAGCAAAACTGACAATGGAATTATTACAAAATCACAAAGAACAAGTGAAAATCTCCCACTTACCATGCATAACAAAAAAGAAGGATGGTCTCAAAACTTGAAAGTATGCAATGCTTTATACTAATTCATACATAAGGGGGAAAAAGAATACTCAAGGGATATATGAATCAAGAAAAACATACATTCTGAAACATTCCAAACATCCCGGGAATGCTGGCCGCGGTTAAGGCTTTAGGTTTTACAATCTGCATCAAACAGCATAGAAACAAATAAATTAGCTCAAAAGAAGTAATAGAAACAAGTGCTGGTAATAAGGAAAACAACCAAGAATAAAAATCACCTTGCCGGTTTTGACCGGGACTATGTCGTCCATAGTAAGTGGATCTCCGGTAACTGGACACTTCCCATAATCCTAATGAAAACAGCAAAAACAAAATATTCTATTAGACGTTGCAGCTAATTCATCCAAATACTAAGGAAATAATGTTAAACCACAAAATCAAACATAAAACCTAAGACACTTTTTTTTTTTAAAAAAGGGCGTAAAATTATAAAGAGAAGCCAAACCGCAATGTGTCGCTCGATTAAGCGTTTCTCGTAAAGCAAACCGGACTTCTTGGAGACGACGGGCTCTTCCGGCATTTCGCCGGAGACTGTACGGACAATCAAAACCTCTCAGATCACCAAAAAATACAAAAACAAACGTTTAAAGATAAAGATAAGTAAAGAGAGAAAGGAAGAGCTTACTTGAACAGTTCATTGTGAAAATGAGGAATTCAGGGTTTGAGCTTCGTTTTAGGGTCTGAAATTCGATAGCCAAAAAGCAGGCCGCTACCAGCAGCCAGCCAACCAGCAGCTAGAAAATAGTGAGAAAGAAATAGACAAATCAATTTTTTTTTTTTTTAGTACCTGTAATTTTATCAAATTTGTGATTTAAATTTTTTTTTTATATATTTTACTTTATTACCATGAGATTTTTTAAGGTAAACTACACCCAAATCTACTAAATTATTAGTATGTTTTAAGTTTTAATCACTTAACTTCAACGATAGATATAATAGATCAATACTTATTGACAAGTAAACAAATATACATTTGATCTAAGTCAATTTAACAATCGAAGATAAAAAATCTGTTCGTATTTAGATTCTCAAATTTGTGATGTTCAAAATTCATGTATTAAAATCTAAAAATAAAAAATATAGAAACTATATTTTAAAATTTCAAAAAAAAAATTATGACATATTTAAGCTTAAGTTAAAGCTCGGAATGTTTGAAAATTTAAGTTAAAGACGATGCTAATGTAAATTACTATCACACGCACACGCACACTACAAGCAAGTAATTATTTATATTGATTTCGAAAATTATTTTAAATTTTTAAATTTTAAAAAATAAATAGTAAAGTGAAAGATATATATATATCCCTTTCCATATTTAAGAAATAAAATTACAATCATATATTTTTTTGAATAATTTGATTATAAATTCGGATCATATTTAATTTTTTTAAATTATCTATAATCCCTCTCAATTTATAAGTAAGAAAATAACGTGTTTCAATACATTCGAACCCACGTATTTTTACATTAACAATTAAAATTATATATTTTAATTTCACACGTATATTTGAAGTATGAAAATCGAATGGAAGAGTTAAAAAAGGGAAGGTTTTACAAGGTGCACTACATGACTTGGAGCGCAAGGTACTTAGATTTTTCGTATTATATCTTATAAATATATAAAAGAAGTTTAAAAGATGGAACACATCCATCTCGAACGTATACCTATATCCCGCATTACTACGAAATTTGATTCATAGGTTGTTTTTATTATCATGCAAGGAATCCAAGCCTTTCCCCATTCTTCTTGGCTAAACGAATCAACCCTTGCCTTTGCTTCGCATCAGCCCCTATTGATTTGCAAAATTCAGTAATTACCTGAATTTCATATTAAATAACTACCATCAGAATCAATTAACACATCATAATTAAACATTATGATACACAAATCCGTAATTTGATAATCAATAAAATTCACATGTGGTGAAACTCGAATTTAAAAAATCAAAATTATTATGCCTAGTAAAAATATCATGAAAGGGTTTGTACTAAAAATCGGATTGCATTTTGCCATATTTACTTTAAAAAAAAAAAAACAAATTAGTAACTATACGTTAGATCAAAAAACAAATTGAACATTTCTATTAAAAATTTGATCAATATCTATTGTTAAAAACTGTCATGGATGACAAAATAATCAAATACTTCATGTTGATATATAGAGACTAGTTTTTAACGGTAAAAATAAGCAAAATTATTAGCAAGAGTCTCAATTTCGTACTTTGATCTAACATATAACAATTAAATTGTTTAATAGAAGAAACAAAATGTAACATGACTCTTAATATAAAAATATCCGTGGTATTTTTTTACCTTTTAAGGTATCAACTTTGCGTTTAAATTAGAGCTTCAATGAACACGGTTTGAACTTCTCAAGGGTGAAGCCAACATTTTTTTTTAAAGTCCGAAATTAAATTATAATTTTTACAATAGTAAAAACACAATTTAATCATTTCAATCAACTATATCATTATATTTTTAATGGATTAAATCAAATTTTTATCATTTTTAGAGCTAAAATACAATTTTATCCTTACTAATTTAAAATTTTATAAATTATAAAAAAATCTAAATGAAAAAATTTTCATTTTAAAGGAGTTGGGATCCTATCAAACCCCTAGCTCCGCCCCCGAACTTCTATGTTATTTGTTTTTTTTTTTTTTCTTTTTGTGTAATTCCATAATCCTTCTACAATACATAAATAAGAAAATAACATATTTTTGTACACGTAAATATACGTTTTCCTACATCGACAATAATGATTCGTATTAATATTTAAATATATAAAAATGACAAAAACAACTCCTTAATAACATAAATTATTTTGTAAAATAATAGTTTTTTTAAATTCTCTAATTAAATTCATATTCAAAGACACTAATTCAATTTCTTTAATAAATCAACTTGGAAATCTTATTTATTTAACACAATAAACAAAGCATAAATGATTAAAAACCGAACCTAAGAGTGCAAGGCAATGGCTTTTCCTCTGAGCTGATTGAACCTTTTCTTGCCAATGATTTGACGAGTAAGAACCACAAGCGGAGCGAACAATCCTTTCCCTTCATTAACGTTCTTCATCATAGGCTTTGATCTAACAGGTTTCCCAACTCGAACCTGGCTCCGAACTGAGTTAACCAACGAGTCGGAATCTGAAGAAGAAGAAGAACCCCAACTTCCGTAGAAGGAAGTTCCTAAACCTGATTTAAACCCAGTTGCCGAAATCGAAACAGCCATTGGGACAACCAGTGCATGTGGCGGCTATTCAAAGAAGTTTGCGAATTAGACGAAGCTTGATGGGTTTTTCTGTATGTGAAAGAGGGGATATGAATATCTTTTTGGTGAAATTTCCAGAACCTTTGGTGTTTTCCATTCTTTTTTTGTTAAAGCATTAGCAGCCACATATTCTGGTTTGGCCTGAATTTAACCAAAAAATAAAAATATTAAAATTTTGGTTTAATTGATTTGTTCAATCAATTTTTTTATTTGATTTAATCAATTTGTATCAATCTTTTAGTTAATCGGTTCAATATCTTTCTCCGAATTAATATCATGATTAATTTTCAATTCAATTAATTCGATTGATCTATCAAGTTTGATTCAAATATTTATGCATTGAGAAAGGAAACACATATAATAATTATATGATCAATGGTTTGTTGACCCATAAAATCCACCCAAGTTCGAGTTTTCGAGGAGCAAATGGTAGGTCTTTCTTTGGATAGCTCTTTTTGGACCTAATGTGTGGTGCAAATATGTTTTTATTCTGTATGTAAATATTAACCTTCTAATTGTATAGTATTAAAAAAAATTATAAGGTCAACGAGTATGGTTGGGTTAAATCTACCTTGGGCTTAAATCCATCATGAGAGTTATATCTGAATATATTCTAAATTTTAATTTTATTATGGTTTGTATTAATTTCATTCTGAGTTAATCTATTATTTGATACATAAGTTTAATTTTAATGTTCAATTTGATATCTAAAACAAATAACATTACGTGACTCAATTTATATTTGGACGTATGCTCTAATACCAAATTAAGATAAAAAGTATCAAATAGAAAAGAAATTAGATATCAAAATAAACATTGAAGTCAAATTTAAGTATGAAATAATATATTAATCGTCAAATTCTAATTATATTCATACATGTATTATTTATAATGTTAAAATACGCTATAAGTCTTTGGACTTTTTAAAAATTTAGAATTTAGTCTTTATACATTTATTTTAAAGAATTTTGTCGTTTTATTTTTCAGATTTTAAAATTCAAGTTCAATTGTTTGTACTTAATACTGTTAATTTATTTATTAAATTTCTTGATATTTTAAAATTAATTAAAAAACTCACTTAATAGCCATGTAATTAAAAAAATGACATTGTATTTAACTTGAATTTAACAAAAAACCATTAAGAGTATTAATAGTTGAATCTGAATTTTGAAATCTGAAAAAGTCGATGGCCTAATTTTTTGAAAATAAATATAGAAACTTAACTCCAAATTTTTAAAAAGCACAAAGATTTATACCATATTTTAACCATATTTATAATGGTAAATTATAAAAATATTCACTTTTATTTGCCTCAGATTACATTTTAATCACTTATATTTGAAATTTTACGTTTTAGTCACTTACGTTATCGTTTTGTTACGAAGTAGTCACTTTGTCATTAAGTTTCGTTACTTTCCTCATGCAATCTTACATGATAGTCTAAATGAGTTTTAAATGTGAACTTGAATGTTCAATTGGGATGAAAATAATTTTTTCAGTTAAAATGGAAAAAAAAAAACTAAAAGATAAAAGAGAAAGGCAATTTTACTTTTTCAGTTCAAGGTGTAATTAATTTATTTTTTTCAATTAATTAAATTTATTTAATTAAAAACCTATTCTCATCGCACTTAGACATCCAAGTTGACATTTAAAATGCATTTGGATTGCCACATAGGATTGTCGTTAGGGAGATAACGGAGATTAACGGCAGAATGACCACTTTGTAACAAAATGATAACGTAAGTGACTACAACATAACATTTCAAACATAAGTGACTAAAACATAATCTGAGGTAAATAAAAGTGATTATTTTTGTAGTTTACCCTATTTATAATTATAGGTACCAAATCAGGGACTAAAATCAGAATTATACCGAAAAATAAAAAATGAAATTGAAAAAGTCAGCTCTACTGATCCGACCAAGAAGAGCAAAATTCCCATTGCAACCCACCACCATCATCGATTCATCAAAAATAATCCCCAACTCCAAAATCCAACAATGGCTTCTCTGGAAACCCATTTGTTAGCAAGTCTCTTCTTTACCCCAATTGGCATCCGTCGTTTCCTTTGTTCATCATCCCATTTCTTAAAAAACCCATCTTTATTCAAATCAAAACCATGGTATTTCTCCAATCCCAAATGGAAAAACTTAGATCTTTACATCCTCGCCGTTGCTCTTCCCCTTGCTTCTTTTGCCGAAATCTTCATTTTCTCATCACTTTCAGGCCATCCCACGTATCGTTTCTCCTTCTTCCAACAATTCTCAAGCCTTTCTCTGTTTTGGATACTCATTATTTTCCTTGTTCTTTACGATTCCCTTGATCATCTCCTTGTTAATGAAAGTTTTATCTTTGTTTACGCTTGTATAGCTTTTCTCGTTGAGTATTATTTCATTGGTGTTGGTATAACAGGTCTTGGTACCATCGTTTATGACCTCCTTGCTCAATTAACCCTCTTTTGTGCCGCTTGTTGCTTGGTTTTGTCTGTCAAAAGAACAGCTTTTTTTGCTGAGTTTTTGCTGTGTTTTGGATTGGTTTTTAAAGGGACTTGGTTATTACAAACTGGGTTATGTTTATACACTGATGCTTTTGTTTTCAAAGGGTGTACGAAAATGGAAGTTTTGCCTCGTAGTCCTAATGCTGATGTCCATTGTGAGCTTGAAGATGATAGTATGAGAGGTGTGGCTTTGGTGAATCTTCTGTTTGCTGTTCATGGGATTTTGATTATGATTATCAGTGTTGTTGGGTTTGGGATTTTGTCAAGCTTTAAGAATTTGAGGTGTGAAGACAAAAGTGGTCCATTGTTGGCTCAGCTTGAATCTACAGATAATTTATTGATGCGCCCTGTTCATGAACTTGAGATGGAGTGAAATGTGTAATTTTGTGTATGTTTTTTTGAACCCTCAACTAGTCTTAGTACATATATTACCTCTTTGAAGACTTATCAATTTTGATTATATACATACATTTTTCTTACTTGTTAATCGTTACTTAACCATGGAATTGGATTGCCTCTCTGGTTGATTTGATCTTATTGTTATTGTTTGTAGTCAAATTTTCTTTATTAAGCTATGTTGATACTAAGTACTCCAACCAAGGTGAAAGTACCGTTGAGTTAGATTACATTTTGTCCCCTATACTAAAAAATGAGCAAATTAGAGGGGGCAAAATGTAATCTGACTCATCAAACAAGGACCTCCATGGCACTTTTACCCCCAACAAAGTGGAGAAGATGGTGGTGATGTGGTCCGGTTCACTAATGTAGGGTGGAGAGCCGAATGGTGAGGCTGAAGGACGTTGAATCGAGGAAGAAGGAAGAGAATGACTTAGAGAATCCCTTTGTCTCATAGTGCCACATGGTGGACCGTATAGGTGTGCGGATCGATCAAAGGTCAGTGATTAGATGCCAAACGAGCCTTGGTGAGACAAAGGATGACCTGCTATATAAGATTGGGCACACTAGAGAAGGGGATTCTCTTCCTTCTTCCTCATCTCGACCTCCTTCAGCCTTACCATTCAGCTCTTCAACCTAGACGAAGGAACTGGATCACATCACCATCATCTTTTGCTCCTTGGTGGTACTTAGTACCAACGAGTTATGTTCATATAGGTAATATATATATATATATGTATTGCATGCATGTATGGTATGAATTATACCTCAAAAAGTTGTGAACAAGACAATAATACTTATAAACTAGGTACTTCATAGATAACATCCATCCAGTCTACAGAAGTGCAAACGTTATGGACATTAAATTGTTTGCTTATTCTTGCATTGCAAACATAGCCATAATAAACAAACGTTGGGAGTAGGGAGATAGGTTGTTCTTAACACTGGCATGTGGTGATCATTTTGTTTGCTTCTTTGGATCAATGTTCAACCACACTTTGTTCAATCATCCATGAAGGAATATGCAGAAGGGAAACCTTTGTATGGATCTCCGAGTGTACCGAAATTTCCGGCCCGCGAAAATACAACCTGCAATCACATACACAAAGGGATTAATATCTTAGCTTTAACATCTTAGGTTCGCATAGCATTAACAGACATGTATGGAGTTTTACCTGGTAATCTATAAGGGTTCCTGTCTTAAAACCGGCAGCGCAGTAATCGAAATAATATTCCCATGTCCTCATGAACTTCTCGTCGAACCCCAGAGCTAGAACTTTGCTGAGGAGGAAAACAAAATATGTTAGTTTTCATTGAACCCCAAACACGATTTTCATGCGAATCAAAATCGGCACAATATGTAGGTACCTTATGTTTTCCAGGAAAAGTTTTCTCCACCATCTCAGTGTGTGATAATAACTCATTCCTATATTTTCCACATGCTCAACACTGCACTCATAATAATACTTGGTCAATTTGTATTGTAGAACAAAGGACAAAGCATGACTGATTTGTCTAAACAACAATGGATGTTACCTGAATCTTGTTGCAGCAGCCATAGCTGATAAATTCCTATCCAAAGAAAGCAGGGTTCCACCAGGGAATATATATTCCTTTAGAAAACCTGCTGTTTGCTGGATTTCTTTGGAAAGCTCCTCTGGGATAGATATGAACTGAAAAAAAATACAAAAAAAGAAGACCACTCTTGAACATTAATGGAAAAAAAAGCAATGAAGAACAGATAATTGGAGTTTTGAAGTTACTATAAAAGCTAATAAAGGCAAAAGCACTATTTTCACCATTTTAACATTACCTGAAGAACAAAAAGTCCATCTTCTTTCAGTAATTGGTCACAGCATCTGTAAAACTCCTCAATATATTCTTCACCAACATGTTCTACCATCTCTCTAAAGGATATAATTGCAAAATATTAAAAACTAAATGACATATCATTACTAATTATAGTTAACTGACGGAATTTATAACTTACACAGATATGATTCTGTCAAATTGGTGTTCCTTAGGTAACTGGCGATAGTCACAGAGAAGTATTTTGATGTTATCCTGAGAATGAAAACTTGTTAAATATGGGAAAAGAAGGTGCAATTTGGTTTTTCACTAAGTCTAAAAGAACAAGAAGTTTGCACACAGAAGCCATTTTCAGACATGGATACCTCGAGTCCAGCTTCCTTCACTTTTTCTTGAGCATATTTCAGTTGCTGTTCTGATAGAGTGATGCCAGTATATTTGCATCCTGTTCTTTTCACAGTTTCAATAGCTAAGCTTCCCCAACCGCACCCAATGTCGAGAACTTCGTGCCATTTCTCTATCCTTGTCTGTATGTACAGAAAACAACACAATCAAATAAATGATCATATCAAAGGAAAATGAAGAAATGCGGTTTAGACCATCATGGATTCTCACTTTTTCAATTAGAGAACTGATTTTTCTTTGCTGTGCAACGTCCAAATGTTCTTCTCCCGTCTGTAAAGCAACTCAATATTAGTGTCACAAATCTTGAAAAGAAGAAATATCCCAACATGACATGGAAAACAAGTCCTTTGTTCATACACTTTTAAAGAAAAAAATCATAGAAGTTGGGATACTGACCCTAAAGACACCAGAAGAATATTGCATCATTTTGCCCAAGTATAGAGTGAAAAGTTCATTACTCTGCAAACAAAATTAGCAGGGAATTAGTTAGCTTTGATTCGATAAATCCTATTCCAAATAGTCTTCTTCGTTGGTAGTACTAGGTAACACCGAATTACAAAGACAGATAGTTCCTTAACAAAGAGTTATCCGGGTAGAGTTTGCAACAGTGTAATAAAAATAACATGTTGGAGTTCGAATACTCAATCTGTCGTTCTAATAGGTTGAAATTGGAGTCATGATCACTTACCAGATCATAATGACGAGCAATGTTCCTACGAGCTTGTGTAATAGTATTTTGTCTCAAGAGATGCTTAACAAAATACTTTGCAGATGATATACTAGCTGTTAACAGAGCAGGTGACCACCAAGTCCTGCAACCAAATAAATGTCCATGCTTAATAAACCGATTTTATTTATGGATTCTACCAGTATTGCAATCTAGATTCTTCTTAAAGCTCATAATGAACCTTCTTTTATTTGATCCTGAGGCAGCTGAGTTCTCTTTATTGGCAACAAGAATCTGCAAATTTATCAATGAAGATTATGATAAATCATAACTAACCTGATTTATTGTATGTATAGGAACAGATCTTGATAACCTTTTCTTACCCGGAAAAGATTAAGAAGGCCTTCATTTTCATCAAGAAAAGAAAAATCTCCATGGATATATGCGTCTGCAAGGCCTATATCAGCTTCTTTCATGATCTGGGGGGAAAGCACATATAATTCTCATAAGCAAACGTGACAATAGAATTTAATATTAGCAACTAAACCAAATGAATTAAGATTAAGTAATGTGTGGTGTGTACCCTCCAGTAAAACTGAGGATTATGCACTTTTAGAACTGTTTTAAGAGGACACTTTTCCATGTTTCCTTTGAAAGTGAAAATTCTGCCTCCTTCCTCTAAGAAACTGATGATAGCCACATGGTCAATTGTGTCAACTTCAAGTAGAAAAACATGCAGTGAACTAACATTGAGTGATTATATTTAGGAACTAACATTACGCTGCCCATAGATATATATTGTTGAAAGAATTTAGTAACAAAGAGGCGTGCCGTTGTTTCCATGAAAGAGGGTGACATATTCTTTGGACTGTGCAGAACAGAAGAATGCTTTCCCAAGATACCATGTGCAGCATCCATACCAGCCTGAGAAAAAAAGAGCACCTTAGAAAAATGCTTTGCGGATTATTGTACTTTCATTGCAGCCTAAACTAAAGAAATTTATCTTGCTGAAATAAAATTGAGTCGTTGGTAAGAGTTAAAAATAAGCAGAAATTACTAGGTAGGTACCTTTAGTTCATCCTGATTGAAGTCATAACCTGAAATAATTGTAAACAGATACTCAGACGAGGGGCATTTGACATGATGCTTTATTATCTTATAATGACAGCTAATGAAGGTTTTAGAACACAAGGAATATAAAAGCACAGCACAATGACAGTAGCAATAATACTTCACTAATCTATAGCTACTAGAAGAGTACTAAAAGCTAGTTTCATCCCTTGATAAGTTACTTTTCCCCAAAATTTTGGTCCAAATGTTAACTAATTTCATGAGGAAAAATCTCACCACAGAACCAGATTCCTCTCTTCCCCTGAATCTGACCAAGCTCAAGTGAAGCTTTTGATGCAGCAACATAGGGAACTGCATGGCCGGACGACCACTTAAGTAAGGTATTCTTCGGGGTATGGGCTGGATTGACAGTCACAAAAAAGGGCTCACTTGTTTTCCCAATATTCTGATAAAAGAATAAGAACCAGTCAGCATTACTCCAGTTATAACTGGATAAACAACCAAGTATTTTAGTAATTCTGATGACATAAATGGTTTCTGA
This sequence comes from Kokia cookei, assembly GCA_039519145.1. Taxonomy (NCBI): domain Eukaryota; kingdom Viridiplantae; phylum Streptophyta; class Magnoliopsida; order Malvales; family Malvaceae; genus Kokia; species Kokia cookei. The sequence goes on along the minus strand of CM076899.1, from coordinate 1,827,790 downwards.
CAAGAATCTTCTATGCTTCCCTAGATGTTGGGCAATATTAGCAAACTTAATTTTTTTGACATACCTGTAGTACATTGAGCCAGTATGTTAAGAATGCATTATTTTTACTACTATTGAGAAAATTCAATGCACTCCAAGCTGATTTGTTTTGTGGCATTAAAGTACTGTCCTGGTGAAGGAAAATATCACTGCCAACAGAAACAAGTAATTAGATTTCATGAATTTTAGTATCTCACTTTAAATAAACTAAAGAACATGCAAAATAGATTAGATTATACATGCATATTAATTTTGAGACGTTTGAAGGCGCAATGTTAAGTATACAGATCAACGAGGGAGTACAAATTTTAGTACCTGGTAGCATATTGGAAAGCACCCAGTACTCTTGTTTCTTCAAATGTTGCTTGGTTTCCTAATAATTTTAGGGCAGTGGGAGCATCAACAGCCATTATGCATCTACTGTAAGTTTCTTGGAAGCAATCTCCACAGACCATGGTGGTACCTGTCAATCCATTTATACACAACTATCCTTAGAGGTCTATAAAATCTCTGATATGAAAAATGTCATATTTTTCCTGGTAAATATCGAACGATGGATGGTTTTCGAGGCTAGCACTCACCATTATCAGCAGGCAAAACGGATTGTACTTCACAGCCGAATTTAAATCGACAACCTTCAGTCTCCAACACTTCCCTAATCTGATTTCATTGAATTGGAATATACTTTTAATTAGCTTACATCAATAGAGCCTTAAGTGGAGAGTTTAGGAAACTAGAAAAATGCTCACCCTTTTAACAAAATGTGAGTGCCCTTTGATAGTCAACCACTGTGGCTGCCCAAATTGCTGAAGATGGAAAAGGAAAACAAAAAGATCAACAAACGAAACCGACACATTGGGTTTTATATAGGAAGATGATAACCATATATAAAGACTGAGTAGTATCCATTTAGGAAAATAATCAAGCACCTGGTACAAATGATGAGTACGGCAAAATGAAAGGATGGAAAAAGCTGAAAAGCTCATAACATCTTCCTTGGAGCTTGACCACATTGAACCACATATAGGAGCCTACTCAAATTTCAATATTTCCCATTGATTAATTCCCATAATTCATATAAAAAAAACCTCAATAATGAGATGAAATACTCACCAGATAAGTGTTTTGAAAATTTTCAGAGTAGCCCTTTGAGTTTATAAACTGTCCCAAGGTCTCAGTAAGATCAATGTCTGGGTTGTTCTCAAGTGATCCAAGGTAACTGCAGCACACAAAGTCCAAAATGTTTCATTTGATAAAAACATGTAATACTGTAAGATAGGTGGGAAGAGGCAACAGCTAACCTTTCGACATCATTGCCGAATTTGATGATCTCTCTGAGGTTTTGCCAATTGAAAGGGTTCAACAGTTTCTTCTTTTGAGCAAAGTAATTGGAAAATCCATATTGACTGCACCATTCATAGCTATTGTTGCCTTTGTCATGGCTTATAGAGAATGAAACATCGGATGTTTCTACATCAACACCAAGGCTGTCGAACATCTCCAACAGTGTTGCATATCTTGCCTGTCATGTTTTTCCTTGCGTTAATAAATTTCATGCATTGCTTCGTACACCACAAACATATATACAATATCTTCATCAAGAACATAAAAAATGTTTGAATTCATAATAATAGAATCCATGCATTTGTTTCCATCATCTTAACAAATGTTATCAAACATGTCCGAACTTTGACTTTAATTACATTCCATTATTAAAGCAGTTTAATTTATCTGCAAAGTGACTCGTAAAATATTACGTGGTATAAATTTAAATTTTATTTTAAATAAGATTTGCGTTAAATTAAATGGATTCAACAATGGAGAACTTGATTAATATAACTTTGATAGTTTAGTGATTTAATTGGAATATTTTAAAGTTTGAGGACAAATTTAGAGAAAATATTTATAGGTTAAAAAAATGTTATCTACCATTTAATAGAGTGAATATTTTTAAATTTTTTATAGTTATTTAGATGATTTTTTTAAAGATTGGATCATATAATTTTTAAACAATAAATATACTAATTTTGTTAAAATTTAGACTTATTTACCTCATTTTAATAGTAAAATAATTAAATTAGTCTATTTAATAAAAAATTAATTTAATTCTAACTCTAATATAGGAATCTACCAAGTTTCACCTAGCTTCATTTATAATAGGGTAAACTATCAAAATAGTCACTTTTATTTCCCTCAGGTTACATTTTAGTCATTTATAGTTGAAATGTTACATTTTAGTCACTTACATTATCGTGTTGTAATATTTTAGTCACTGAGTGTTAATTTCCATTAACGGTGTAACGATAAGCTAACGTAACATGTTAAATCATCATTTCAAATGAAAATTTTAGGTTAAATTATACAATTGGTCTCTATATTTTTTTCATTTTGAATAACTTAATTTTTTTTCTTTTACATTAAAAGAGATGGAGAAAGGAGGAAAATAAAGGGAGAAGCATAAGAGAATGAAAAAATAAAAGAAAATTAAAAAAATAAAAGAAAATAATTTGCTCAAAACGAAAAATATGGGAATCAATTGTATAATTTAACTTAAAATTTTGTTTGAAATGATGATTTAACGTGTCACGTCAGCTTACCGTTACACCATTAACGGCAATTAACGGCTCAATGACTAAATGGTTACAACATATTAATATAAGTGGCTAAAACGTAACATTTCAAACATAAATGACTAAAATATAACCTAAGAGAACAAAAGTGACTATTTTAATAGTTTGTCATTTATAATAATAGTTAGCGTTGACCAATTAATAAGGTTGGTCCACATTTCAACTCAAAGGTATGCTCAAAAAGGACACATAAGTTTAAATTTAATCTATTATTAAATGAATCAATTTAATCTTTATGCGATTAAAAAGAATAACATAAGTTTAAACTGTAACATGATTAACATTTTTATATAAAAATTGTCTTGAAAATTATTTTTATCAATTGCAGTTTAATTTCAAATAAAATATTTTATTTACTGAATTATATAAACTTTAAAGAATATTAACTCTGTGAAACAGTAAATGTTAACTATTTTTCAGTTTGACCTCGTTTGATTCTTTTTAATAGCACAAGGACTAAATCGACCCATTTAATAATATAAAGAGACTAATTTGATATAGTCCCAATAATTTGACTAGTAATTTTATCACACACGTATACGTGTAAAGCCATATATTTAGAGCATATTTGTCGCTACGCTTTAAGAAAGTTGTGGATTTAATTTTTATACTTTAATTTGATTAATTTTAGTCATTGTACTTTTCAAAATTTGAAATTTTAGTTTAGATCTAAACACCAATTGTTAAATTCGTTTGGTTAAATTCAATTACTAGTCTTGTACCATATGTACAATTGTAGATTTAGTACATATTCTCCAATTGGATCATTCTAAGTCCTTATACTTTATAAATTTTGAAATTTCTGTCCTGACACAAATGACAATCGTTAATCCATTAATTGGGTTTTTAGCAAGTAATATGTGAAAATAATAAGGAGACATGACATTACACATATGATAATATGTTGTTACATTAGATTTTCGAAATAACGTAACTTAATAAATTTAACAATTATCATTTAATGAGTATTGGAATTTTAAAATTTAAAAAGTACGTGGACAAAAATGACTAAATTAAAATACATGAATTAAATCTATAACTTTTTTAAAGTATAGGGACTAATAATAAAATTTATAAGTGCATGCAATATAATTGCAATTTTTTAACTTCATAAGTCAAATTAAAAATTTGTATTTATTTTTAATTAATATTTAAAAAATAAAAATTAAATAAATTATTTTTTAAAATATAAAATAATAAATGCACAACACAATATGGAGAAATGAACTTATCGTTTTTAGAAAGTAGATTTTCTGTTAAAATGGACAGTGCACTTTAGGCAAAGCTTTTACTTCATTTTTTAGTATGATTTTATGTAGTTTTTTTTTTTAATAAGAGAAAATGGTTATTTATACAATGGTTGAATCCAAGGTTGATAGATCTAAATCGGACCGAATTGATACTACGATTTAAAAAAAAAAAATTTAAATCGATAAATTAATATGAATTGATTGAATCATATTAAAAAATTGATTATTAAACAGAAAATTATATATTTTTTATAATATTTAATAATTTATTTAATCAAATTAAACTAATCAATCGGATCATAAGTCAATGACTTGATTGATCCGTATACAAAAAAACAGTGATTGAATATTAAAAGTGATGTCACTGTTAACTCGTGCTACTAAATTCGATCAGTACTTTAATAATAATAATAAAGATATTAAAATATAAAAATGCTATCTGATTTATTTTAAATATAAAAGGGTTTTCGTAATATAAAAAAAAATAAAAATTTCAAAATAATGATAATTGAAAAAAAATAGTCTTACTGGATTGAGAAACAAGAAGCCAAGGTCTAAATTAACGGCGTCGAAGTCAACAGTCTTCGCATGGCCGCCTAGTCGTTCTTCTTTCTCGTAAACCACCGCATCGACGCCAGCTTTGGCCAATATGTAAGCCGAAACCAGCCCTTTTATCCCACCTCCAATCACCGCCACCCCCATCACTGCCGCCGGCACACTGCTTTACCTGAATTTACGTCCAAAAAAAACCCAACCCAAATCATCATTTTTCGTCAGAAAGAAAGTGGAAACACTAAAGTGCAGATGCCATGTTTGATCACAGGCTTGAAAGAACATGAAACCTACGTTTTACGAAGAAGTACTGCTTTCAAAATTTTACTTAAAATTCAACACTAGCAGTTGCAGTGCATTTATAGTTACAATTTGCTTTCCCAACGGCGATACATATAAAAATGTTAAAATTAGCAATCGAGAAAGATATTTTTAATATTATATTTTAAAATTTTCTTAAATGACGGTCTTTATTGTCATTTTTTTTAAAATATATATAGGTACAATTATAAAAAAATCACAAATTATAATTAAAATTTCATATTCTTACAATTAAATCTTAACTCAATTAACATGAATATTATTGTCAATACAAGAGAATGTGGGTTCGAGTGCGTTGAAGCGCATTATCCTCCTATTTATGAGTTAATGAGTGGCTATGGAGAGTTCTAGATATTGTGTCAAAAAATAGCAAATATGATGATAATCAAAACCTGTAACGAGATTGTTCAAAAAAATATGTCTCAACCTACATATTTAATATTTTATTATTAATTAGTTTCATCTAAGTATGTAGTTCTCATACGCATACACGTATAATAAAATTTCTAACATATATAAAGAGATAATCAAAACAAAATTTGAAATGAAAATCCGTGCATGTTATGAAACTTCAAACTTAAGTTCTCAAAATTCTCAAAATCTCAATCTTATCGTTAAATATATCAATAGCTTTTATATTCTTTTTACACATAAGTAGAATCATAATAAGAAAACTAGATTATAGAAAAGAAATTCCCACTCATGAGAAGGAAACACATTTTATGGCTAGTCATTACCTATTTGAAGAGCACCCGCTGTGAGGAGATTAGTCACTGCTTCAAGTGGTGAACACTTTGGTTTCGACAAAAAGAAAGAAACAATTCTTATGTGACATTGCTTATAAATTGCCATTTGTCGCAATAATAATATGCCACATGTAACTGTTAACTATATTTAAAAAATTATTTAAAGTAAATACCTTGTAAAAATATAGTGACAAAATTGGAATAAAAACATTCCAAATTATAATTTAATTTTAATTTTGTTTGATATAAAATTTAAAATAAAAACTATATAATTTTTAATAATTGTAATAATACGAGGTAACATAATATTAACAATACATGTTGCTCCATTTAATTTATTAATTAATTTTAAAAACATTATATTTATTTTAATAATATAAATGCATTTAGATTTTATTTTATTGTCAATATATTATTAATTGTTATATTTTTATTGAATAAAGTCAACAATTTTTATTAAATAAAAAATTAAAAATAAACTAAAAATACAATATTAAAATTAATTTATAAAATAAATTATAGAAAATCCAAACTAAAAAGAAAATTAATACAAATATATATTTAGTAGGTTTTTAAACTTAAAATATATTTTTTTAAATTTAATTCTAATATCTATAATATAAAATTATCTTAAACTTAAAATATATATTTAATAACATCGATTATATATATTTTTTTTCAAATCCTTAATTAATTTAAACAGATATTAAAATTATAAAAATATTATAATATTAATGCACACAAATAATCCATGCATAGTAGGAATCCGATGCTTAAAATTACTCATAATATTTTTCATAAACAATAAGATAATGCGCTTCAGCGTATTCGAACTCATATATTTTAACATTGATAACAATACTCATAACAATTGAATTAATATACAATCGACAAATCTCGAAATTTTTTAAATATATTTATGGGTTTTTTTTTATTGCATACTTGGAATGATTACAAAAAGTTCAATTTACTTTAAAAATAGTAAAAAAAAGTTAAATTTACTTTAAAATACTAACTTCCAAAACTTTCAATCAGCATGCACTTGGGGAACAAAACAATCTTCTACTAGCAACACTTTCTTTTAAATAAGGTTAATTGCAGTAATCATATTTAAATTATGATATTGTTTTAAATTAGTCGCTAAAGTTCAAAACATTTTAATTGAATATTCAAATTCTCAGTATCATATCAATTTTTTTTTTTTTTTTTTTTATCATTTTACCTATTAGCCTGTATGTAAACAAAATATTCTTAAATTTAATTGACAATTTTTAACACGTCATATTCAAACAAAGTGCCTCATCCCCTTGGTAAATGAAAATGTTCCATTCTTGGACTTGTTTAAAAACTAATAATTCAACTTATTTCAACACAAAATTTCATAGCTTTGGGCACCCCAAATGTTACAATTTTATATCATCCCTTAACACAAAATTTCTAACTTCACCGCTAATTCAAGTTATATATGCGATAGTACTAGTGGCAGTGCGTGGCATCAAGTTTTGGGGAGCCTAACTAAAATTGAGAGGTCTAATTAAATTTCTTTTAAAAAAATTTGAGAAAGCAACAATAACTTTTAAAAATTTTAGAGGGCTTAATTAAACTTTTTAAAACTTTTGTAGGCATAAATTATAACTTCTAAAAAAATTGGAGCTCAAGTAAAATTTTAAAAAAATTGAAGAGTTAATGATAAATTTTCAAAGTTTTGCCTCTCACGTTGTGTCTAGTAGGTACACCTGGTTACAATATGACGCAAACGTTTTAAATACATTAAATGTCATACATGATTTAGCATTTAGTTAATAGTTGGTTGAGTCTAGGTGCATTGTCGGGGGTTTTTATGGTCCTTAGTCACTTTAAAACGGAAATTTTTTACTTAGTTATTTAAATTTTTTAAAATTTTAAATCAAAAATATAAAATTATATTTGACTCTTTAAAAATGATAAAATCTTGATTTAATCTTTTAAAAATGATAAAGATATAGGCTATTCAAATATTGAAATTACATTTTTACTATCGTAAAAATCCTAAAAAAAAATTATGCCTTCGGTCCTGATTGAGTCTTAGCTCAATTGACAAAGGCATTATTGCCAATACAAGAGAACGGGAGTTCGAGTGCATTGAAACGCATTATCTTTCTTTTTGTGGGTTGAAAAGAGACTATGGATAGTTTTAGACATCGTGTCAAAAAAGAGTAGACGTGATCAGAACCTATAATGAGATTGTTCGGTTAATAATTTGATTTAGAAATTTATGAAACTTAAGGACTAAATTAAAATTTGAAAAATATTTGGCACACACTTGATGGAATTAACCCCGACCAAGATACATGATCCTGATGACGTACTATAGTCAATCATTTCCCTTCCATTATTGATTAAATAAAAATTCATTTAAAAAGAGAAAAGAAAATCATTTAAAGATTGCATTGACATTTGGTGGGTAATTATTATGAGAGAGATGACACCAAAATGTACAGTTACCCAAGCGTCAGTAATCACGTGACACTTATAATATTCTTAATTGGTGTGAAGTGTCTACATCAACTCAAATAAAAAATTTATTATATTATTTTTACTTTATCTGAAATAAATTATATTCTTATAAGCAATGGTAATCTACAAAATTATTAATTGGTGTCACGAGTTAATCTATCATTAAAAATTAGTTTAGGTAGAGGTGAGCATTCAATCGAGTCGAGTTAAATAATTTTGAGTTAGTCGAGTTAACGAATCATATGATTTATACTCAATGTTACGTTTTCATGGACTAATTATTTAACTAGTAGAGAAAATATAATATTATTTAACTACATAAATAAGGCTGATGGGTAAATATTTATCAAAACGACGTAGTTTTATCTACATCCTCTTGCATCCTAACTCATAAATAGGAAGATAATGCACTTCAATGCACTCGAACCTACATCCTCTTGTATTGGCAACAATACCCATACCAATCAAGCTAAGATTCAATCAACTATTTGTGTATATTATTAGTTTCAAAACTTACGTGTTTGTTATCTTTAAACATATATATTATAAATATTGATCTTAATACACATATCTGTAGGGGTCTTCAAACGATTAACCAAACTAAATTAATATTTTATTAATTGACTTTCGATCAAATTAAATCGATTAACCGGATTAAATTAATTTAATCGATTAATTCAATTTTAAAACACAAAATATGTAATAATAATAAGGGTAGGTAGAAAAATAAGATAAAATAAATGACATGAAAGGGGTTGGTGAACACAGAAAAGAGAACACGATACAATTTTACATATTATAATATATAGATGTGATATGATTTTTGATACTATCACTTCACGAGATAATATTCCACATAACCTTTTAAATTACTATGCTTTGATTATTATTTTTAATTAACCTTTTAAAATATATTAATTGAATTTTTTATTCACTTAACCCTCAAATTGGGTGTTAAATATGTTGTCTCGGATCCAAGCTCGAGAGTGAAAACTAAATGATTATATGCAAAAGTGGACAAAACATGCGAACGCTTGTCAAGATTTTATTGGCTATTTCTTATATGATTTTATAAAATTAAGGGTTTAAAATGTAATTTGACAGAAATTAAAGAGCAGCCAATGACACTTTGCCACTTGTATGGAAGGAATTAATTGATGTGTGCCGACACGACAAGAATTCAATTCAATTGAATTCTTTTTAAAATTGAAGGGGCAGGTTTTAAGAATTTGTTGAATTTAAGGGAAAGAATATTAGTGTTTGCTATTATAATTTTATTTATGAATTCAAGTGAATTTTGGACTGTTGGATTGAGATTTAAGATCATGAGTTGGGCACAATGGGGCTTGACTTTTTCATTTGTGGATTTTCAATTGTTTTTTCATGGATTAAATTAGAATTTTTTTTAATAGAGTTGAAATTAAATTATTTATTTTTATAATAGTAAAAATATAATTTTATTATTTTAATATTTATATTTTTATAATTTTTAAAAAATAATGTCAAATTTTTATTATTTTTAGATAGTTAAAATGTAATTTTATTTTTATTAATTTAAATTTTTATAAAATTTAAAGAGATTTATATGAAAAATTTTATATTTTAAAGGAATTGCCTGACACTCTCGACACATTCATGATCATATCTATATTTAAGATATTTTAATATTTTATAACATTATGTAAATCTTAATATAATATAATATAATATATTGAAATATGATTGAAGAGGTAACACAAGTTGGTAAAAATATTATAGAGATGTTGTATTAAAATTTAGTTTGAATGGACGGTGTGTTTACTTTCAGTGAGGTGAAAAATAGCGATGGTGATAAGATTAATTACTGTAACGATAAGATTGAATACTATAACAGTGAGATTAGAAACAACGATGAAATGTGTGCTGAGGTGAAAATAAAAAATAACTATTAAAGATAATAATAAAATTTATTATATATTTATTTAAATTAAAAAAATAACTCAAAAAGGTTATTTTTGTAAAACAATGCTCCATCGGAGTAAATTTACCCAATTGGAGCATAAAGCACTAACCAAAATTGAGAGGTGTAGTGCAATTCAACTATCTCACCGCACTTGACCGCAGATGTAAAAAGAGAATTGCTTCATCATTTAAAAGGCATATACTGTAACAATATTTTTATTTAACATATTTAATTTTTTTAATTTAACTCCAACAATTTCACTCAATTTAACTAAAATTTCATTTAACTCGATTCAATTTGAATAAATTTTAAATTGAGTTAAGATGAGGATTTTTTACCCATATAATACAAAAAAAATAATTAATAACCAAAATGATATCCCCAAATTATTATTTACCAAAATGGTATGTTTAATTAAGTGGAGGGACTCTAAGTGGCGGCACTAAGAGGTACTTTTGACACGTGTTTTTTTTAATTTTTATTTTTATATATTAAAAAATAAAAAAATATTATTTTATTAGTGGAGGGATTTAAAGTGATGACACTTAGGGTTTTTTTTCAAAAAAATACGAGAAAAATATGACAAAAAAATACCTGACATCCAGTGGAAGAACACGAAGTGGCGGCACCAATGGAGGAATATCAAGTGGCGGCACTAAGGGGTGTTTTGCCACTTGGCAGCACCCTATTGTACCTTGTGTGTGTGTTTGTGTGGATTTTTTAAGAGGTGAAAATTAATTTGAATGGTTTAGAATTTTTTATTTAACATATTTAATTTTTTTAATTTAACTCCAACAATTTCACTCAACTCAACTCAAATTTCATTTAACTCGATTCAATTTGAATAAATTTCAAATTGAGGTAAGATGATAAGATAGGAATAGTTAACTCGAAAATTTTTTCACTTAATTCGATCGAACACTCACCTCTAAATTTTCTATTTACTTGAAAATTTATTTTTTAAGAAATATTTATTAAAAAGACTTTAAAACTTTACTAAACAATGTTCAAAGGCTATAAAATCAAATTTATTTTGTCAAAATTCAAAACCCCTAAAACTAAAAATAGTTTGAAAAACCAAAAATTGAACTATACCAAACCATCATGAATAGCCCAAAAACTTTAAAAAAAATGATCAAATCGAACTGAACTCACCCTTAATTTAGTGACATAAAATGCAATTATCATTTATAAAAAAATATACAACAAAATTATCCTTATGATTGTTTGAATCGGTTTGGGTACTGATTCAAAAAATGACATCAGATAAATTGACTTGAGAATCGATATGCAATGTTTTTAGAATAGGGCTAGTGGCTGAACTAATCTAGCTATCGATTCACCAGTTGAACTAGTTCGATTAAAAATCATTAAAAATTAAAAAAAAAAATTCAATCGATCCACATCGATTCGTGATTTAACCGATTCGAAAATATTTTTCATATCAATATCCTAATCGATTCTCGATCTGATCGCCTAGTTTAATCTAATTCAAACATCATTGTTAGAATAGTCCGATTGAACCGAATAAAAATCGATTAAACCAATCAAACTGAATTTTAATATTTTTATCTTATAAATTTTTGATAAAATAAAATAAATTGATTGAACTTAGTCATCCCACTTATTTGTCTCATGAAAGAAGGAAAATACCAAAAAATGGTAAGATCACGGGTATGCATCGGTAAGTGAGCAACAAAGATGAGACCAACACGACACGTGGTTGGAAACAACTTCATTGAAAATGAGGCAACGAGGGACTTTGATAATTGTTGAATGACATTGACATTTTGAACTGAAATTTGGCATTTAACAAATTATTGTGAAAATTACATTAAATATCTTCAACCATAAGTGAATCAAGATTTTGTGGTTTTTCCGGAAACATCTCTACAACCATTTCACATGGGACCAAAATAAAATGCATTCTACAATGGTCAAATTCTGGTATTAGTCCTTATGCTATGAGAACAATTATGGGTTTAGTTTCTATATCATTTTTACCTTGGGTTTGGATAGACGTTGCGATATGTATAGCTTACTTTTTATCTTACACTACAGTATCGTTATAATATCTAATTTTACAGTTACTGTTGTTTTTATACTAACCACAGGTAAACGCATTGTCCATCCAAATCCAACCTTAATCTACATGCATTTCGAATTTTGAAATTTCAATCATAACTTAAATGGTAGCCCTTAACTTTTGCTATTTTCAAAATATTATGCGGCAAACACATTATTCAGTATCTGCTTGCTATCTACTCATCATATTCATAAAAAGAAAAAGCTACACCATTTTAGTTCCAAAATTTTAAAAGTACGAAGATTAGTTAAATCCACTACTTACATATAAATCAATTACATGGGTCAAATATAACTCAAGTTGCAACTTGGCTTGCATCTCAGGGTAACTTGTTATATATTTTTTTGGCATCTTTTGATAAAAACTATTGGATTCTTTTATCTTTGAGGAAAACACGAAGAAAATTAAGTCTAAAAAGGATATTTTTGAAGTTTTCAAATCGCGTAACCAAACTTTTGTATCCATCTTTTATTTTTGGGTTAATAAATACGGAGGTACCTGAACTTAGTAACTTATATCTATTTGATACCTAAACGTTTTTTATACTTAACTAGTATCTAAATTTAGAAACCATAAGTCAACATGGTAATTTTTTAGGTACCTGATTAATATTGTTAAAATACGCAGCAACCCTACATTTTAACGCCAAAATGTGAAACTACCACGTGTCACCATGATATTGATCGTTAGTGCACATCAATGCATTTTAACAGTGCTAGTCAAGTACCTAAAAGAAGTACCAAACTGAATTACGGTTTTCACGTTTAGATACCAATTAGGTCTAAAAAATTTAAATATCAAGTAGGTATAAATTGTCAAATTTAGACCCCTTATTTTTTATACCTCCAATTATAATTGAATCATACAGTAAAAATAAAATAAACCAATTCTTAAATTTAATTAATTCTTATCAAAATGACAAGATAGTAAGTGAACATACATGTATAAGAATTTAATATTTGGACAATGTGGTAGATTGAATCTTAGTTCAATTGACGTGAGTTCGAGTGCGTTAAAGCGCATCATGTTAAGGAGATATTATGAATAATTTTAGATATTATTTAAAAAAAAAAAATTTAACAATGTGAACACAAAATGGGAAATAGTTTAAAGCAGGTGAACCATTACTTAGGAATGGAAAGTAATGCAATTTCTCTGCGAGTACATGAACCTTTAAACTTCTTCAACTTTTCTTTTTCCCTATGAATAGGGCGAGACATGCAATAGCATCCATACATTCATAAGTAGGGGTTGATAGGTATAGCCTTTTAAAATAATTTTTTTTAATTAGATTTTTTAAATTTTTTAAAATTTTAAATTAGAAAAAATAAAATTACATTTTACTTTTCTAAATATGATAAAAATTTGATTTAGTTCTTTAAAAATTATATTTTTACTATCGTAAAAATTACAATTTAATTTCAACCTTTAAAATTTTTTTCTGATTTCACCCCTGTTCATAAGTGCTCTACTTTTACATTATTGTTGCTCGCTATGTATACTTTTTATCTTATAAAATTTTACATGATTATGAGATAATACTTTTTTATTTTATTTTAATTTAAGGTGTAATGATAAATTCAATGGCATGTCATGTTTAAAAATTAACGTTTTAGTCGGTATTTCCGTTAAAAAATAACAATTCGATACTTTTTAAAAATATTAGATAGGATTTTGCATTAAAGAATATTGTATTAAACAATTGTGGATTTGGCAACAACAACTACAACAATACTTTGGTGGTTTAGTATAGGTATAATAATAAATTTAGTCTTTAATGATTATATTTTTGTTAATCTGGTCCTTATTTTTTAATTAAATTTGACCTCTATCTTTAAAAAATAGTCAAATTTAATCATCAACCTTTTTAAAAAAAAGCCTAATTGATACTTTTTAACAGGAATACTGACTAAAATGTTAAAATTTTAAAATATTTGTGGATGTAGCATATAAGATAAATAGTATCATGCAAATAAGAAGTGTATGCGGATTACCACACTAAAAAAAATAAATTTTTAGTTTGTATTTTTATTAAAAAATAATTTGACACTTTTTAAAAATTAACGATTAAATTTAATTAAAAAATAAAATAACAAAATAAATAAACGTTGAAAGTTAAATTTATCATTATGTACATATAAATGTTGTGATATGAAAATTTTCTTTAAAAAGAAGGTGAAAATTTACATGCTAAATTTTCCCCATCTTTCAATATATGCGGCAAGAAGTTGTCCCCTCATTTATTAAAGGTATAATGAAAAAGTCTATAATTTTACAAAAAAAATATTTTATTTAATTTATTTTTTTTTAATTTTTGAATTTGTATTTTTTGGTTAAATCACTCAAACATGGATAAAAAAATTAACAAACATTAACTTTGTTGACTCAGATATACACGTGGATACCATATTAGTAATTAATTAATTTTAAAAAATAAAAAAATTCAAGAAAATATATTATAAAATGTTTGAAAAATATTCAAAAATATTAAAAATTACTTAATTGCTGATGTGATATTTATGTTTATATTCACTTTTTTATACTTTTTGAGTGATTTGATAAAAAATAAAAAGCACAAGTTCAAAGGTTAAAAAAAGTGAAAAATTAGGAATATGAATATAGTTTGGAAAAGCTGGGTGATAGATGATTTTTTTTCGGTGAATTATAAGAGTAGAGCAAATCTCTAACAACAACATGATTAACGCAACTCGAGCCCAGATTACACCTTAAATGATAAACACTTTGACCATAGGTTAACTCACAATATTCAAGATGAATTTTTATAAAGTTAAAAACTAAACAAATCATTATGCCTTTATTAAATTAAGTAGATAAATAAATTGACTTTTTATTTTATTTTTTCATAGAAGGGAAATTGATGTTTTATTAAATATATTTGTTAAATAAATTTGAATATATTTTTTAATCCGATCAACAAGTGTTAAATATAGTGCTAAGATATATTATACATTTAAAACGAGAATATAAATTCAAAATTTAAAGACTATTATTAAGAGAAACAATTACAAACCCCAAATATGAACAATAAAACCAACATAATATATATAATTTTTTAAAATATATATAGGAGAGGGGGACCATTGTTTTTACGGTAGACACGTTTTGATTAATGGGATTTAATGGAGATCCAAGGGTGAAGTCAAAAATTTTTTTGAGGGGGTTAAAATTAAATTGTATATTGTTATGATTGTAGAAATGTAATTTTATCATTTTAATAGTTTATATTTTTATAATTTTTAAAAGATTAAATCAATTTTTTATCATTTTTGAAGGGCCAAAGTGTAATTTTACCATTACTGTAACAGCCCAAATTATTGAGTAGTCGGGAGCAGTGGTTCGAAACCACTCATTCCGTCGATAATGTCAGTGAATTCGATTAAGTTAATAATTACGAGTAATATATAAGATCATGTTAATTGTAGAATGTGAAGTTCAACCGCCTAAGTGAATAATTAAATCAAAAGGGTTAGTTGGAAAGAGGTGGTAGAGTAGAAACATATATTTAGAAAATATTGTATGACAAGAAGAGAAAGTTTAAGGGGTCACTATGGCAATTTTACCATTCAATTTGAAGTGGTCGGCAATACCACTGCATACTATGAAATTTTAGTTGTATTATCTCAATTAAAAATTAGGAAAATGAAAGAAGTGGGTTTAGTTGAAAATTGAGTGAAGAAGAAGAAAGCTAGGTCATGATGACAAACTATTAGACTATTAGAAATAATAAAATAAAATAAGAAAAATAGAAACGAAATTTGGCTTTTGCTCTCTTCTTCTTCCCTAAAACGTGAACCACCATTGAAGAAGGAAAAAGAAGCTTGAAAATTTGTTCTAGTGATTGGGGATACACTTGAGGTTAGTTTAATGATTTCATGCTTTAAGATTGTTGATTTAGCTCGATTAGCTGAAGGGTTGAGTTTTATTTACATGGTTGAAGAGAGTTTAGAGATTCACCTTGGATGAGATGAGTATGGTGGTAAGCTTAGTAGCTATATCTTTGAGTTCGAAAGTTTATCATGAAAGGATCGTTAAAGTATGAGAGAGATTTAGGTCTACAGACCTGTATTCGAAAATGGACATCAAGTTCACCCCAGTTCATGTAACACAGGAGTGTTATCCAATGGACCTAAACTCAAATTACATGAAGCTTTACCTCAAGTTGATAAGCTGCTCGAGTTCGACTTTGCCCTTCGGAATTGTAAAGAATATTACATCAGAGCACAATTATTTCTTATTTGTAACAAACGAGAATAAAAATATCATGAAAGTTACTGTATTAGGAGTTAGATTGTATTTTGCTCCCTTTACACGATAAATGAACAAATTTGTTCATGTACGTTAGATCAAAGCCCTTTTTATTAAAAATTTTATTCATTTTTTTGGTTCAAAAATGGGGTTGTTGATAGAATAACACGTGTGTCTTATTTTGACATATAATAACCAATTTTTAATGGTAGAAATGGATGATTTCTTAACAAAAGGATCGGTTTGCTTTTTGATCTATGTAGGTGGGCAAATCAAGCTCTAGCATCACAGCTTCTTTACCGGAGGATAAAGCCTCAACGATTCTTGAATTACCATAGTAAGCTGTAGGATTTCAAGATTAGTAACTGTTATAATAGACGTTGATAATGTCAATAGAACGACCGTAGAGAAGAAAACGTGTTTGAATTTTGGTTCACAAATTCGTGACGTTCAAACCTATTTTATGAAAAAAAAAACAAAAACTAAACGGTAGTATAGAAAGCAAAGCAAAGCTTTTGATAGCTGCATAAAATGTAAATAGAGAAGGCCATACAATAACGATTTTAATAGTCCAATGATTTAAATGAAAATTTTCAAATAGTTTAGGGACTATTTTTTTATTTTTTGAAGTTAAATGACTAAAACATAACTTACTAATAATGTAGTGACCTAGGTGGAGTTTACCCAATATATATTCAAATCATTAATGGTGTATGCTATAAATAAAACAACCATATACCTTTTTTTTTTTTTTGTGATAAAAAAAGATAAAATTACATAAAGCAAAGATGCGAGATATCGGTTCTTCCATAATAATCAATCTTCTTCCCTATCAAGAGCCATTTTAGTTATGTAATCAACATTTTTGTTGTTATCTCTAGGCACATACTGTAGCATCCAATTCCTCACTTTCATCAAGAGATCAGAACAGAATTTGAAGATGTCCTGAAGCACATTTGAATAGCCTTCATAGTTTTCATACTATCAGTATGACCATATAGTTTAAACAATGACCACATGCTTCATCAGTAATATGAATTTTTTTACTTTATATGAACCAAACTGTACTTCCATGGCGATGGAGGATGAAATTACGTATTGAAATAATGGTAAATTGTACTTTATCCCCTAGAATTTATGATTTATCTCCGATCCCTTAAAGCAATTATTTGGTTTCGCCCCTGCTACTTTAAAGAAGGTTTCCCGGGTAAAAAAAATAAAATAAAAAAAATGGAGGCAAAAAAGTTGACGGTTTGAACCGGTTAAAGATTTTCTAATAATTTTTAATTTTTAATTAGTTGTCTCATGGGAAATCGTTAAAAAACAAAAATAAGAAATAAAAAATTAGAAACCTCCCAAAAATAGGGGAAAGTTAAGTTAAACGTCCTCCTCACCTGAAAATGCGGTTTTATCGTTGACCCCAACAATGGCGTAAGCGTAGCTTTACTCTCTTCTTCCTCCCTTTCACTTTCATACTTCGAGAGTTTCCCTTTCACCCACATTTCCCTCTCTTTTCTTGATTGTAAAGGAAAACAACAAAGGGAAGCATCTTTGTTAATTACAATCAAGAATCGGAGGAGAGTTTTTACTTTTTTTTTTCATTATTTTAATTTTTTTCATCCCAATTGAGTTTGGGAATTTTTTTCCTTTTGCTTTTCTTTCTCGTATGAAAATTCATACCCATTGAAATTTTTTTGGTTTTCCTTCAATGATTTATGATTATTATTATTTTTTGTTGAAGGAAGAGATTCCATATTGGAAATGAATTCATTTTGATTGAGAATCGTTTCTTCATTAGCTCATGCAGCTTTCCTCGTAGGTAATTCCTTTCCCTCTATTAATTTTGGTGTATGAATTCGGTTTTAATGTTAAATTTGATATTCGAGTTTTCTTTTTGTTTCTATCCTAATTTGATAGCTGAGTTTGGTTTTATTATTAAATTTGGTACATAGATTAAACGACATTATGTGATTCGATAAATGTTTGACACGAGTGCTTTAATAAAAAAACATTAAAAAATCTCAAGTACCTAATTGAATATTGAAACCAAACTTATGTACTTAATTGAAACAAAAGGAATTCAAGCATCAAATTGGAAAAAAAGAAGAAGCCAAATTCAACTACCAAATTGGATAGGAAAAAATCAAGTACAAAATTGAACATTAAAGCTAAACTCAAATATCTAATATTATATTAACCATTTTTAATAATTCTAACATGAATTTATTTTAGTTATTAAGATAATGTATTTTTAATTTTATCAGATGTAATTTGATTATCTACTAAGTGTGAGTTTGGATGAACGGTGCAGTGTGGTGAATTTAACTTACTTTTTGTCTCACGCTATAATATCTAATCTCACTGCCATGATTTAAACGCATTGCCCATCCAAACACACCCTAAATCTAAATTAATAACACCATTAATTGTTGTTTTTAAAAAAGATTACGTGGATTTCTTTCTCATGTAATCATAACGACAACAATTATCAACGTATCAATTTAGATTTATATTATACTTTTTTTTTAATAATCTCATTATAAGTTTTGATCATATCTGTTTTTTTTTTACACAATGCCTAGAATTACTCATAGCCCTTCCCTAACCCATAAATAGAAAGATAATGCGTTTCAACGCGTTCGAACTCACATCCTCCTGCATTGATAATATTGTACATGACAATCGAATCAAAACTCAACCGTCAGATTTATATTATACTTTAATTTTTTTTTGGTGTAGAAAACTTGTTCATTTATCATTATTTTTTTTATATTATAAAACCAAACAGATTTTGGGTTATTAGTTGCATTCTGATTTTGACATCAACAAACCTCGGAGAAGAACATTTCACATTGACAAATTGCCAAAGGGAATTCTCCACCATTCTTCACACCAAAATATGAAGGGTCTTCTAAAGGGTTTAAGATACATTTCCGATATATTTGGTGAGTATACCCCTCAAATTTTTATTTCTCACTTTCAACTCCTTTTTTTTTTTTTTTTTACGTAATTAAGCTTAACTCGGTTAATTCATGTATCGATAACTCATATGCAAGTAAAAGAATCATATCAAATATGAAAAGATTTGACAATTTATTTTATTTTATTTTGCAGAACAGGAAAAAGAACAAGAAATGCAGATAGGGAATCCTACAGATGTAAAACATGTTGCTCATATTGGTATGGATGGTCCTTCTGCCAATAAGCCTAGCTGGGTATGATTTCTTTTTTTTTTTTTTTTTTTTTCTTTATGTCATAGTTTCAAATTTGTTAGGGTACTTGCCATCAACGGCTCAAAACCCGAATGGGTTTGGGCCGGATTCTATCGAGCTCGCATGATAGTTGGTGTTTGTAAGATGGGTACTGACATTCTCTTGCGAAGTCACATGTGAGATTGCGCATGAGACTGCATAGACACGTGTTAAGTCTAAAGTAAGATACATGTTTACATGCATGAGACTTACCTAGTATATCATATCAATGAAGAGTACATATATCATATAAATAGACAAACCTCACCATCTAAAGGAGACAGAGAAAAACACTCAATAGAATTCTGTTTATCGTTGATATTTATTGTAATTGATACGTTGTAATTGCGAGTTATATATATATATATATATTTAATTTATAATTTGTAAGTGATTATTTTTAATTTAAATTCATGTAGATGAATGAGTTTAATTCAGCTGAAGAGCTCTCATCGGATACTCTAGCTAATAATCTACAAGAGACGCCTTCAGCTGCAGGTTGGTTCCTTTTTTCTTGCTTCTTTAGAATAGGTCAATTTACAGTTTTAGTCCTTATATTGTGATTAACTCGGAGAGTTTAATCTTTGTACCTTAATTTGATATTATTTTGGTTCTCTTACCATGACTAGTGTTACGAGTTTTTTTCTTTTTGACAAATGATTTTTTTAACAGTATTGCTGATTTGGATCAAAATATAATATTAATACGGATCAAATTATATCAAATTATAATAATTTATTTTCAAATCGAGTATAATACGAAGACGAAAACTATAATTTGACCTTAAAAATAATAGAAGAATTTGTTCATTCCATGCAAACAATGTTAAGATTTGGATCTTAAATCACTTATGCTAACTTTGTTAGATAAATTTGATATAAAAGTCATTTAAATCAGTGTTATTTGGATTAAGTCGAACTGGTGGATTGGATTTAAAACTGATCATTATGTCAATTCAGACTTAGGATTACACCCGCCGTTGTGTGAATTAATTGAAATTGGAAAAGAAATCGAGATAAAAAATTGACAGTTGAATCGGTTTTATAATTTTGTTGAACTGACGATTGAATTGAGAATAGGTTATTTGACCAATTTGACCACTAATTCGCTAATGATTTTTTATGGTGCAGGAGATAATGAGTCATTGCAGCCGATAAGCGGTGAGAAGCCAAAGAAGACAAGGCGCAAAGCATCAATAGAAAATGGCACAGCCGTAGAGTCATCGAAAGTCAGCGAGAAAGGCTCGAGGAGCCATCGTTCATCCAACAACTCCGTGGGTTCCCCCGCCCGAGAATCCCAAGGCAGACGCCACTCAAATCGTAGCAGCAACGACAGTGAGTCACCTTCACAAGACTCACCCGATATTCCAAAGAAATCTCGACGAAAGAAGTCGAAGGCATCATCAGGCGGATCCGACGGGTCTTCGAACACGTCGAGAACGAAAGGAGGCTCTTTGCCAGATGACACCGAGCTCGAATCTTAAAAAATTACGGAAGCTTTCAAAGAACCAAAAACAAAGGAGAGGAGGATAACAACGCACGTGATAGTGCTTTGCAGGGCTTACATGGCTTTCATGGCTTAAACGTCAATGGAAAGCATTTTTTTCTAAATAATGGAATTAAAATCTTGGGGAAATTTGTTAAAATTAAATTTAAAAAAGAAAAGATCCTATGCCATTGTTTTGTATTGGCGATTGTTAGAGCTACTTAAAACATTATTTTTAAACTTTAAAATAACAGTTGTCAACTACAATAAAAAACTATGCTATATTTTTTAGGCTTTTCTCATTATATTTGTTTTTTTTATAATATCTAAAATTACTCACAACTCTTCCTCAACTCATAAATAGGAAGATAATGTGTTTCAGCGCACTCGAACTCATATCTTTTTGCATTGGTAGCAATACTCGTACCAATCGAGTTAAACTCAATCGACTATAAAAGAATAACTTTATGATGAAATCTTTAGTAACTTTTTTTGTCGTCTTTTATTTTACATATTTATGGTTGATTTAATAAATTCAAAATTCATAGCTCAAAGAATTTTAGCTTAGTTGACGTTGTTACTATTGTAGTAATTAGGAAGGCGTGAAGTTGAGTGTTAGTGGGAATTTTGGCATTAAGGGTTTTGTTGGGTAAGTAAAATTTTTGAAGGTTTTTAATGATAATTTTTTTAAAAAAATGATGGATATAATTAGAAAATTTAAAAAATTTACAGGTTTAATGAAAATTTACAAAAAAAAAAAAAAAATTGAAGAGTTTAGTTTATTTTTTTTTTAATTTTCAAAGGTTTAATGCAAATTTTCAAAAAATTTGGAGCCTAATTAAAATTTCAAGGGTATAATTAAAATTTTTAAAAACTATATATATATATATATATATATGGAGAGAGATCTACTTACGCCGGTGTAAAACTAAAGTTGTAAAATACTCTTTCGTATCTTTTTAAACGGTTAATATTTTAATGATCCAATCATTGGATTTATCGATATAATCGTATTATCATGCATATAAATTTTTGAATTGATTTTATATCTCTATCATATCAATCTTCAATACATTATATAAATATATAAGCAACAATTAAATTTTTTTACATAAAATAAAACAAATGATTGAAAATTTCAATTTACATTAGTTTTAGATGCATATTTACATGAATAAAATATTAAATTTAAAGTGTATTTTAAAAATCACCTAATAATTGAATTTGGATGTAATTGTTTTTACATACACGTCTAACATGAATTTGAGTGTAATAATTTGTAATTATATAACATGTTTGGTAAACATTGACACTCTTATAGGGGTTAGAGAATTGGGTAATTAACAATGAATTTCATTTTTATTGTAAAATGTAATTACATTTTGTGAATCAAATATGCAAATGAAATTAAAAATACTTAATGATTTTAATTAAAAAATAATGCTAGAAAACTAAAAATGAAACAAAAGAATGTACATTACATTTGCTGTCTCTACCCCAATCAACAACAACAAGATATTGATAATAACATTTAAGTTAAATCAAATTTGGTACAAAACATATTCCCCATTGATTTCCTTTTTAATTTTTTTAGTATATTTTAAATCTATTAAAAGAATCAATGCTAGAAAACCTCATCTTGTTCATGTATATGCCATATATATGCAAATTTCATCTTCCCCCAATCAATTTCTTTTTGCCAATTGAAATGATTTCTTTAAAAAATTATTGGCTGCTTTATCATTCCTATGGCACAACACCCTTAGGATCGTGTTGGGGTCCGCTCTGTTCCACCTACCCGTCGTTGGTGGCATTGGTAGCTTTTGGCCTCCACTGATGGACCCAATGCCGCTGGTTTCGCATGTCACGATGCTGAAATCTTCGGTTAATTGCTCGGTGGTTTGTCCCATCAATGATATCACACCTTCAACTATTTCGGCCTCCCTTTGGACTATGTCTTCCGATAGCAACCCTTCTCCGCAAGTGCAAAAAACCCTTTTCAAGCTATCGAAATCGTCTTCTAACATCTCGTGGTCAGACCGTTGGAATGTCCGAGACGGTCCCCCTGCGAGCAACACCATGAGGAAAGCTTCAAACGATGCTTTCATCACTTCTTTCATTGCCAATGCTTGAGCGTGGTCCGTGAGTATAGCGGTAAGGAGTGTTAGGTTTTGCTTTAGGATTCGGATCGCGGGCCGTATCCTTGAATTGGCTACATCGCCCACGTAGAGAGTCTCGTAAAATATGGGGCTCGAATCGAGGAAAATAAGGCGGTAAGCGGCAACTTCCGACACGTGATCACACGCTGCTTGAATGGATGCGTTGACGTGCTCGAAGTAGGAAGACGGAGTGCAACCAACACCGAGGTGCATATTGAAACTTTTTCGTGTCGAGACCCTTGGCGAGAGGCTAAGAGTTTTGTCGAGCGAGTGTAGATGGGAGGCTAGGTAGTGCAAGCTGTTGATACGTATGTAAAGGCGTTGTGTTCCGCGGCTCGTCGTCGGGCGAGGATGTTGACCTTCCGTCCTCATGAATTGGGCTATCTCTGCCACTCTGGTGGAACAAGGATTTGCCTTTCTCCAAAGCTTGAAAAACTTCGAATCTCCGTTGCATCTGGTTAGAGGAGGAAGTGAAGGGAGATAACTCTGCTTTGACCCTGAAAAGTTTATAATTCACTCCTAGCCCTTAAATGATGAAGTATTTGTTTAATCCCTCCAAAAATTATAAATTCACAACTTCATAATTGAATCTTGCCCACTCCCACCTCAGACAAGTCTATAAAACACAATGCCAAGGTTATATACTCACCACATGAGGCTACAAACGTAGTGTATTCTTGAATGAGATGCTCTAAGCCTTCAGCTAGATCAAGAACTGAATCATCTGTAATCCCAATGGGGATTTCAAAGAAACCATTCACCATTTCATTGGCTATGCTCATTAGCTCCACAACTGATTGTGCGTATGGCTCGGATTTCGACTTCGGGTTCCATGTCTGCAACACATCAAAAACCCTAATCACTATGATATTTGATGCACTGAGAGTATATACTGCTATGCACTGTGAATGAACTAGATGATGTGTCATCATCTTGTTCACTGATAATGCACCATGTTTGCAACATACTTCGGTTTCTTTTACTCTGCAAAGCAGCTCTTTGGCTTGCTTCAACCTTTCATCTAGCCATTGCCTCAAAAGCTTCATTATGATTGAATCCACTTCATAGGGCATCATTTCCCTGACAATCCCTTTGCCTCCATCTTCGCATTCTTCGGAATCCTCGACTACCATTTGGACCAACACCTTTTCTAGCTGTGCGGCTCGTTGTAGTACCTCAACAATCTCGCTATTGAGTATGCTCGTCCCGGCTAAGTATTGCTTCAACACCGCACCATAGCACTGGTGTAGTGTTACTGTCGCGACCCCAACCGCGGTCGGGTGCCACCGTTTCAATATCGGACTGAATAACTCCCTCTCCCTCACGGCCAAATCCTCGGTTTCTTTAGCCAATTGTAACAGAGCTTCGCTAACTTCCGCCCGTTCTCCGGCCTTAGCGTTTTTCAAATTTTCATTTGCTATTATCTATCAAACATTATGCAAACAAATGAGATTTTATTTGACAGCAAGATATAGTATTGTTTAGATTCTAAATCGTTATCTAAATTTTAAAACATTTTAAACGAGTCTTTAAAATATTAATATTGTATTAAATAAGTTTTTCCTTCAACTTAACTGTCTATTTAACATCAAATGTCAGTTTAAACCGTGATGTGAAGCATATCTAAAGCACGTGGATCAAACTATAAACATGAATGTACATACCATATGGGTGGTTTGGATTTGTCGTGTTGAAAAAATACAGCATGTGTTTAAAATAAATTAAAAATAATATATTATATTTAAAATAATAATGCGTTATATATTTATAATATATTATAAATATATTTAAATTAAATTAAAATATATATATTAAATTTATTAAGTCAATCGATTGGATTATGAATTTTAATATTTAATAACCGATCAACTTAAGAATTCTAACATAATCCTAAACTCATCACCAACTTAACCCGAAATCGACAAAATTGAACATGTTGGTTAAATTGGTTTTAATCAACTTTCACTTATCCCTAAATCTAAGTAGTGAATACATACCCAAGTAGTTACAATTTGATCCATGTGTTTACTTATGCTTACTATTAGAGCCCAAGCTAATGGCAAGACAGTCGGAAGGAACTAGTTGATATTAATACGGCTTCTTTGGGGATTCAATTAGAATGTTTTAAAATTTGAAGATAAAACTCACCTTCGCAAACGCGTTTTTCAGGGAAGATCGAATATAATTTTCGACGCAATCACTAGTTGAATCCACAAGCATTGTGTCCCCTTTCTTGCTCCCTTCCCCTTCCTTTATTGTAACATCTTCACCTAATATTTTCATTGATGATAAGGCCAAAGGTAAGAGGTTTTCCACTCCACCAACTGTTGTTTTGTTGAAATACTCATGGTAGTGAAGCAACCTCATTTCCGCCCATTTTTGCATCGACACCAACATAGACATCAATAGTTTCACGTATGCGGCCTCTCGGTCGATCTTTTTAGCGTCAATCGCCACCTCCGTCAACATAGTATATGCGGCACAAAGAAGATCGGGTTCCATTTGATTTGTCGCAACGTATTGTTGGAACAACACCCAAGTGAAACAAACGTTGTGGATCGGCCTATTAATCCCCAATGTCGACCAAGTCTTTTTCATCAACTCTAGCAACTCATCGACTTCATCGAGGACTAATGTCTCATCTCGAATATCAAATATGGCTTGAAGGAGGGAGATGTATATGTGGATGTTGAGAGGGAACCCATCGGCCCAATGGCATGATTCGCTAGAAGTTCCGTTAGCGCTTCGCCAAGACAAAGAAACGACGCAATTGCATAGTGTTCTCATCGTGTCAGAGTTCTTGCTAGTGTCTAGAGGCTTGGATTTGCTGGCTCGGATTATCTCTCGTAGACGTGTTGCTAAAGAATTTGATTTTTCAAGAGGGATCGACGGATGATTGAGGAGGCCTGCTTCTAGGATTTTGAGTTGGCGCCTTTGCCAAAAATGGTAGTCGTTTATGTCATTGAACTCCGATGGTTTTAATTGACGAAGAAGCTCAAGGGGGAGGATGATAGTCTCCGATCTCCTCCCCATCTATCGAAAATAATAGGAGAAATTAATATCACAATCAATCATATACATTGCATTGATATGTAGTATACTTACTTGCCCAACAAGGGTTCTCATGAGAGTTTTCCTAAGCCTATTATCACTTTGTTCGGTAACCCTCATTTGTTGCCTCATAATCTCTGCAGATGTCAAAGGTCGCCTTGGCCGTGTTGGTACCGTTGAAAACCCTCCGGAGCTATAAAATGAAACTGAATTACTATGTCCATGAGAAATGGGTGACACCGACGGCCCGGAACCTCCACCATTAACCGACGACATCGACATCCGCCTAGAAGGCGATCTTTTCAACATCCTCAACCCTAAGGCTCTTTTAACCTTACTCGTAGGAGTCATCGTCACCACAGCGCTCACTCGTCCCCCCGACCCGTGCATTGATCCTCCATCCCCATTTCCATTATTATCTTGCGAAGAGTAAAATGACAAAGCATTCCGACCTCCAAACCCCGGCGATGAACGGCAAGCCGTGAAGAATATTTCGTACGCTGCTTCACGGATGTCGTCGTGATCGAGATCTTCCAACTTGCCAAAGGGCCATACAAGGTCCGTGTTATTGTTGTCATTAGATGTGGAGGTACTGGTAGAGGCAGTGCTAGTAACGGTGGAGGCGCCATGTACATGACCGGAGAAATATTCTCGTTGAGATTGCCGGCCCATGGCTAAAAAAAAAGGGTGGGGAACTGAAGAAAAGAGGAATTCAATAACAAACGGGAAAAATGGTGGGAGGATCCGACAGGATAGATAATTGATGGACAAAAGATTATTTTCATTTCTTTTTATAAAGAGAGCGAAAAATAAAATAAAAAAGACAGATTTTGTTGGTTATGATGACAGCATTTTTGTGTTAAGAAAAAAAAAAGACAGAAAGAAAATGAACAAACAAAAAAGAAACATTTGTTGTTGGTGGTGGTTTAAGGTTTGCCAACATTGTAGTGTCCAAAAAACATGGAAATTTAAACCCATTTAATTCAATGGATTTCATTTGTCCACGTTTGGTTCCATCAATTATATTATGACATGAGTATCGTTTCACAAGGTTCAATCACGAGATTAAACACATATGTCCAATCATATCTTAGTCTTTATATTGACAAATTAATAAGGGTGTGGTTGGTGCTTTTACCTCTGATAAAATTAAAAATAGTATTGACGGTGAGATGAATTATTGTAGTTATAAAGTAAAAAAATTTCATCTCACTACACCAATCGCCCATCCAAAGACACACTAAGTTTTATCAAGAGAGTTTGGGTTCAGTTCAGATTTAGCAATTCAAGTAAGTAAAAGAGATTGCACATTGGTTGAATTACTTTGACTTCAAGTATTGTTTTTCTTAGGATCTTTAAGAGTTTTAGTTGAATTATAGCTTAATATATAGATTGATTCCGGAACTTGGCAAGAGTGGACAAGGCCTTTGCCTACATATTGTATGTAAAGGTGAGCGTTGGGAGTGCGATGAATTGACGAATTTTATTTTATCGACCTTATTCAATTTGAAAATTT